>OZ005655.1:165764712-166346212 GCA_963930645.1 Salticus scenicus
ATTAACAGTTGGATAATCATTGTCTAACTTGAAAAAACTCTAACCATTGTCTCTGAGTGTTTTTATACTAACTTTTTCAATACACATGTTATTTTCAGCTACAAGAATAAACTCGCACCTTTCAAACTCTAAAACGCTTCTAAATCCGCATTCATCAACCTTCAAACAACTTTCTAGAAATAATTACTGCAACTGAAAGAAGGTTTATAAACATTGCTTTGAAAGCTCCATTTAAAAGTGTGTTATGATTTGAGAGAAAACACATTGAATGTAATTTTTAAAAAAGCGTTGAAAGAGCTTGATAGATTAAGAATGAGGTCTGTTGTTAAAAGAAATTTACTTTTACATTTCCAACCGAATAAGTCTTATTGATTCATGTCTATAAATGTAGAGGGGATTATAAATAACATGAAGATTGTTTGCTATATTTATAAATATACTATAACATATGTTTAATATTTATTAACAAATATTTGAGGCTTAGACTAAATTTATAAATCTGGGTTTAATAGATTCGTGCTTAGAAAATGTAATACTTTAGTCGAATAGATGAAGTTACCCAAACGAGATTCTCTAGAGGAAATTTATGAAAAGAAATGTGTATTTCTTTATTTAAAAAAAAAAAAAAAAAAAAAAAAAAAAAAAACTTATCAAACTGTTTAAATTATTTAATTAAATTAACTAGTTAACCAATTTAACTTTCGTGGGTTTTGTGGCAAATTATTCATCTGTTTATTTTTCGTTTACTTAAATTAGAAAATTACTTTTTTGAAAGTATTTGCTTTATAAATAATCTAAAATAACCAAAAGAAAACTTATTGCCAGATAACTATAACATAACTTGTAATGGATTTTGAAATGCTTTGGAAGATTAAATAAACGTTAAAGAGAGAGCTTACGTTTGAATTATTCATTTTAAATACAAAAACTTTCTTCGTTGTCTGTATTAAATTTCACTTTAGTTGGATTTTAACACATGTTTTTTTTTTTTTAATTCAAGAATGTTCTAACAGTTTTGACTTGATTGTTCTGAAACTGGATTCAACGACATTCACACAACGATCTCTAATTACTCATAGGAAATCGGAAATGTTTAATATATATTTCTTTAAAACTCTAAAGTCTTCTCTCTGGATATTTGAAATTAAAATGTTTGAAAAGGGGTAAAAAAAAAAAAAGAGAGAGAGAGAGAGAGAGAGAGAGAGAGAGAGAGAGAGAGAGAGAGAGAGAGAGAGAGAGAGAGAGAGAGAGAGAGAGAGAGAGAGAGAGAGAGAGAGAGAGAGAGAGACCTAAACTAATAAAATAAAGTGCGTTTGTCTATCTTTGTACGAAGTACAAAAAAATTATGACGTGTATATTTTTTGAATGTTTTTCTAAATGAAGGAATCTGTTCAAATTTGTAGCTTAACTTTTGATTTTTTTTTTTTTTGACATTTTTGTTTCGGCTGTAATTTTAAGCTGATGCCATTAAAACTAAATGCTTAAAACTTTTTATTTTATTTATTTATAAGAAGAAACATTTCTTTATACGTGAAAAAAAAAAAAAAAAAAAGTTAAATCTGTAATCTCGAAAATTTTTGGTAAAACCTACGTCACAAAATAAAAAAATAAAATAAATAAATAAAAATTATTTATTTATTTGTAAAATATTAATGTCTATTGAACAAATAGTCTCACATGTTTTTTTTTTTTTTTTTTTTTTTTTAATTTCATCGTCCTCAAAATAATGAGGATACAACGTTAGCATAGGAACCTCTTGGAGATTTTTAATACTTTTTGCCATTTGGCAATGAAGAAAAGTGGCTATCGCAATTGTGTAAGTAAAGATCTTTGCGAGAAACATCCGAGTTACATTTCAGTGTCAAATTTGAAATTTCGTCATTACAGTCCTATACTCAAGCTGTTCCCTCATGGGAATTCATATATATATATATATATATATTATTATAAATAAACCGTGTTTCTACATCTGATAAACATAATGAAACTCAAATAATTAAATGTCATTAATCATTAATGCAGTACTTGGCCATGGTTTTGATTCGTTGAAAATAGTTGCCAATGGAAATATATTTATTGAAGCATTTTAATTACTAAAAAAAAAAAAATGTCATTTAAATATAGTTACCATGCCTTTGATGAAACTGGTGTTCATAACTCTTCATGAGGAAATATAGTGACCAGCGAAGAAGGCAAAACTTGCTAGTAAATAAATAAATAAATAATAATAATAAAATAGAATAAAAAACAACTGCCAATAAAACAACTTCTGTTTCCATTTTGCATTTCGCATTGTAGTTTTATGCTTTTGAAAATGCAAGTTTTCCGGATTATTATTTAATAATAATCACGATATTCTTTAAATATTTAAATGCATGTATATAATTATTATCATAATGAACGTGCTGAAAAGAGACTGATGTGTTGAAAGTACAAACGTTTAAATGACGTTTCCTTTAAAATTTGAATTAGATTAAGTGATAAGCTCGGGTAACCACTAATCCTTTATTTGTGACTTCTGGGAAGGAAAAAAAACCCTAAAGTACCTTTTTGTTTTAAAGTTCTACATTTTTATTTTTATTTACTCTGTCGCTTTGGCATATCGCCTAAAATTCATTCATTTCAGCACTCTTCCGTTCCCAAATACCCCAAATTTCAAACAATATCCCTTTCTTTTTAACTTTAGGGAACCAGTAGTTCATTTGCATTCAATAGTAGAAAAGTTTTGCTTTCAGATTATAAGGCAGATAAACCGTGTATTGATATACTTTATAAAGGAATTATTTTAATATTTTCAAAAATAATATTAAACAAATATTGTTATTGAGAGATGTGTCATATATGTAGGAGGTGTTTGAGGTACCACTCTATCGTCGTATTTTACACACAAAAACTTATCAGATAGGGACGACTAAAAGTGGATTCCGAACCATTTCAGACTTTTACGACTGAAACGAGATTTAAACCGCGCATCTAGTAACTACAGGCCAGAAATATATATAGGGTTATTCCTGCACAGAGAAACGAAATGGATATTTGTACACTGTTTATCATACATATAATTATATTGGTAACAGTTGTCAGGCACCGGGTTTGAATCCAGGTTCAGGCATGAATATTTATTATTGGTGTAGTATAAATTTAGGGGGCTGTTGGTTATTAGAGTTCAATTTAAAAAACAGCTTTAGAATTCTCGCGAAGTGTACCGTCAATAACACAGTGATCATTAATCCAGGCCTTTTTGTAGATAATCACAAAAAATGTTTATTAAAATTTTTATTCGATATATTACTTTCGGATAAGGTGACCATTTTATAAAGTTATTATTATTGGATAATTAAAATCAAGTGATTTTAATAACATTAGAGTGTAAGGCGAAAAATTGACTTCACAACTTAAATCATGGCGATGAAATGACGCTAATTAATTTCTTCATTAATTTCGCCAAAGCTAGCCAAATTCAAAATTATCATTACATTATTGACATTTAATTTCTTCGCCAGCAAGAACACATAAAAAGCGGTTTTTTTTTTTTTTTTTTTCTTTTGTAAGATACGTTATACTCTATTCAAGCTAATAATTTTGACTACACAAAGCGGGATTGTCAGATATATTAACCCTTCATTTTCGCCAGTCATTATTCTGAGAAATGAGAAACCACAACGACAGATACTTTAAAAAATATATAATTTAATCCTGCTCAAGGATAATATTGCCTGAGAGAATAAAAGTACGTTAGCGATTTGACTATGATTTAGGAGGAACATAAAAATGAAATAAGGATAGTTATTCTTTATTAGACGAAATGATATCATGAGATTCTGATTGCAGAGTGATTTTCTTTTAGATTTTCTTTTTTTATTTTATTGATGGAGAAACATTTATTTTATTTTATTTTATTGACGGAGAAACAATTCGGCTGTTATTAAAGATTAATATTAAATATACGAGTAAATGATTATAGAAAGCGTTAAAATAGAATTGATATAAATTAAATAGAAAATTTAAAAAATATGTGTGATTTCTACATCACATATTTCTCCCCTTCACCCAGAAAAAATTTTTAATGAAGGGAGAGATTTTTTATATGTTCCTGCGGTTACATGCGATAAAATATTTATCATCAAAACAATTCGGCTGTTATTAAAGATTAATATTGAATATACGAGTAAATGATTATAGAAAGCGTTAAAATAGAATTGATATAAATTAAATAGAAAATTTAAAAAATATATGTGATTTCTACATCACATATTCCTCCCCTTCACCCAGAAAAAATTTTTAATGAGGGGAGAAATTTTTTATGTGTTCCTGCGGTTACATGCAATAAAATATTATAATAAAAATTAATAGCGAATTGTTTCTCCATCAATAAAACAAAAAATATTAACTGTTTCTCCATCAATAAAAAAAATAAAAATAAATAAATGTAAAAGAAAATCACTCTGCAAGCAGAATCTCATGATATCATTTCGTCTAATAAAGAATAACTATGATTATTTCCTTTTTATGTTCCTCCTAAGTCATAGTTTAATTGCTAACGTAATTTTATTCTGTCAGTCAAAATTATCCTTGAGCAGAATTAAATTTTATGTATTTTTAAGTATCTGTCGTTGAGGTTTCACATTTCTCATAAATAATGATTGGCGAAAATGAAGGGTTAATATATCTGGTAATCCTGTTTTGTGTATTCAAAATTATTAGCTTGATTAGAGTATAACGTATCTTAAAAAAAAAAAAAAAAAAAAAAAAAAACATTTTTTATGTGTCCTTGCTGCCGAAAAAATTAAATGCCAATATGTAATGGTAATTTTGAATTTGGCTTCAGTTATAGCTTTGGCGAAATTAATGAAGGAATCGGATCGATTTTTGGGCTCCAACTCCAATGATATTAAAATCACTTGATTTTAATTATCCAGTACCAATAACTTTATGAAATGGTAACCTTACGAAAGTAATATATTAATTTTTTTTTTAAGTGTTTTTTTTTTTTTTTTTTTTTTTTTTTCAGATGAGTTATACTCTAATCAGGCTAATAATTTTGAACACACCAAGCAGGATTACGAGATATATTAACCCTTCATTTTCGCCAATCATTATTTATGAGAAATGAGAAAACACAACGACAGATAAAAATAGATATAATTTAATCCTGTTCAAGGATTATTTTGGCTGACAGAATAAAATTACGTTAGCGATTAGACTATGATTTAGAAGGAATATAAAAATGAAATAAGCATAGTTATTCTTTATTAGACGAAATGGTATCATGAGAGATTGTAGAATGATTTCTTTTAGAATTTTTTTTTTTTATTTTATTGATGGAGAAAGAATTCGGTGGTTATTAAAGATTAATATTGAATATACGAGTATGTTATTATATAAAGCGTTAAAATAAATTTGAATTAAATTAAAAAGAAAATTTTGAAAAATATATTTGATTTCTACATCACAATTGGTTTGGAATGTACTTTAATCCTTTATGTCCTGATGGGATATTAAAGTCATATTAAGTTAAAAAGTGTATGAAACTGAATTTACGGAAGGAATGTGAGAGATACTTATATGATTAAATTATATATTTTACTTTAATTTCACGCTACGGCACTAGATGCTACATAAAGTCCTTTTCTTGAAGAAACGGTTTCATAGCATGTTGTCGCAGTTTTTAACTATAATTTTTTCTGATCTCTGCCATATTAATTAATTTTTCCGACTATTTATAAGTACCAATGGTAGAACACCAAAGTACCATCTCACTCAGTCCTCACTAATTTCTCATTTCATAATGTGATATGCATAGTTTTTTTTTTTTTTTTTTTTTTTAATCTTTCAAACTTTATTTTTACTTAATAAACAAATATGTTTTTAATGCATTTTTTCTTTTGCATAATTTGGGACAAAAAAGTTTAAGTCGTAGGTCCTGATCTAATAGTCTAATGAACTTTAATGTGAAAGGTCGTAGACAATCAATCTAGACCAGAAAAACACATATAATTAATCTTAATATAAGTAAAAGTCATTGTATGTGAGTGTGTGAGTACGTCTTACATTTTATCCCAAACCACTGAGCCAATTTGAATCACACTTAACATCGTTACTGCTTATAACCAGGGTTGAAGAACTGCGGGAGTTTGACATTTCTAGTGTATGCGCAATGGTAAATGCGTGAGAAAATGTCTTCTCGAAAATCAGATTTTTGTATAATTTCTACAGTAATAATGCAATTAAAGCCTTCAGATTTGATACTATTTCTCATATATAAATTCTTCTTAAAAAGAGTTTGAAAAAATTCAAATAAAGAAACGATTAAAAATAAAACAAAACGTTATAAAATTACGCTTTCGTCAAAATTTCAGGCATACGGTTCAAACATTTTACTGTGAATACGTCAAAATGACGCAGATCTTTATATACACTAAGAGACCAAAAAAAAAAAAAAAAAAAAAAAAAGCCGCACTGCCGAAAAATTGACTTATACCTTTCGCGTTTGTAATAACCTTTTAAAACTAATGATTCAAACAAATAAAAGTGTTATGTTTGTATAATAAGGAAGTCATAACATGATACCTATGTACATTTTTGATTTAATAATTCGCTTTATTACACTCTATGAAGTATTTAATAAAATTCTACATAAAATGTTCTTTTTAAACGTAATGTAATAAACATATGCTTTGTAGTCTATTATGATTTATTATATGAAATAAGCACATTATATTTTGATGTACAAAATAAAATTATTTATTTGTTAGATCTAAACAACAATTACTTTACTTAATAAAAATATGCATTATGCATTGGATAATTCCACCTTATATGGAAAAACTTCTTTAATGCGCAATGGTACATTATTTTACAGTTTTTTAACATGAAACTCAAAAATTTCACTGCGCCAAATATCATAAATATATTTTTTTAGTTCTTGCAAAGTTGTCGGCTACAAATTTCGAGTCCACACCCTCTTTTATAGACTAAACATTTTCGAGCGGATTGAGATTAGGACTATTTTCAAGTCTAGGAAAGAAGAAAATCTACGATACTCTTTGTGGGATTTTACTTTAAGGAAAAATAGTATAACTTACAAAATTATAGATGCTCATGGGAATGGATAGGTAATTTTAACAACTTGAATCAAATAATCATACCAAAGGCGCCATGTAACAAGGTACATTATCATCCTGAAATGCTGATTGTGGAAAAGTTTCAAATACCTCCAAAATAGTCGGTCAGGCCTCAATATTTTAATGACTGAGTTTTATTTCTGGTTAATTGATCCATTGAACATGAAAATTTGCCCGACTCATTGAAAAAATATGCACTTTCGTATCATAATGTACGGAAAATATGTCAGTGTTTTAAAAGTGCGATTTTCATTAAGTCGGTCACATTTTCGTCATAAGACCTGTTTCTTTCTATCAGCTCGAAATACATTAACCGAGAGAACCACTTCAGCCCAATAATTAAATTACATTTTTTAAATTTTTTTTAACCCTCTGAAGTCTAGCTTTCCTAATTCTTTTCGCTAAGAATAGATTTTTTTTCAGATTTTCTGGCACTTAAACCTGCTTTATTTAATCGTTGTTGCAGTGTGTTTAAAGAAATTATGTAATTAAGCCTTTTTTCTGAATCCCTTCTATGTTCTAAATGTAATACAAACTGATTTTTTAAGCACTGGCTTTTTAACATGCGGTCATGTCGACTGGATGAGCAACGTGGCTGCCTAGAGATAAATTTCCAGTTTAAACAGTCAAACAATTTTATATCTTGCTATAAACCAACTCATCAATATTTCGTTAACGTTTAATCATTTTAACATTCCGCGTATTAAAACATCTTTTAATTTTCGCTCTAAGATTATTATTATTTTTTTTTTTGTGGTATCGTTATTTGACTTATTCTTGCCAATTTTGAAATACTTTCGAAAATTGCAAGTTTTCGAACAATTGCATCTTGTTTTTAATACTCGGCTTAATCTTAAATTATACGTGGAACACAACGTAATAAAATCTGTTCGAAAATTTAAAATAATAAAATTGGCGTTTGCAGAAAGAGAAATGGAAAATATCCAAGTGCGGCTTTTTTTTTTTTTTTTTTTTTTTTTTTTTTAATCCCTTAGTGTAATTAAATCAAAATAATTTTTAATTATATGTTAGAATGGCATCGCTTACAGAAAATTTCCCAAACGAAAAATTATTGGTTTCTAAAATGACGTCATTTCTTAGAAGCCATATGGGATAAGTGCATTTATGTAGAGAAAATTGTCACACTTTACTATGATTGTGTGGGACTTTTATTTACTAGTGACAGAATATACGTAGTAAAAAGCAATATTGACTCCAAATTGTAATACAATATCAGAAGGCTTTTGCATGTTACATATAAATATTTTATTCGTTTGCATAACGAAAAACAAGCTTTTTTCTTTGAATAATTTTCCTTTTTAAGAGTGCTGTTATTCCAGTGTTATGTTTTACAAATGAATCTCTATATATTATTAAAGGTTAGTGCCGCCGCTGTCCGACATTTTTGTCTGCGACCACAACTCTTCGTAAACAAAAATATCCTCAGCATCGCAGACGGTACCGATGTTTGCTAAATAATCCACATTACACATTTTAAAGCAAACAGAAAAAATTACAAATAAATATTTTAACGCAAATTTATACTTGAATTTAAACATCCATTTAGATTTTAAACTGAGTATTTGAGAAATCCTTCAAATTTTCAGTGAAAAACTGATTAAATGAGTTATTTAATTTGTTTTTATTTATATTTACTCTTTTAATCGCTAACAGTCCTTTAAAATAAAACTCAATGCAAGGCAAAATAAAAAAATAAAAATAATAAAACTGCCATTTTATTAAAAAAGTAGAAGCACACAGTGTAAGAAAATTCCTCTTCATAAATGTTTGTTGTTCAAAATTTTTCATAATTTAATCCTAAATGAGTCTCAAGTTGCAAGTTTAAAGGGAAGAAAAACATAAATATAGCGTACTCTGATGTACCAAGCAAATTATTTAATCCTTCAAAATATTTCTGTCAGCGAAAATTTGAATTAAAAATATGAACTTAGCAAAAACCTATCAAGAATATTTAAATTTAGTTATTTAATTTAATTTAATTTTATATACAAAATCACACGGTACAGACTACTAGAAATATTACTTATCAAAATTATTTTATATGATGAATGCAGAGGATTTTTTTTCCAGAGAATTATAACACTAAATGTCTAAAGAAAACCAAATTTGAGCTTTTTTTTTTTTTTTTTTTTTTTTTTTTTTTTTTGTCCTTAAAAAAAAAAAAAAAAATCGAAAAATTTATTTTAAATTATCTCAGATCGATGGTTAAAACAGTCGTTTTTAAAGGTAAAAGCTTTTGAAGGATACCTGTGTTCAAATTTTCTTGGAAATGGACTTCCTTCACCTGGAAAAAAAGCGATAAAAAAAAAAAATAAGATAAAATAAATAAATAAATAAATAATCAAGATTAGAAATTTTCATGTTATAAGACACGACATCCTGATGTTTGGTAATGCCTTTATTAATGAATATGTTGATTTAAATGACGCCTTCAATGGCAGTTTATGCGACAGGAAAAATAATGGAATTAGTTTCCTAAATCTTCATTTTTCGATAAATTTATTGTTTTCTGAACATAATGTTGGAATTTTGATTGTTACTGGTAGTGCATATGGTCTCATGTATTATGATAATAAACTTTATTTCACCAATTCCAATTTATACGGACGAAAAGGAAAAAGTGAAGCAGAAAATGGAAAAGGTTGTGTCATACTATTGACGAATTCCTTCGTATTATCCGCCGAATTGTGCATTGCAGTGTTGGTACATAGTTTCCAATTAAACATATCAATGTTTTTAATAAAGAAGAATTTTTATCGATTCAGTATTATTTAGAGGAACATCCATATATAAGGTAGATTAAGAAGTTTGTTTTGAAAATGAACCAGAACAAGTGGCAGTAAATGCATCACAATTTGTTCCTGTGCAAATATCTGTAATGGAATCAATAGATCATGAGCAACCAGATGTTAACTACGAATTTGAGGAACGTAAAAAACTTAACGAAATTGTTCGCAAAATAAGGACAATATTGTGAATGTCAATCGAGAATTGAAAGCAGAGAAATATTCACGATTCTATCCTTTTCCCTACGGCAATAATGACTTGAACGTAGAGCATCCGGTAAATAATACGCTATTAGATTATTTCAAGCAGCGAATTCTAGGCTCGGATACTAGCTTTCAAAAAACACTACTTGTTTTATGCACTCTTGAGTCTGAATATCTTCGAATGCAATCGACAATCAATGCATTTGGCAAAGATATACGAGGACAAAAAGGTGTTGTAAAGGGCCTTCATTTACATTTAAAGAATCTCAGAGGATCGGCATCATGTTGGCAAACAGCTCACAACGAATTGAGTGCAATTAATCGTTGTCATGGTCCTCCATCCTGGCTATTACTTTAGCTTGAGATGCACGAAGCTTTTTTTGTTTGCAGATGGCAGATTCGATAAGATCCCAGTAAATTAAATCTTGATGAAGTGCAGCGTTTGATTGAATCGTACATTTTTGTGTTAAGTCGCCATTTTTCTCGCCGTGTCGTTGATTTCATGAAACAGATCAAACAAAATTATATTCTTCTTGGTGAAAAGTCATCGATTTTTGGACAGGAATTGAGTTTCAGAAGCGTGGAAGTCTACATGTCCACCTTGCAGTATGGATTGAAAATGTCCCCTCTTTTGAAACTTCAGAAGAACTTTCGTACATCGACTAAGTGATCTCATGCTGATTACCAAGCGATGAAGAAGATACATGTTTAAGAATACTTGTTAAACACAACCAAATTCATCGTCATACACATATATATCACAAGAACAATTCTGAGATATCTCGATTTGTGTTTCCTCGCAAACCATGCCAATAAAATTGTGTTGCATCGCCTAGTTCACACGAGTTTATTCGAAATAAAGGACGATTCTGCATTTTAAAAAGAACAGCGAATGAAATATGGGTGAATAATTATAATAAAAAAATTCTAGAATTCTAGAATGCCAATGTGGACATATAACTACGTGGATCATATGAATCTATTGCCCACTACATTGCTATGTACATTTCAAAGACGGAACGATGCAAACGTAAGTGTAGGTGTAACTGAAACCATTCGTCAAAGTTATCCCGATGAATTTATCGCATAAAAATTCTGTTTCATCCCGAAAATTTATCGCAAGAAAGTTCTTCAAATCATGCGTGCGGATATTGAAAGAACTGTTTCGTATCATAATGTATTTATTAACTATGCCACGTGCTACTTTGTTCAAGTCCATGAAAATGTGTGTTTTTGAATTCAAGAAAGCCCAATCAACGGTATTAAGTGCTGAGATTTAAGAAAAATCAAACAACTAGATTTTGCTCAAACATATTTGAGCGATATGTAAATTGTCCAAGACAACAAAAGTAGGATTATGATTTTCTAAGTGTGTGCATATTTGAATTTACGATGAAGTGCGAGCTATTTTAGGCAAAGAAATGGTTAGATAGTGAAGAAAGCATTGATACAGAAGAAGAAGAGCAAAAGACAAGAGGAAGTCTCATCAAGCTGCTAAACAACACTAAAATGGTAATAAGAAATGCATTAGTCGTTGAACGAGTGTCATTCTTTCAAGAGCAGACGAATCTGAAAAAATATTTCTATAGCACGTTCGTACAATACGTACCATTTTACTCGGAAGATGAATTAATTAATGAACATAAAAATGCTCTTTAAGTTTTTCTTGTCCGAGAAGAGCAATTGAGACAAATAAACGCATACCTAGAAATACATCGTGCTAGAGACAGACATCTTGAAACTGCATTCGATCAGGTACATGTTTTCAATCTTTTTAAAAATCCAGAAGAAATTGCTGAGGCAGAATTTAAAGATGAAGTTAACGAACAGGCGATGACAAATGAGCAGTTCTAGAATATGGGGGATGCAATGAATTTACAACAGCGAGATATATTCAGCACCATTATCCGCAGTATACAAGACCGAATGATAAGATGTTTAAGTCACATCGGAATGTTTGTCACTGGAGGTGCTAGAGTTAGCAAAACATTCCCATTCAAGGCAGCAAAAGAACAAGGCTATTGCTGCTATGGCCAGAAAGCAGTTAAAGTTGGCGCACTCGGTGTAGCGACACGACTTGTTAGTGAAACAATGCTTCACACATTATTTAACAAACCAGTTGAGAAAGACGAAAAAATTGAAGGAAATTCAACACCACTCAATGCTAATTATTTAAAGGTCTTACGAAATCAGTGGAAAACCTCGAATTCTTGTTCATCTATGAGATTTCAATGGTTTCATATGAAATGTTCTGCAGGATTGATTCTAGATTGCGACAGCTGAAAAAGAATGAAAATGAATTATTCAGAGGCACCAATATTATGGTTTTTGGAGATTTGTTTCAATTGCAACCTAACCGAGGATTCTTTGCAAGATGATCGTAACCCCAACCAGAGTTGCCATATTGGGGACTTTTTTTTATTCAACTCTCACCAATAATTTTGAGAACTGATATTTGATATATGTAATAGACGATTAAGCTTCGAAGTGATTAGGCGACCATTATAATTAAAACTTATTGGTGGAAATTGAATAAAAAAACCCCAATCTGGCAACACTGACCCCAGCTCTGTTGCATCGTTTTCATCTTACCGACAATGGTATTTGTGATCACTGTCACGTGGTGGATACCATTGAGTACATTCTCTTAGCTTGTGGTCGCTATCATCAGAATGGCATTCATTATTTAGGTGGGTTGCTAAATAGGGATAACTTTAGTTCCTTCCCTGTCTTCATACAAAAATTGTGCTCATCAAGTAACTTTCGTCACTCCACTCTCGGGTTTCTGCATTCCACCAATCGTCTTTGAAAATCTGCGAATAAGTTATAGATCGTAGTGGTTTACCCACCCTGCAATTTCCGGCAATCTTTGAAACAGTTGAGACAACAGCCCCAGCAGCTATAGGTCGCAATGAAAACCTCAACAACAACAACAACCTAACCGAGGAACAATCAATTAAAATAATAGAAGGTTACAGAATTCGTATATTTATCTGCGGCAGAATAGGACAAGTAAAATTTTATTGTTTTTAGTAACGTTAGCGTTAAGTACATGAAGCTAAAGAATATTAACTTTTAATGCCCAAACTACAAAAATAAAGTAAAACGATATGGAAATATGTTAAAAAAAAATACAAAGCTTAATTATATTGTATATGTATAGGTTAAATAGAAAAATAGATTTCACAACAACAAACTATTTTTAATATCTCGAAAACGCATTTTAAAATTTCAATCAAAATATCTCCATTCTGATATTTTGAATATATACACAGTCGAAACCTCGTTAACGCGAATCTCAAATGGGAAAATATTTATTCATCTTATCTGTAGTTCATGCTACAGTGCGTTGCATGAATATAAACGCACCTTAGCTTTAAGAATTAGTATGGTATAGAAGAGTAATAAAAAAATATGAATAGGTGACACTTGATGCAAACTGTATGTGTATGATTCAAGAAATGAAATTACGAGTCAAAACAATGAAAAACCAATATGATTTTTTAAAAAATAATTTTATTGAATTTATGACAAATATACATGTTGCATGAATTTAAACGCACATGTAAAAAATAAATAAGTGAGTAAGAAATACTGTATATAATACTGTGTAAAGCAACTATGGGCTTCTAGAAGATCCAGTAAACGCCTTGGCATTGACTGATATAGTGGCATGAGGTCATCCAAGCTCATTATCTTCCAAGCTAACAGAATTTCCGATTTTAGTTCATCTTTCGTGTTAAACTGCCTTCCGTTTGCGTAAACACGGCGAACCTCATTACCCCCACACTTTCGCCATTATGTTTAAATCGGGGCTTTTTGAGGCCCAATCTAGAACTTTAATTTTTTGGTCACGGAACCATTTTTTCACGATATGTGCTGTATGTACAGATGCACAATCTTGCTGAAAAATATAATTTCTTCCAGATTTTTTTACTGCTTGACGGCGAGGTTCCTTGTGAGCATCTGGACATAATCTACAGAGTTCATACTGTTCTCCACAAACTCTAATTCGAAACTTATGGCTCTTTAAAACTTATGTCTCCCCACACCATGACAGACCCACCTCCAGATTGACGTTTTGAACAGTACATTTCTTTGATTATCATATCGTGCCAGTAGCTATGAAATCTGTCCTGGCCATCAAAATTAAACACTTTTTCATCTGAGAAGATGATTTTTTCCCAATTTAGTCGATCTAGAATCCATTTTCTTGCCCTTTCCAATCGCATATCCTTGTGCTTTTGAGTGAGGGGTGGTTTTGCCTTCATTTTCTTAAATTTAATGAATGTTGCAGCTTTGATAGTTCTCCATATGGTTGTCCGATGAACACCCAGCTTGTATTGAGCCTTTATCTTCGCACAGGAAATATTCTTATTTTTTTCAGCGTTGCATATTCGACATTTGTCGTAACTGGTGAGCTTTCCTGTTCGCTTCTTATGCGCTTTTTCCCCATAATTTTCTTCTTTCTTTATATAATTTCGCATAATACTCTCATTACTTCCGACTCAGAGCCCTGTTTCGCGATTGCTAAAGATTGCTTACCACGCATAAAGTCGATTTTTATCCTCTCGTCTACTGTCAAAGTTTTTCCTCTTGCCATCCTGTACAAACTCCGTAAATTTTGCACTCAAGCATTAAAACGGATTTTAGAGAATTTTAACAACACGACTATTTATGTTTTAATTTAATTCCGGCGGCTCTGTTAAATTTTAAACGCAAAATACAGAGCGCGTTTAATTTCGTGCAACAAACGAAAAACAGTGAAATATAAGAAAATGCTTAAACATTCATTACATTAAGCTTGCATGAGCCTACACACACTTGCTCAAAGCACCTTATTCAGTTGTTAGTCATATGCAATAACTGCAAGTCACATTCCTTCTTTAAAAATTTAAAAAATTCTATTTCTGGTTATTGGAAAAGGTGCGTTTATATTCATGCAACGCACTGTATCAGTAACTTGTCTTCATATAGTTAAACTAATCTTCTTCATTTTGAAGGGAATTGGGGAAACAGTTCATGTTAAAAGTAATTCACGTTAACGAGGCTCGACTGTAAATATGTATAGTATATATATATATATATATATATATATATATATGCTTGTAAAGAAGGAATGTGAGACAGTAGGTAAGTAATAAAATCGCTTGATTTCTCTTATTTGTCACCTTTACAGACACTTCAAAAAATTCCGAACTTTCATAAGTTAGTCGATAATGCTTAAACTTCTATTTATGTAACTGATCTGCAAATTGGCATGAATTACGCCAGTATGCAAAATTAATAAAATGTTTATTACAAGTAACATTAATACAATACATATATTATTGTATGTAATATGTAAGATAGACAATTAAAAAATTTTTAAAAATAAGAACTTACGAGTATATAAAATCTTTTTGTAAAAAAATAGAACCGACTCCAAAATGTAACTACAATTCAAACAACTAAAAATGAAAGAAAATTGCAGAAAATGGAACTGTAAATTGCGCCTAAAAGTATAAAATAATTTCCTTCGCCAAACAACCTATAACACTACAATTAATGATAACTTTTGAAGTCGGCGCAAAATTAAATAAAATTTAATTAGTTTTTAAAGGTTTGCCTTTAGATCGGTAGCAACAAATGCTGTTGTCTCGAATGATCCATTTTCATGTTCCCTTTATTATTTTATCACTGTATACAATTGGTCCATTAGTAGCATCTACTTAGAACAGTGAACGTTCTTCACAATGCGGTATTTATGTTTCTACGAAGTTAGAGTTTCCTTTGTAAATTTGGTATAACTTTGATAACTATCATCCTTGATGGCTTTTGAATTTGGCGATCAAAACGTAAGGCAAAAATATACACGCAAGATGTATATTTTCATAATATATATTGTACGATGTGTTGTTTCATATTCTTAATTACTCTCTTGATATACCTTATCAAAATATTCATGATATCCCAAAGAAATTAAATATGTTTGACAGATAATTTTGCGATTATTCTTTCACCAAGGACGTCAGATACCAGCATCTTCGCCAACTTATGCTGCTTACGAAATCTTATTTGTTTTCTTGAATCAAAGTAGTTTTAGGATGCGTTTTGCAGGTAACAATGTGAGATGTGTATTTTGAATAGGATTTGATTTTTGTATTGAATGAAGGTATCAATTTTTATTTAATTTTGCGCCGACTTCAAAAGTTATCATTAATTGTAGTGTTATAGGTTGTTTGGCGAAGGAAATTATTTTATACTTTTAGGCGCAATTTACAGTTCCATTTTCTGCAATTTTCTTTCATTTTTAGTTGTTTGAATTGTAGTTACATTTTGGAGTCGGTTCTATTTTTTTACAAAAAGATTTTATTTTTCTCTTTTCAGTGAAAACTTATTTATACAGAAGAGCATCAGAAGACGTTCGACGGAAGCTTCACAAATCACAACTTCCAAGAAAAGTGGCATTACTCAAAAAATGGTTTATGTCACTCAAAAATACATGAAATGCACCCAATGTGAACAAAAAAGTTACATCTCCATCTAGAAAGTTATCCACTCGAGAGACAGTTGTGCCAGTTTTATTCTAGTCAAGTTTTATGTTGATTTTTCTCAAATGCAGCATTTTTAAGTTGTGTCACTTTTCTTGCTTTTATCGGATATGAGCAAAAAACTTTGTATTGAACGAACATACGTTAAATTAAAAAGTCTTTACAAATGTAAAGAACAGATACGCTATATTCGCAACCGAAAATTCTGTTAGGCGTATATATTGAACTTTACAGTGAATACGTGTCACCCGCTGCGCTGAAAATTGCGCAGCGTAAAGTTCAAACAAAGAGTAAAATATGCATTGCAGCTGACGGACAAAAGCTTCAACATCGATACTTACATACTGCTTTTACCAGTGTAGCTGCATGCGTTCAGCAGTTAGAGTGAGAACAGACTTTTGTGAGTATAATGTAATTTGTTTATATCTTAATAAAATCATAATGAAACCTTTTTCAGGCCAAGATCATTACGACAACAAAAGAAGTATTAAAATTAAATCATCTCTTACGAAGTTATAAGCTAACAAATTTCAACAACAACAACGAGAAACATGGTTTGTATTGAGAACCTCTTCCTTTATGAAGTCGGTTTAAAACGTCTATGCGTTAATCGATGTGACCGCTTACAATAACCATACTTTTAATTTTACATAGCATAAATGTCACCCGCTACGCTACAACATATGCAATGTCGTTCAAGTGTGCACAAAATAGGAAATTGTGAAGAAACAAATGCACGTTTTAAGCGTTCTGTTTCTAGCATTAATGTCTAAACTACCTTTGCGTACTACATCGATAATGCTCTGCAATTTAATAGTTCAGTTTTTTCCCCAGTTTTGAAACGTTTCCGAGATAGGATCGTTAACTCCACTCTTTTCCAGCAGGTGGCTCTTTAGGCGGTTGAATCGCGTAGCGCATGTCCACTTTACTATACGTACATATCACTTTTATGGCTATAGCTGCAGATGTTCAGCAGTTAAAAGTGTCGGGACTGACTTTTTTGGTCACCCTGTATTTTCTTTTGATCGTAAAGATCTTACAATGGGACCTATTTCAGACCAAGACCTTTCCAATAAAAAAAAAAAGTATCAAAATCGGATCATCCGTTCAGCAGTTATGAACTAACAAACAAAAACAAAAACAAGAAACATACGCTTTGAATTGAGAACCTTTCCTTTTTGAAGTCGGTTAATTAGAGCATCTCTTACGAAGTTATAAGCTTACAAACACCAACAACAACACATAGCTCGAATTAAGAACACCCTCCTTTCTGAAGTTGGTTGAAAACGACTTTGCGCTAATCGATTTGACCGTTTACAGTAACAGTACTTTGAACCACAGAGTATACGTGTCATCCGCAACGCTGCAAAGTGTGCAACGTAGTTCAAGTGTGCACAGTGTAGGAAATTGCGAACAAACAACTGCACGTTTTAAGCGTTCTGTTTTTAGCAATAATGTCTAAAAACTGTCTTTTCGTAGTAAATCGATGATGCTCTACAACTTCGTAATTAACTTTATTCCCATCTTGAACCGTTTTTGAACCGTTTTTGTTCCGCTGTTTTTCACCAGATGGCGCTTTATTTTCTTTAGATTGTAAAGATGTTATAATGGGACCTACTAGATGTTATAATGGGACCTTCTTCAGACCAAGATCTCTACAACAAAACAAAAACTATCCAGTAACCGTATTTTGAACTATATAGCGTTTGTCTCACCAGCTACGCTACAACGTGAGCAATGTAGCTCAAGTGTGTATAGTGTAAGAAATTGCGAACAAAAAAATGCACGTTTTTAGCATTGTATTTTTAGCATCACTGTCAAAACTATCTTTTCCTACTAAATCGATGGTGCTCTGCAATTTTATAATTCACTTTTTCCCCCTGTCTTGAACCGTTTCTGAGATAGGAACGTTAGCATGAATGTCCAAACTATCTTTTTGTACTAAATCGGTGATACTCTTAAGCTTTGTAATTAACTTTTTCTTTAGACCGTTTTCGAGATAGGAACACTAACTTCGCTATTTTCCACCAGGTGGCGCTGCAAGCAGTTTAACCTTGTACTGCATGGCCACTTTGCTATACTTACATACCATTTTTATCACTATAGCTGCAGCCATTTAGCAGTTAAAAGAGTTGGGACTGATTTTTTTGGGCACCCTGTATTTTCTTTAGATCGTAAATATATTACAATGGGACCTATTGCAGACCAAGACCTTTTCAACAAAACAAAAAGTATCAAAATCGGAGCATCCGTTCAGAAGTTATGAGCTAACAAACATAAAAAAAACATACGGTTTGAATTGAGAACCTTCCTTCTTTTTTGAAGTCGGTTAAAAATAGCGTTTTACATTTTTATTTTCTTTATTATATTATATTTTATTTTCTTGTTCGATTTTTAATAGTTTAAAAGATATAAATAAGTTATTATTACATTATCTGATATAACTTTATTCAGAAAAAATACCATTTTTCTATTGCGTATTAAAACACTGTTGAATTGTTCTGGTGGTAGACAAAATAATGAAAAAAATTTCAATTTTACATATGCTTTAGGGATTATCTTGAAAGCGACGACACATTATCCTGAAAACTCAGAGCTGTAATAAATACAACATACCTCATACTTTTTGATGATTATTTTTATCTCGTATGCAAAAAAAAAAAAAAAAAAAAAAAAACGTACCAATAAAAATTTAAGACTTATAATTCAGTATAGACGCATTGGAGAACAGACTAATTCACGGATTGTGCCCACGACCTAGCTTCGAACCCGATCGTCTCCCGTCTACAAGCTTTCAGTGTGATTTGTGGGACACATTAATTTAAAAATATTTAAATTAATGTATTTGGGAAATACGAATTTACATTCAATTACAATAATTTGTAATTAAATTTTTAATTATAGGAGTCAATTTAAACATTTTTTAAAAGGATTATATCGCATGTTCGACAAGTTAAATTAAAGATTCTTAAAATTATTCCTAAAGAGTCGTGGATTTATTTTACTTATTAAATTTCAATGATTCTTTTTAAATAAAAAAACAAAATTATTTTAATCTGTGCATTTAAAATATACATTAAAATGCTGTTTACTTTTATCTTTTCATTGCATTTTTGAATAGCAACGTTAATGTTCCGGAAATTTAAACGAAATAACTTTTCTCAAGGGTATAATAAATTTTCACTTCTGGAATTAAAATACTGTTTTAAGTGATTCTCCAAAGATAATCGCAAACATAAATGAGCAAGACGCGTCGTATGCATGTCTCTCTCAAGATTTCTTTTGCAAATTTCCATTACTTCCATCACCGAATTCTCATTAGGATTTGTGATTGCGACGTGTAAAACGTGACTTTTGGAATTCGGCGTAAGAATTGAAAGTTTCTCAAAAAGAGAGAAGTTTTACATTAAATTTCGTTCTTCAAGAAGAGGCTTAATTTGAATAAAATAAAACTGTTAAATGCTCTTTAATAGGTTCAGAAGTACAATAACAGTAATATTTTACAGATTTTGTAATAAATAAAATTTGCAATGAATTGCATAATTGTAACAATGACTAAGTTTTAGACTAAAAGGGATATTTTGTTGCATTCAAACAATCAATAAAAATTTTATCAATGATTGGTGTGCTAATATTAGAAAATTTAGAAACTACAAAAATTTTGTAGATTAATCAAATTTCCTATATGTAGTTTATGTAATGTTGCTTCTGAGAATGAAAAAAAAAAAAAAAAAATGAAAACATCTATTATTATTCCGCCGCATGCATTGTCCATGGCTAAAGGTAGAGATTACATTACGGAATTAACACTAAGATTTGTTGAATTTTATTTATTTATTTACATAGATCTGCAACCAAACAACAGCAGAAGATTTTTTTCTTTTTTCTCATGCATTTTTACTGTCTAAAATCAAAAACAGTAGTACAAATGTTCCATCCACGTCAGTTACTTTTTCAAAACTGATATTTTTAGTTTAATTTGGGGTGTACATATAAAAATCTGGTTTCCCAATGTTAGTTATAAAAACATATTTAATAATTATTTCTTCCTTTAAAACAATATTTGTAAAAGTGAATCTAAAAAATAATACAGAATGGAAAATAAGGGGTATCCGTTGGGAGGAGGCACTGAAGAGGGTGAAACCTAGAGCGTGTTCGGAGTGTCATCAAGTAGAAGAAAATGGTTCACAGGCAAAAGGGTGAAAAGAGTATGTTAAATATATCATGAACGAATTGTTTAATAATGAGAAAAAACATATTTTATTCGATGTAATAAAATTAATTATTTTTTTTTTTACAAACCCTCATTGTTATTATTATTATTATTTTTTTTTAAAGAGGCGTTTGTAATGGACAGAAATGATCATTATCAGCATTTTAGAAAAGACAAAGTAAAAAAAAAAAAAAAAAAAAAAAAAAAAGCATGCTGCTGACATTTTCCCCTCCTCTTTTTTTTTTTTTTCTTTTTCTTTTTCTTTTTTTTCTTTTCTTTCTTTCTTTTTTTTTTTTCAGACTTGTGTTATTAGCAAAACGAAAATTTTGTGAATAAAGGATATTTTAAAACTGGTTAATTACACTGCTCGGCATGAAAATTGCTTCTGACACAATTTCAGCATATTCTTATGTAAAATGGTCTCCTGAATCCGAATATGCCACCCATTTTGCCCTATCACCCATCATTTTTTAGGAACGGACCCCTATTTTTATCATTTTTCGGTGATTTTATAGCTATAAATTTGATTTTTAGGAGGGGGGGGGGAGATTATTTTAACCGTTAAATATCTTCTGAGGGCTACAGAGTTGGAAATTTCTAAAACATGGACCTTTGCGACAAGGGATTTTTTTTTTTTTTTTTTTTTTTTGGGGGGGGGGCAAGGGGGGGTTTTGCCACTGAAATTACCCCACTAAAAATAATCCGAAGATATTCCAGAGAATATAGTATTTTCTTAATACTTTCTTCAAATATTTTAAAATATTTTGAAGATTTATCTTTTTCTATAAAATATCTTCAAAAATTTTGAAGACATTTTGTAAACTTTCTTAAGAATGGGCCAAATAACAGACATTCTGTAGATTTTCTCTAAAAATATCTGCAGGATAATTTAAGATTATTTTTAGTGGGGTATGTATTACATACCCCACACATTTAGTATGTATTACATATGTTATGTTTTTTTACTATGTTATTAATGTTATTTTTGAAACCTTTATATTTTTTTGTTTTTAGGTGTTAAACTAATTTTTTTTCATTATTCAAAACCAAATTAATGGTCATAAAATTATCGACCAGGGGAAAAAATTGAGGGAGGGGTGATGTTTCTAAAAAACGGTGGGTAACTGGGCAAAATGGGAGTCATATTCGAATTCAGGAGGTCATTTTACATAAAAATCAACAAGAATGGTATCAGAGCTCGATTTTTTTTTTTTTTTTTTTTTTTTTTTTTTTTTTTTTTGCAGAGCAGTGTTATGTATCAATGTTTTACTGATTATTATTTTACTAATGCAGTTTTATAGTGCACTTATTAAGTCATACTTGAAGTAATAATAAAAATAAATGTTAAAAATGCATAATTTCATATTAGAACGTTAAGTATATGGCTAAAAAAAGCCAAAATATTTGAATTTTTGATTGAAACATGCCACCTTCTGCGGTCAAAGTTGGTGTCAAAATACAAATTTCCAGACAGGACGCCACATGAAAATCCATTCATAACACACCGATAGCGGCCATTAATGATAGCCGCTGGCAACTGCCATATAGGCTCACTAATTGTTTTTGTATCTGAATTCCTAATGCTCCAGTTTCGATTTTTTTTTTTTTTTAATGTCTTGTGAACAAGATATTTTTTAATTCTTTTACATTTATTTATGTATACCATATGATTTGCACTCACACACAACTTATGAAAGTTTCTTTTTAAATCATCTATTTGGTCCTGAAACTTGCTTTGATAAGCATCATACTGTTCATGGGGAACAGAGCTGTCAGTATTGCTAATTATGCTTGTAAACTTAAACTTGTCAATAATATTGGGGCCCAGAGAGCAATCATCTTCTCAACATGGCTGTATTTTGCAATAGACCTGCACCACCATTTCCTTTAATAATAAGGGAATTGTTTTGCGCATGAGCTTTATTTACAGGAGTACAGAAAAAATATTGTTGATTTTTTATATGAATAGGCAACCAGCGAGTATAATTAGTATGGTCCATAGAAAAAAAAAAAAAAAAAAACTAACTTTTTTAACGTTTATTAACCTTTAGAGAGGGGCTGTGACAGCAGTTGTCACGCTTCACTACGGGATTTTAAAGGAGCCCTTTTCTAAAGATTATACAGTTCGTAGTTACTATTTTTAACTGACTGAATTAAAGACAGGAGAAGTATCTTTAGGTTTAACACTAGAAGCCAGTATCAAAAAGTTGGGTAGTTTGAATATTTTCACCAATCCATTTTTCAAATGAAATAAATGAAATCTTTAGATTTCCTGGCATAAATACTTCTTTAAGTAGACTGTATAAAACCAGAGCAGTCTTCTGATGAATGGTTCTTACTTTTATGACATGTGTGACTTTAAGAGATGCTTATGCACCTGTCTTCATTCTAGAGTTTGAAACCAAAGTAGTCCAACACTTTCAAAAAGACCTGTTCGATATGAAAACTCCAAATATGGCTACAAATTTAAATTCACAGTAAAAATCAGGCCAGTTCTACCGGACAAATTTAGTCAAAGCAAATGGAGGCTGATCCAAATATATTACAGGAGTTTGCCCTGGATTCAGAAATGTAGTAATTTTTTTTTATGTTTGTTCTACTGTATGCTTCAGCACTGCTGGAGAAGAAAAACTTTCATTGATTAGGGGTAAAGAGACCAACGTGTTAATTCAAACGATGAAGACTCTTTCTTTGAAGCATGGAAAGCCCAGGGGATATCTAGATTCCCATTTTTCCTATGAGTGGTAATATAATATAACCATTCCTGTTCCCTTTTCCTCTCAGATCCAAAATCTGAAATTGACATTTCAGAAAAAGTGGTCTGGTTTGCTTTTGAAACAACTGGTTCAATCGAGGGCAGTTTCTTAGAGGCTTGACACTACTACAGATATCTGGAAACTCTGGCACGTTAATGTTACTTTAATCAATACAAGAAACGCATGTAACAATTTCACAAAGCTCGCCAACTTCTCCTTTCATAGGGATTTGAAAGATATAAATAGCTCTTCCATGAAATGATGAATCTGAAGTTGTGCTATTGAAATTATGATCAATGTGATCGTCTGTACTAATGACAAAAAAGACCATGAAGCAAGTTTGAGAGACATACGACGCCTCCTTCTTGAGCTCTGAGAATCTTCAAGTAAATAAGACTTTCTTTTATCTCCCTAATTTTGCTTAGTGATATTGAGAGGCTTCTTTCATGCATGCCTTCAATGATTATTTTGTGTTCTTCCAAAAACAGACAGGCCAAGATATAATAGAATAGGTGGTTCATGACTTTTCGTATGGTTATGGCGAATAATGTTGCTTTTTGGAAAATGTTTACTGTGGTTGAAAACTATTAATTGACTGATAGTTAAAGTAGACTGAGTTGCTCTAGTTGTAGTCGATGCTGAAGTGTAATCATGAAGTAGATAACACATTAGAACCAGAAGTCCTGGAGAGACACTTGCAGTTTGTCGATCAGCATTCAGGTCATCAAAAGTAATTTTCTTCTGGGTTATTACTTTTTAAATTTGTTTGATGAATATTTCGCATGCAACAACATCATCATTAAAATTTTCAGACTGAACATTTTGAAATATGTTAGCATCATTATAGGAAGTAATCTCTGCCTGAAAGTTGAGCTTTGAGTTGTGAGAAGGATCGAGAATTCTCTCACACAAACGAGCAGTACGTGTATTTGGAAGGTCTTTACTTTCCATGTCCAGGAAATTTGCTAAGCTATTTGTATAAAGAGTTTTAAGATGAGACGTTTTGAAAACAATTTCAGTGCTTCGAGATTCAGAGACCTGGAATTTCTCTCTTACGAATTCTGCAGCGGAAGCAAAAGCCTTACTTTTACAAATTGAGCTGACCTTTCTTTTTTAACTTCACTTGTTCTTCGTAGACAATTTATTACATTTGTTCAGCATTTTGAGTGATAATTTGCCTTTTTAGCAACTAAATCTCCACTTTCGAGGAATATTTTCAGTTCAAAATTATTTATAATTTATGCACATTTCTTAAATTTATCGCCTTGTAAAGAATCAACTTTATACAAAGACCTTCGAGTAGCGCCCTTCCAATTGCATATGAAACATATTTTTATCTTTCATTTTAACAGATAATGCTGCTCGGACACCAAACCTTGTTCTTTTTTTTTTTTTTTTTTTTTTTCATTTGGTTCTAATAAAGACTGTGGACTGCCATGAGATAACATACTGGGCAAGAACGACGAATATTTGCATTTCTTTGCCCAGTCAAATTTGTTTTATTTTTAAAGTTAAGGGCACACATTTTGTGCCATTTTTGTTCTTTATTTTTTCTAAATATTCCTTCTGTTCCTTCTCCTTCATCTAATTTTTTTTTAAATCCAAACCGAGGGGCACTAAACCAATATTCTGATATTCCATTAAATTTTTTGCAAGCGTCCTGTAGCCAACAAGCGATTCAGACGTATCTATGGTAGGGCAAATGAATTCTTCATTGCTATGTTTTTGACATAAGCAATATACGGTCCAACCTATGCCACTGGGAAGAAATTTGGATTTAATATCTGCCAGCCGTAACCGCACGGTAGCCATTTTCAAAAAAATTTCAAAACAGTTCAATCTGAAACAAAGAAAGTTCAGTGTTTAAAATGAGAGTAACATTATAATGGAATAAGACAAATTTACGTCCAAAATCAACGTGCGTCCCAAATTATCAAATTACAAAAATACTTCCTAAAAAATTGATTAAAAATAAATAAATAAATATATAAATGTGTGAAATTTAAAGCGTGCAAAGATAAGTATAATAAGACAAAAAGTGTTCTCTACATGAAAGCTTAAAATAAATAAATAAATAAATAAATAAATAAAAAATAAAATAAAAATCGGACCACTAAAAGTTAAAATACAAAAGTAATTTATTGCGCTTATACGACGGATGATGCGCCTATGTGGTATCGGGGTGTTCTGCATGAATTTTTGAGTGGCTCCCTATCCAGAAAGTTATCTTTTAGCATCTACTATAACCACAGACAGTGGCATATTTCAATCGAAAAGTGCATCTTCCCCTACTTTTATTAATTAATTTATTATTATTATTATTATTATTATTCGTGTGTATCCAGCGTACTATATATGAGTTTGCATGTTTTGTGTAACTGCTATTAATCGTACTAGTATAAATATAAAGACTATATAATAAGTTCTGCATAATTTAAAAAATTGAAAAAAGAAGAAGAAGGAAAAAAACAAAACAATAAATTCATTTCTGATATCTTAAAATGAGAATGTTAATTGTTATACGTATAACGTACTTTAAGTTTAGTCCTTTTATCACGTTAGTTTTTAAATCGTAACTTTCTAATATAAGAAAAAAAATATGGATGCTC
This sequence comes from Salticus scenicus, assembly GCA_963930645.1. NCBI lineage: Eukaryota > Metazoa > Arthropoda > Arachnida > Araneae > Salticidae > Salticus > Salticus scenicus. Next base: position 165,790,959 of record OZ005655.1, read on the forward strand.
GAAGAGAAAACTTGTGTGTATAATAAAAAAAAAAAAAAAAAAAAAAGCATTCCTTTCAGTTACATAAAATAGAGAAAAACGTATTCGATTATTTTATGTAACTTTGTGTTTGTATATTGATTACATATTGTGTGATCACCATACAATGCAGTATAATTGGATAAATAAATAAAATATAATAATAATAACAACAATAGTTGCATTACAGAATATTAATTTTTAAATATTTTTGTTTGAAGATTAATCTTCAAACAACAGTTTTATTCTGTAATACATCCAAATATTGTGTGATGCTACATTAAAAAAAAAAATCGGCTTTTATTTTTTTTTTTATTTGGACAATTGTTTGCTTGAAAAAGAGCTAGTTAACAGGTTTTGTTCAATAAGCGCGATGCTAAAACGAGTAAAACTATTTTACTGAAGGATTAGATTAATTCATTTTACAGCAAAATATATATGCAACGCACATAATAACTTCAATAACTGATGATTTCTCTTCAATAACTGTTGCAACTACATTATATATTTGACAAATAGTTAAAGTAGTGAAATTACATAGTTTTTACTACTTGTCTATTAATAACTAAAAAAAAAAAAAAAAAAAAAAAAAAAACACCTACATATATGTGTGTGTGTGCGTGTTAGAAAGAAAGAATTGTCTGAATGTGTTATAAATTATTAAATTACTAACTGTATAAAAATATACATTAAAAAATGACATCAGTCTTACCAAAAATTTTTCGCAAGTGCAAGTTTAATTTTAGTTAATTTATTTCAATATTATTTTTCGCGCGAAAATAAATTTAATTTTTATTATGTACAAAGAAAAAGGCCGAACATGATTTTGTTGCATAAATAAACCTGACGCCGAACGTAAAATTATTTTAATTAAGGATACGATAAATTCACTCTAATGAAAAAATATATATAGGTCATCTATATACCAGGTGCGCCAATGGAAATTTTAAAAATTCATTAAAAAAGAACAAATGACGATAAAAAGGTGCGGTTTGCACGAATGGCATCAGAAAGAGGGCGGTTTTTTTTTAAAGAATATATATATATATATATTAGTTCAAAAAATGACCGATAGATGGCGCTGTGGTGCATACACGAAGCTGATTTATGCAAATCAGGTTTTCAATAAAATACCTGAATGCACGTGGATTCTTCAGACATGCTGTACTCAGCTGTCACAGGTGTTGTGATTCGCCTTACTTGCTCTATACAATGTGGTGGAGGTCATGTTGAACAACTTCAGCTTAAATAAATCTTTGAAAACAGAGAATTGTATTGGTATTGTGTTTCTGCTCATTATATTTTATTGTATGACTCATTTGCATTAATTTGCTTAACATAATCAATATCAACGCCACCTATCCGTCATTTTTTGAAATAATTTTTTTTTCTTAAAAAACCCCCGCCCTATTTCTGATGCCATTCGTGTAAACCGCACATGTTTATCACAATTTGTTCTTTTTTAATGAATTTTTAAAGTTTTCACGAACTTTTGGCGCACCCGGTATACCACTGAGATATATGTACATATGAAATATATGTATTGGGCATCTGTACATTACAGTAAGAAGCTTTCACTTCAAAAATGTAAAATTAATTTAAAATGACGCTTGAAGCAAACTAAAAAATGAACAAATCATTTAAGAACACTGAATTATTTTTAAATATTCATAATATATATTATTACTATAAATCTATGTAGGGGAAAGTAGCCTAAAATGACCTTAGCAGGTGAAACGATCCGCATATGTTTTCTTCGAAACAGTTAGCGCTATATGCCGGGTAACGTATAAACTAGTTGTACCCAGTCAAGAAGAAACAATGGCGGTATTCAAGCGATTATTGTGTTACACATCTGAATAAAATTCTTTGAAAAAGTAGGTTTTATAAAATCTATTATAAGTTAAGCATTAACTTTCCTATTTATTTAGATACGCACTATTTAATGTACAGCAATATGACTTAGTTTACTTATTAAAATATGTTTTTAGATGTATATTACACTTGCTAATTTTGTTATGTTTCTCTATGTCATCCAGTAATATGATCAAAAACAGACGGCCATGCTGTCGGGTAAAATGATCCATTATGTGAATAGTTTTGGATTCATCATGTGGATCGTTATTAATCCATTATTTGGATCGATGTGGCAGAAATAGGCATTATGTAATTTATTTTCGAATTTATCGGGGTTCTGTTATTATATCTATTATTTTTGAATCATAATCTTCAAATATTCTATTTTTTTTTTTTTTTTTTTTTTTTTTATAATTTCACAAAATAAATTATGTATGCTATTTGATTGTAAAACTTATTTTATTTCATTACGTATTGTCATAATTACTTTTATATCCTTTATTTTGCAGATAAAAAGCAATTTACAAATATTTTTAAATGAAGGATAATTTTACCCTTTAGTGAGGGTAAAACGATCCTTTGGACACTTTTTCAAAAATTTATTTTTTTCATTACTCAGTTTAAGTTCAAAATATTATTAAAGTACGTTTATAATTCAAAGCATAGTGTAAAACACACTAGCAAAGGGTTAATGCTTTATTTAAACATTTATGTTATTTTACACAAGTTTTTCAATTAAGGGGGTCATTTTAGGCCAGCATAACCTACTGTGTGTTCATAAGCAGAAATAAAAACGTTTATATAAAGCTGTAAATCAAGAATTTTAACGTTATGGAAGATATATGTTTGAAATTTTTATGTCTAATAAACATAAAACATTTAATTTTTTTAATTTTTAATTAATTAATTTATTAATTTAATCACACAAATCATATTGCATGTAAGTTATTTCGAGATAAATTTAGACGATCTAATTTATACAAACAATGCTCTTAAGTAATGTAATTTTGCAGTGTCATTTATCTTTGTGAGTTACTTTGGATAAGCATTACAATATACTGTTTATCTAGAAATAAATCTTAAAATTAATTATTCTCCCATTTTTAATCACACAAATTTGTAAACTAAAGAGCAGTAAACTAAATATGCAAAATACGTCGTTTATCTTTAATTTTATTTATTTAAATGGAGGGAGGATAAATCTTTTTTTTTTTTCTTAAAAATTACTGTTTTAGAATGAAATTTGCAGATAATGCACTGAAATATTACGCATATTAAATTTTTCGAATTCTTTTTGTATTTAATGAAATAAATTCAAAAATTAAAAATTTTTAAAATGCTTCCCTTCTAATTCATGTATATGTATATATATTATTTTACATCATTATAACTCATATTCTAAGCATGTTTGGGTATTACTTTGGGAATTCATTTGTAAGTTAATTTAAAAAGAAAATATTTTTTTTTTGTTTGAGTGCTTAAATTTCCATTTAATTTCAATATTCAAACACACACACACACACATATATATATAATGTAAATTATCAATGAATTTACGAAGTAATGCTCAAATATGATGTAAAATTTGAATATAATGTAAAATTTGAGAAGAAAATTGAAAACTAGTTAAAATTTTGTATTTTTCTAGAAAATTTGAATGACTGAATTTTTTTAAATTTAGTTAGGTTTTAATAAATTTTAATATACTAAAGGGAAAAACCTGTAATTCAAAATTTCATTCTTTTTTTATGGCTAGAAAATTATTTAAAGGTAGTTTTAGATCTAATTCATACAAAATATTTCATTAAGAACGGTTTAATCTGCAATAATAATTTTTATTAAAGAAATATAATGAAACATCCACAAAATTCCAAATTCTAAAATTAAATAAAAATAAATAAATAAATAAATAATCATAACAACACAGTTTTTTTTTTTTTTTCGAAAAATACGATATTTGAAATTCTAAAATTCTTTTGAAGGGCTGGAAAGTAAAAAACTGTTATGGAATGTAGTTTTATTTTAAATTTAATAATAAAGGTAAAATAAATGTCTTCAAGTTATTCCATTTACGCATAAAAGTATTTATCTATTTTTTACATTAACTTTAATTTAATCAATAACTACCTATCTCTAAACATTAAATCATTTGATTTTTAAAACCACTTATGCATGCATATACTCATATACCGTTTTTAAAAGCATTTATGCTTTGCAAAAGTCGCCAAAAGCGGCGAATTCCTTCCATATCTGGCACCCTTTCTCTTACACGCCCAGACATCCTCCGATTCTCGGGCACAATCATCTCATCCAGGATTCTCCGAGCATCTCATTCCAAGAAATCACTCTCCATCCTCCGCTGTTTTCGCGGTGTCCGACACAAATATAGACATCGAAAAAAAATAATAAAAGGATTAAATCTGCCGAATTTTTGCAATCTACGTCTAAATCCGGATTATTTACATCTGAAGTGACGTGAATTGCTTGCAGGTAAGATTGCATTTAAAAAGAAAAAATCCCTTTGTTTACGTGATTTCTCTTTCTCTTTTACCCGCGCTTTTTCACACCGCACGGAGATATTTTGCTAGAGGAGCTTTCGGGGACGATTATTTATAGTTCTGTAGCAAACAGTGCTCTCCAAAAAGTCCTTAGGTGTGTTTTGTGATCAAGGGGATTTAAAATGCATGTGATGTGTCATATATATATTTTTTCTTAGTAGGTTTTAAAATAGTAAATCCAGGGTTTAGAGGCTTTATGAACTACTCTGACCTCATGTCATTGTTTTTATTATTTTATTAAATTTAAATTCTTACAAAACAGAATTCAGTTACTTCATATAAATAAGCATTATTACTAACAGATTTCAGAAAATTTCAGAAAATTTAATCGTTAATTTATAAGATTTTTTGTAATGATGTTGTTGAATTGTTTTTTATAGAAACATTTTGCGATATAAAATTTTATTTTTTCACAGTTTTCTGTTTTAATTACAACAGTTAAAAATGCATATGATAATACAGATAATTTATATAAGGTGCAAAGTTTCATATTATGCATAGGTCGAAGTTTTTTATATTTATTTTATTCTATTTTATTTCAAATTTAAATTCTTGTAAATCATAATTTAATTTCATTTTTATTAATGCACATAAATAAAAATAAAAAAATAAAAAGTAAAATGGAAATAAAAAATGTTATCTCAGAAAGTTTTACTTTATCATAATTTCTTGTAATAAACAGTATAACAGTTTTTTTTTTCTTAATTTTTTTTCTTTTCTTATTCTTATTCTTATTTATTTTTTATTTTTTACAAGCCTATTCTCAACCATATATATTTCCTAAAGTTTATTATTATTATTATTATTATTATAAATATCCCAAATAAGTAAAAATGAACGTGATATGCAAACCTTTTAGGTACGATGTTTTAAATTGTGCATAGATAAAAATTATGTACTTTTAATTACTAAATTACTAGTTATTGCACTCTAGACTCTCCTGCAATATTTACATGTAAAAATGCACGATGAATAAACTTCAGCCTATTTTTTATTCGTATTTAATTCTTTAAACGGTTTTTATGCTTTAACTTTTAAGCACCTATCTTTTAAAATATCATAAACTTCTTTGCCTGAAATCGAGATTTATTTATTGCAATAATTGTATTTTCGATTCGGGAATAGCAAGTTAACATTACGTTCATTATATGTAATACGATGATAATTTATAAGTAGAACCCTCTATTAAACTTAAAAAAATTATTTAAAAACAATACTCATGAATGCTTGTTTTTAATATTACTAACAAAATAAATCGAAGAATCACGAGCAAAAATTATAATTCTCAAGGCTATTATTTTCAGATTTCACAAATTTATTTTTTAATGTGATAATTAATTATATACAAATAAATTTTTTTGCAAAATTTATACTTTTCAAACCATGTGAAAGACAGTTAAAAAACAATTAATTAGTCAAGTACTTTTGAACGGTAAAAATACCAGCAAAAAATAATATCATATTATTTATATATATATATATGTATATATTACAATAATTTGAAAAATAACTACTTTTAGAACTTGTAATTATTAACAAGTGTTAAAAGGTTTTACATCTCTATTACAGTTGTTACAATAATTATACAGTTTTAATTTGAAATTCTTTTCTTAAAAAGGCCAGAGCTAATTTTTTTTTATATAAGTCTTGCGTGTAGGATTACATGAAAATACACATAAACCTAACTTTTTTAAATTTTTAATTTATTTATATTTTTACGCATGGAAAATAACCTATAATTAAAATGACGAAAAATGATTTTACTAAATAGCTTTATTCTTTTGAAAAAAAAAAAAATTATAATTATTATGTAAAAAATTATCACTATTTTTGACGAAAAATTTAATGTTAAAAGATTGATTGTTTGTCCTTTCATGCATTAATGTATAATGCGAAAGCTCTCAAAATTTGATTAAATTCTGGCTAACTATCACAGAAATATTGTGAGCACAAGATTATACATCGACAAAAACTTTGCTCTGACATTTTATAAATAAATAAATAAATAAAATAAAATAAAATAAGAAATTAAGAGTTGTTTCAGTGGCTGTAATAGAGTGATAAAAACCTTTCTTTATTATTGTTAAAATTAAAAAGTTTTAGAAGTAATTATTTTTTGAATTATTGTAAAAAAAGTTATGTCTTTTTTTTTTTTTTTTTTTTTTTTTTTTTGTAGATATTTTCTCTTTTCAATAGGTGTCTGACGATTTAAGCATTTTATACTAAACATAACATACAGAATTATATAATGGTGTTTACAGAATAAATAACACATTAGGTATTGACTTTTATAGATAAATCACTCACGATTTTGAGAATTTTATTGATTAAATTTTCATTTAGTTTAAACAGAATAAAATTTATAAAACAAGATGTATGCATATCAGAAACAAACTCAGGATTTAATAAAAGCAGATTTAAAGGGATGAATGTTCCAAATCTTTTAAAATCTTTTATTAAATAGTAAATTGCTAATAATGTTTTAACCTAAATTAATTAAGCATTGAATTAGTTGTATATGGATATATATACTGATTGCACATTAATTTATGGTATTTTTTACTTTCAAATATATTATGTAAGGAAAGTATTGTAATCATAATTTGCGAAATGCATTTTATATCTAGCATAACTCAAAAATGAATGGTCGTACTATGTTAAAAAATTATATCTGTAACTGTCATAACGTCTAGTTATACATCACCAACTTTGGTATTAACACAAGCTACACTTTTAGAGATATCTACGACTGTACACGATTTTTCGTGATTTATTTATGAGTGTGTATATGTGTGTGGGGGAATGAACACGATAGCGTCTAAACGCTTTGTTCGAATAAGTTGAAAGTTCGTTCGTATGTTATAGGTCATCGTAGCACGAACAGTATAGATTTTTGTGAATACAGCATTTATGGTTTCTTATAGGGACGCAACGAAAAAATGTTTGTTATTATGAATTAATTATGGGGTCAAATTATTTGAAGCGCAATAGCGTAAAAACACCGTATTCAATTGGTTGCAGATTTCTGATATTTTAAGTTATTTAAACCCAGCTTTAAAAAAAAAAAAAAAAAAAAAAAGAAAATCTTCAAAAACCTTTAAAAAAGTAAAAAAAAAAAAAAAAAAAAAAAAAAAAAAAAAAAAAACAACCTCTCAAAACTGCAGATAATCTGAAAGAATTTGGAACAATAAAAAGTTTAAGAGAAAAAAAATATTACTTGCTTCCAAACTGCAATTTTTTTGCTTTTAAACTGCAGTTATTCTACAGATTTTATGATTCTTGTTCCAAATACCTTCAGATTATCTGCAGATTTTTCTGAAGTTTTTTTTTCTTCTTTTTTTTAAAGCTGGGAACAACTTTTATTACACAATGTTTGGAAAGTCGAGGGGAATCATTCTAGATTTTTTAATTTTTAAATACTTCGAAATATAGAGTGTGGTTAAAATGGTAAACTGTTGAAAAAAAAGTATTAATATGAAAAAAAAAAAATCTCTTTTTTTATTTCATAATATTCAAAAGTCCCTGTTGCGGAGATGTCTCAGAACCACAGCATTAACTTTGAACTGCTTGAAAAAAAAAGAGGGTAGGGTGGAAATATAAATATCACAGGGAGAAAAAAACCCCACAAAGAGAAAAAAAAATCAATTGATATCAGTTTTAAGAAAAATAAAATTAAAATAAGTTAAATGCATCAAAAACTGGATAATTGCGGATAGGGTGCTTGAATATCGCCGGAAAGCGCTTTCTCCTTACAATTTCCCCACCTCTGCTCACTAAGTTACATATAACCCTATGCAAAAATTTGTTTACAGAATTACTCATTATCCAATGCATTATTTTTTCTAATTCTGTTTTCACATTTGGAAAATTCGCAAGTATTAAACTAGGACTCATTTTCTAAAAGTCAATTTTTTTTTAATTTTTAGTATTTCCTTTTGCAGCTTAAAAATAAATAAATAAATAAATAAAATAAGTTTAAAAAAATGTTCTTAGTTATATAGTTTATATTCAAATAAACTATATATATATACACATATACATATAAACAATTTTTAGAAAACGAGTACTGAACAATTGTGCAGTTTCAGAATGTGAAAACAGAATAAAAATTTATTAGATAATGAGTAATTATACAAACTAAATTCTCCTTTAGAATAACAAGGCTTTATCTTCAAGAGGCGATTTAGAGAAAGAGTCCTCTTAATTATGAATAATTAAGACCAATAGAGAAAGTAACCAATAGAGACAAATAGTTTCAATTTTCACGTTACAAACATTTTAGAGGAAGACAGAAATCACTAAGTTTATGTCGCGTCCAGGGATGAAAGTATTCCGTCTTTAGATCGAACTCTTCCACCAGAAATTTTTAACAACAATCTCAATCCTTTTTAACCACAAAATATTAATGTGCAAATACAAATAATATTTCCAAATAAAAATAGTGGTACCGTAAATGAAGAACACTTTCACACGTGGATTCATTTGTCTCATAAGTGTCTCTAAGCTATTTTAATAATAATGTCGGCTAATATTATAACTTTCCGCCTAAAATGACGTAAGTTTGTTATAACATTTTACATTGTTGAATGGAGGAAAAAAAAACTTTTTTGCTAGAAAAATATATATTTCAACTTCATTAAAAAGTGTAACTGAAGTAGATAATTTTATTATGATAGACATTCAAAAAAAAAAAAAAAAAAAAAAAAAAAAAAAGATAGGCGATGCAAATAAGTGGTTGAATGAGGGATTATATAACGAAGGACGATTTTGTAAATTGTTAAATTTCACCCAGAACATCTAAAAGAGTGACAGTTTATCAAAGAGAAGACATTTAAAACTTTTACGAATTCAATATTTTTATATCCTATTTACTAAAGAAAGTAAAAACTCTGTCGGATACATAAATTAATTTATAACGTCAGGAGTATTTTGTACAACTCACAAATTTTCTTTTTGTCTATTTTTCCATATAAAGGTGTAAGAAGATAACTGTACATTCTCGTAAAAACCCACGTTTGCATGCCTTGATTGGAAGATGTTGCATCTACTATTGTCGTATGGTCTCCGTCGTCTAGTGTTTTGAATTAGTTCGTAAATCAAGTCCACAATTTTCAATCCTTCGATGAATTTTTTTCCACTTTCTAAATTAAAATCTACATTCAAATCCCGCCGAACAAATAAACCAAATGAATTAAATTCAAAATCTTTTATTTATTTTTATTTATTTACCTGTAAGAATGTGTGAAAAACAGTTTACTCCGTGATTTTGAATCCGAATGTCTACAAACAATCTTCAGTTAATAAAAATGACGCTATTCGTGACGCATATAAAAAAAATAGCGCTTATAAGAAAAATACATCTATCATTTACGTGCAAATAAATTCATTTCCTTTTACATCAAAATAACAAATAAATAAATAAAAATAAACGCGCATTTTTTTTTTCGTTTGCATCAACAAGTTTTTCCTTTTTAATAATTTTAAATTAAAATGGGGCTATTATTTAATATTTTTTGAAGCAATTATCCGATTGAATTAAAAGATACAGCATTAGCTAGATTTTGTTTTGATTAATAAATGGACAAATTTTCGCGGCGATCGTTTGGACAGTGTAGCTTTGTATAACGAAAAACCTGATATATCCAAAGTGAAACACTGAAAAAGATGACGAAATGAAATGTCTGGCGGAAAGCAATAGTCCTGCATGCTAACGAAATATATTATTGATATATTTATGCATCTGATATGTCACCCTACATTAATATTGAGTTTAAGGTATAAGATATGATGTACTTTATTTAAACATTTTTGAAATTCTTTGTGTATAATTTTAAAATAGTTTAAAAAAAAGTTTTATTTAACATACGTTTCTGTGTGAGTTATTTAAACCTGCAATTAAATGTTAAAATGAATTTCAAATTACTTAAACTATTGTCATTTACAGTGTCACTTACCCTTTGTAATTCATACGATTAATTTTAAGTAGTCCTGTACCAAACATTATACATAAATTTAGCAAAAAAAAAAAAAAAAGCACTAAGAGCCATTTTCAACCATAGTACTATGTAATTCATGCGAATTCTTTCGTGCGACCCTGTAAACTATATTTTTATGTCATATATTCTATTTAAAACATACTTTTGTGCATATAAAAAAACATGTGTCAATTTTCTGCTGTTTAACCCATATTGCCGTCTAAAGGTTTTCGCCACTTTTACGATTACGACTTTTTTGATATTAAGGAATTATAGGCCGTATATAGTTTGATAAGTAAATAATTTGCCCGATTAAACTTTCATAAATCCCAAACTGAGAAAGCCTTACATGAACTAAGTTGTATGCGAATTAAAGCGTCTAAAAATTTAATAATCTAAACCAAACACACGCACATAAAGAAAAAAAAATCTTAACATTAGAGTAGACTATACATACATATATATAATTTATTTGATTAAAAAGAAAAGAATGAGAACGAAGAATAGTCAGTCAAATAACTCCCCACAGAAACAAACATATGCCAACAAAGTAACTAGTTATCTTGAATTGATTTAATTTTATAAGATTAATAATATTACTTACTTTAAATTTATTAAACTACACTACCTGTTGAAAACATAATAAAGGACCGTGCAATTTGATGTTGTAGAAAAGAAGGAATATTATAGGATAATATTATAAGGGGAAATAAATAGACCTTACATTAATGAAATGAACCTTTTAAGTTGAGATTAGCAAAAGGATTTCGGGCCAAAGCATAATAATAAGAATGAATATTAAATAAAAAGCTCAAAATTCGATAGGATTTCTTCAGGTGCTATCCCCAAAGCATTGAGCAGAAATTGTAGGTTTTCTGTTTTTGGTAAGCAATTTAGCAAAATACTAAAAGATAGCACAAACCCACAAGAAAAAATTACCATGAAATGAAAGAAATGAAATCAAAACAGAATACATCATAAATTTTTATACTCGAAATATTCACCAGAATCAAAATTGAAATGAAAACACGAGTAAAAATAGATCGTCGTATTGAGAAAATGGCTTTTTAAGAAGTTTTTATATATATATATATATATATATATATATATATTTCATTAATACATTTTATAAAAGGTAATAAAGATAATGATAACAAAAATAACAGTGCTAATTTTAAATTTGAAACATTGAAAAATTTGTGGAATGTTACAGGGAAGCATTTTGTATAATAAGATTTTAAATAACAGACGAAATTATAATTTAGCTTGCATACTTACTACTTTTAAAATATTAGCACGAGTCAACAGTTTTATATTTATATATATACATTTTCTATGCTCATAAGATATAAAAAAGTTAAAGAAGAAAAAATACTAAAAAAAAAAAAAAAAAAGATTTTTAAAAGAATGCTTTTTTATCACCGTTCTAAAAAGTAGTAAATAAGGCAAAATTTTCTGTACTCAAACCAATTAAAAGATCAAAAGCGTTCATTGATGACAAAGATCAAAAGCATTCATCGATGACAAAGTATGTTATTATATAGTAGGATGTTGTCATAAATGAATTCTTTTGATCTTTGTCGTCAATGAATGCTTTTGATCTTTTAATTGGTTTGAGCACAGAAAATTTTGCCTTATTTACTACTTTTTAGGACGCCGATAAAAAAGCGTTCTTAAATATATATATATATATATATATATATGTTATTTATTAAATTAAAACTAAAATACCGAAATTAAAATTTAAAATCGAAATGAAGCAGGACGCGAAGATTTTGAAATCCTTCAAATACTGTAAAAATTTTCTGATATTCTGAGTTACTTATGAGTCACTCACTGATCACCCAGGGATCACTCACTGGTTACTCACAGGTCGCTCACTGGTCACTTACGGGTCACTCATGGTCACCCACGGACACTCATATTCATAAGGATGACCCTTGAGTGAAAATATAGCAGAAAAGTGGCTCGATGACAGACAGAACACTGAGAAAAAAATATATCACCTTCATCTAGAATGAATAAGTGGTCATTATCTAAATCCCTTAACTAGAAATGCAGATTTCCGAGCTATGCGCATAAGGCACGCCAGTAAACTGATCGAGAAATTCTAGTCTACACATTTATAGATGGTGAAACAATATTCTCAATATTCTGAATATTCTGAATCTTTTATATGGCGAGAAATTCTCGCTTGATTTTCTAGAATTGGGTAATAAACCAAGATTATAGTTGCTGAAACCCGCCTCTTGTATTCGCATTTGTTTGCAGAGATTTTTAAACAACTTTGCTCTCGAGAATATAGGCAAACGCTTCAGAATTATAATAGGGGTTTCTAGAAATAGCTTTTAAAGGGAACTAAAATTTATAAGGATGACATGGAACTATTTTTTCTAGAGCCACAATTTAGATTCTAGATGTCAGTTACAGAATTTTTTCTCAGTGAATGACAGAATGACAGACAACCCGGGTGAATAAAAAAGCATTCTAAATACACACACACACATATGTATATATTATTTTTATCATTATGTTCACTTATGTGCATATGGGGGTGGAATGGTTAACGTTCTCACCATTAGTTTGCAGGTACCAGGTTTGAATTATGATTTAAACGTGGATGTTCACAGTGGTTCAGAAATATTTTTAAGTCGTAGGTCCCGGTTTGATAAGGTTTAATCGTGAAAAATGACTGTAGAGCAACAATTCAAAATCCATGTAACACGATATAGTTGTAATTGCATACATGCGCATACGCACATATATACACGCACACATGCACGAATGCAATACTGTCATACATCACTTATGAATTATGAAACACTTTCCCACTTATTTAAGGAAAATAATATCAATTACAGACGATTTTCTCCATTTTGTTTTAATTATTTTCTGGTTTTTATTGATTTAAAAGCTAATCATATAATAGAAACTGGTGTTATAATTTTTATTATTTTAAGAGTAACCGTATACTTATGTTAATTTTTTCCTTGTTGAATTTCAATTAAACCTATTAAAATATTTTTATTTATATTTAGTTTTTGAAAAGCGATTCACATTTCATTTAAATTCGCGGATTTGCCTTTTTCCCTATGGAAAATCTATAAAATAACAATTTGAAGGAGTAATCTTAAAAATATAATTATAATTATTCAATTTCAAGGGTAATAAAGGGTGAATTAACTTTCTATAATGGAAAAAAAATTGTCTTTACTAAACAGTATCTGTCATCTTTTAACTATTACATATAGTGGGTTTTCTTTAAAATAAAGGTCAAATTTTTATCATATAATAAGTTTTAATTCGTAATGACAATTTTCTGTGCTTGTGGGTTACGCCCATTAATTTACGAATCTTTTAGTCATCACATTTAAATAAATAAGATTAGGAAAAGGTACGGTCTTAAAACGTATCAAGAATCATTTAAAACCATCTAGTTTCACTTGAGAATTATTTCAGGATATTTAGCATTACATATATATATATATATATATATATATATATATAATTAAACAAAATAACTTAAATTTAGCACTGAAAAAAAGACTTTCGGATACTTCTAAATGGCAAACATAAAAAAAAAATACTCACGAAGAATAAAGAAATAAAAAATAAAAAGGAACTGTGAAAAAAAAAATCGCTATTTAAAAATTCAGGAAAGTAATATTACTCTTTTTTTCGTTTTAATTGTTTACATTTAAAATGGTAATTTTTTGAATAATAAGTACTTTGAGATATATTTCCAAGATTAATGCGAAAATAAAGCTTAACATTGTAATGCTTCTAGAAAAGTAGATTTTCTATTCAAGGTTTAATTATTAATGTTAATTATCTCACAAAATCTTATTTAGCAAGTTTATATGTATATATATATATATATACAGTACCCGCCGCTTATAAAAATCACATTCGTTCTAAGGCAAAGTGATTTTATTAAGCGGCTGATTTTTATATTCGGCGAAGGTTCTTGCACTCAAGAAAAAGGTATTACTTCCTTGAATTCAAAAAGAAATTTCAAAAGTTAGTGATTGATGAGAGTAATAAACAGTATTAATTAATTTTCGACCGATAATTAATTAATTGTTCATTCAAAATAAGTAAATTGAACACATATTACATATAAAATTAATAAACACATAGTGCATACAAAATTAGTCAATATTTATACATTAATTAAATATTAGACATTTTCAAGTTTTTTTTTGCTTCTTAGTTATTTCAGAATGAGAACTAAGAATTACCTTTTAATAATTAACAATGAAAAAAAAAGTCACAAGTGAATCAAAGCAGTAATTTATTATTTCGATTTTTAGAATACATTCCTGGAATTTATTACTAAGACAAGTGATGAAGCGAGTTTAATTTGTTATTAAGCTGCAGGTGTAAAATTTTCGACAAAGGGAGATAACGAGAGAGATTGTTGTGCATTATTTTATGTTTATTAAAAAAAAAAAAAAAAACTGTAAATTAAAATTTTTTAAAAGTGCATAAATACACATTTTTGCTGATGAATAGATTGCTTTTGAGTTTATTAACCGGCGACGCTGATTTTATTAAACGGCGGTTTTAAAAGTAGTTTGTATTTATTTGATTCCGGTCCTGACAACCTGATCAGATTAAGCGGCTGATTTTATTAACCAGTGAATTTATTAAGCGGCGGGAACTGTATATATTTATATCCACGCAAACCTTACGATTGAAACATGCTTAAATTACAAAAAACTATGTAATCATATATATATATAGTATGTGTGTGTGTGTGTTTGTATGAGTGTGTAATTGCATAAATTTTTGTAATCTAAACAAGTTATATATATATATATGCTGTCACTGGAGACTTTTTTTTTACTACTATTTCCACAGAATAAAATTTATAATATATTTATGCAGGTTAATTTGTATTTTAAATGTACAAATATACTTTACATTTTATTGTAGGGAAAAAGTGATACGGAAAGAATATAAAAATAGTCGAAAGGGGCGGCCCTGTATATCTCTGTACGTTTTTAACAATAACATTACATAATACAAAAATAAATATTTATATATTAGAATACGGATATATTTATAAAATGACTTACACAAATTTTTCTGTGACATAATAAATGATATATATATACATAATATGTATACAATATGTACAGTCGAAGCAAAATCGGATTACTACTTGTTGCTCCAATTTTAAATGATGAAAAATATAGTTTCTTTAACCAAGATATCTGTTTGTAATTTTTATTTTCTTTAATACGACAAACTAATATGTAAAAACGCTATAGTTAATTTATTTTTTGATAACCATTGTTAAACATGAATAGATATTATCATAAAGAAACTAATATTTTCCGTAACAGAGTTTTTCTGTTATGCTTAGGATTCTTGCATTTCTATTAAAAAATTCAATTTTTTATTACACATCTTTTATATTTTATCATTTTGTTCTGTTTTTCATTCACCCACTTAAAAACAAACTTTTACTGTTTTAACTTACAAAAAAAAGAAAAAAAAAAAAAAAAACATCTATTATTAACTGAAATACGTTTAAAGGCTATATGAATTTTTAAAAATTGAAGCTGAAAACTTGAACTTGACTTACTTTTAAATGAAGAAAGCTAAACTTATTTGATAATTCATAAAAGTACAGCTAGCATAGTTGAAATATTATCAAGAAATAGATTTGATGATTTTATTCGAAGTATGAATGATTAAACTAACCATTTTCAGAAGATTTTTTAAAAAAGAACATAACAGACAATAATCTAAATAAAAATATTAATTATTTTGGAATAATTCTGATTTTTAAAGTGACCAATTATTTGAGATTTACAAAACATCATAAAAACCTTTTTTTTAAAATTATTTTTATTCTTATTTATGATTTATGATTTTTATTATTTTTTCTGTTTAATATTGATTACTTAATTTTTCTGTTATTTATGTTTTGAAAATTATTCATTCAACATTGATGGAAATCTGCCGCATTTTTGTCATATATATATAAATTTTTTATTTAATTTAATGAAATTGAAGAATTATAATTGAGTGCTTAAATGTTAGATTAAGTTTCGATGTATAATTCAACTTTTATATCAGTATAAATTGTGCATTTTTTAAACAACTTTTTAGGAATCAAATAATTGAATTGCTTTTTGCTATATTCTTTTATTATTATTATTATTATGTACACAACACATTACGTAACACAACTGTTCCTGTACTTATAATGGCTTTGGGATTCATAGTTAAAGAATGAATTGAATTGTATCTTAATATTAAAATTTTGCAGCTATTCTTGAATACAACCAATTAGAAAAGCAACTTCAAAAAACTCTTTTGTATGAAATATTTTTTTTTCCTTAAAAAGTTTAAAATGAAGTTCATTTCTTATACTTAATTAGTAAATAAAAGAGTGAGTGTTTGTGTGCGAGGGGAGGAGGTGATTTGAAGAAAAAGACTCCTTTTAAATACAATATATATATAATCAAAAAAACTATAGACAAATGAAAAATTAATCCCAAACACATGGGGGCCTTCATCAGGGGAGCTCCCCCATGTAGGGAAGGAATATAAGAAGTTTCTGACGAAACACTGATAATTTAACCAAAAAACACGTTTCTAGCCCCCAACTTCTCACAGATGGAAGTAAGACCATACAGCAAACGAATTTAATTAATACAAAGCATGAAAAGCAATTAAATTCAGAAATCAAGCACAAAATATAATACATCAATATAAAATAAGAAAATCAATATAAACAAGAACATAAATAACACAAGTATATATAAATACCTACCAGGACAAACTCGAATAGTCATTAGAATATGGAAAATTGAAAACCATCCCCCATTATAAACATAGAACCCGCTTCAGCTAGTAGCTTCAATTTTCCATATTCTAATGACTATTCGAGTTTGTCCTGGTATATATTTATATATTCTTGTATTATTTATATTTTTGTATTTTATATTGATGTATTATATTTTGTGCTTGATTTCTGAAATTAATTGCTTTTCATGCTTTGTATTAATTAAATTCGTTTGCTGTATGGTCTTGCTTCCATCTGTGAGAAGTTGGGGGCTAGAAACGTGTTTTTTGTTTAAATTACCAGCGTTTCGTCAGAAACTTTTCATATTCCTTTTCCTACATGGGAAGCTCTCCTGATGAAGGCCCCCATGTGTTTTGGGATTAAGTTTTCATCTGGCTTTAGTTATTTTGCTTATTTATTATAGTTTTATATTTCCTTTTGCTGCATTTGCGCATTGGTTTATAAAAACTCTGTTCTAGTTCTATATTTTTAATAATTCAAGTTTTACTCCATCTTATATTTAAATTTTATCTTATATATATATATATATATATATATATATGTGTGTGTGTGTGTGTGTGTAATTATTTTTGTTAATTAATTAAAAAATATTTTTAAAAAGTTCAACTAAATAAAATGTTTATTTAAAATTAACATTTTTTAAAGTTAATTTTCTAATTTTCATTATCCTTTCATTCGTTTATTTTATCTTTCAAATTTATTTGTTTTTACATACAAAACTGGTCGCACCCTATAGCTTTTTAGCTTAAAAGATATAGGCGACTTTGAAAATCTCTTCAGTGTAAACGATTTTTAACGGTTTTAATTTTTAACTGTTTTGATTTTTAATAAGTTTTTGTTGTTCTTTTTTGTTAAAATCTGATGCAGATGGACACTGTTACTTATTGTTAATGTGTAATTTCTCACTCTGTTTTTGAATCAACTCCTTTTAGTTCCCCATCATACTATAGGTATGGGGAACTTAGGTAATCGTGAAATTTTTCGACCTCGATTTTTTGACTTTTTTATACGTTTTCAGGTGTGAAGAATACGAAAATGACAAAATTTGTATGGTGTCTGTCTGTAGGGTGTCTGTTAGTTTGTTAGTCTGTTAGTGTGTTAGTCTGTTAGTCCGTTAGTCCGTTAGTTTGTTAGTCTGTGTACACCATATCTCACGAACAAATTGTCGCAGAGAGGTCAGATCAGTTTTAAAATATTACTTTCGACACTGGCAAGAACCCTATTTATTTTCAACATTCGAATTTAAAAACTTCGTAAGTTATTAGAGATTTACGATTTTCTTAACATGGGAGAATAGGACAAAAATTCACTTAAACGTGCATTAAATGGAAACCTTTTACTGTAAAAATGTCAGACCAGTTTTAAAATATCAGTTTTGATGCCGGAATGAACACCGGTAACTATAAATATGCTACTTTGAAAATTTCGCAAGTTACTGGAAATTTACGAATTTCTTAACATGGCAGTATAGGGCGAAATTTCACATAAACGTCAATTTTTAGAGATATTTTCATCATAAAGATGTCAGACTACTTTTGAAATATTATTTAGGACACTGGTATGAATATTTATGACTATGAATTTTCCAATATAAAAATTTCGTAAGTTATTGGAAATTTACGAATTTCTTAACATGGCAGATAGAGCAAAATTTCACATAAACGTCAATCTTGAGGGATGTTTTCATCGTAAAGATGTCAAACCACTTTCGAAATATTATTTAGGATACTGGCATGATTATCATAGACTATGATTTTTTTCAATTTAAAAAATTCGTAAGTTATTTGGAATTTACGATTTACTTAACATGTCAGAATAAGGCAAAATTGAGCAGAAACTTCCATTTTGAGGATCCTAAATACATTAGAGAACTTCAAAATTACATTTATGATATTTGTTTGAACATGATTGAATGCAAATATTCTAATAGGAAAATTTCGTAAATTATTCGTAATTTATGATTTTATCAACATAGCGAAATTGTAAATTTTTCATATAAATATAAATTTTGAGGATTATTGCATTGGAAATAGTAGCATGAAAACTAAACAACGGAATTGACCCCGATAAAATAAATTAATAGATTAGAATAAGATAAATATATCGAAGTGAACGGTGGATAGCCTATTAGGCGGAGGATTTCATTCTGTCACTGTATCGAGCTTTGGTCAAATTCATTTCTTTTAACATGATTATAATATGTCTCGCACTAGAAATTTACGAGAACATAAATATGATGGGGAACTGAGCAGAGTCCACCTATGCCAACTAGTTTTGTTAAAGTCTAATATGGATGACACTCTTATTTATTGTTAATGTGTAATTTCTCACTCTATTTTAAAATAAGCATTTTATTTGATGGACGGATTTTTTGGTATAATTTTCATGAGTGTGAGTTTCATGAGTTTTTTCATATCTTTATTAAGACTATTACTGGTTGTTTTATTTATTTATTTATTTTATTTTATTTATGTTGGTTCTTGCGGATTATGGTAGCATTTTATCTTACTTTTTCTTGCATTCTGCAGTAAATGTTACAATATATATACAGGAATGAAAAACTTGAATTACCAAGTACCAATAAATTATTACATATGAAAATGCAAAATTTTACAAAGCAAAAATTATAAAAGCTATTGAAAAATTTAATGAATTCAGAAAAAAAAAAAAAATTAATTTCTCAAAAACTGTTATATCTTTATTAAGAGCAACTACAGCAGTAGGATTATATATAACGAGCTGTTTCTGAGACAGTGATATATGAATTCATATAAAATTCCTGTTTCAACAACTCTAAGATTTCAAAAATGAATTAAAATATGTGTAAGAAGTAAAAAAATAAATAAATAAATAAAACAGCATATTATATTAATAAGTTACCTAAGATCATCCATTTTCGTGTTAATTTAAACGTATTTAACACGAAACAAAATTAATGTAACATTTATATATATATATATATATATAAAATTAATGTTAACTGCATTACAGCTAATTTTTTATTTTGCTGATATTTACATATGATGTTCGTAACTACATAAATAAGAAGAAAGCTCATACGTTGATATTAATTGAAAGTTTGGGACGAATTGAATTTTACTTTATGCATTTAAAAAATATCATTTATAAAACATATTCGATATCAATAATTCTACAGAACTTCATATTCGGAAAAGGGTCATCAGCTCTGTTTATCCCTGTAATATCGGGCAACCATATACAACTGTGTTGTCTTATTGAAAGACGCAATTAAAAAAAAAAAAAAAAAAAAAACGTTTTTATGTGTCGTGCAAGGCAATATATGATCAAAAACAGATTAAAAACTTTTTATGTTTCTCTGTCCATAATCGCAAAATGTTTTGTTATACAGTAAAGTACCTTTCATACGTTTTTCAAGGGACTGGTTAAAAGGAGGTATAAATGAAAAGACGTATAATCGAAATCTTAATAATAACACTTTGATCACTGCAAATTTAATGACACTTAAGAAAAATTTATATGAAAATAATAATTAATAAAGTTTCCTAAGTTAGTAAATGTACATTATACTTTTTTAAAGACAATAATTAATAATAATAGTAAAACAGATTTATTATCTAAAGTGAGAAAAGTCATACTATTAATGACTGGGTACTAATTGCATCGATCATATATTGAGTATTTATTATATTACATTTCTTAAATAAATGAATTAAAAAAAAAAAAAAAAAGAACACGTTTTGAATATTAATTATATATATTGCATATCTTTAATAATAAGCATACGATTTATGTCGATACAGATAGTTATTTAATAACTTTAAAAATATTTAATATTCTTCTGATTAGTTGCTTGTCTATGAGTATTAAAAATTTTACTGTGAATTCAATTCTTTTGATCATTCCTGTGTTCCTCCATTTACCATGCTTTCTGGGAAAAATCCGTCTTATTTAGAATGGAAAATAGTGACAGGTCGAGAAAGTTTGAGAATTTTAGCAAAGTTGAAAAGACGTATAACCGATATTAGCGGCGTATAAACGAAGAATTTTTGCATTAAAATGAATAGAAATGAATCGGGACTTCACTAAAAGGACGCATAAATGTAAAAGACGTATAAACGGGAGATGTATAAACGATGCTTTACTGTAGAACTGTATATTTGTTTTTTAAATAGAAAAAAGTATTGTATTTGTAAAAGTTTTCGATGGATTTATATGTTTTAAGAGATCCAGAACATGATTTTACCATTTTTAAAAAAAGTCTTTCTGTCGGTCTATCTGTGTATTTATGCATGTGTGGCAAAAACTTTTCGCAACTGTATCTCAGGGGCTGCAGCACAGAGTTTCATATAAATATATATGTAGTCCCATCTTGACATAAATTAGTGCCTGTCAAATTTTGGTGCAAATCGCTAAGCTGGTGGCACTGCTATATTGCGATTTCTTTCATTTAATGGAAGGCTATAACTCAGGTTCTATTGTGTATAGTTAAAAAACACTTGATATAAAAGAAGCCCATTATGAAATATTATGCTAATTCAATTTGGGTACATATTGGCCGATAGGTGGCGCTGTTAAGATGACAATCTCCCATGAATGGAAAGGCATACTCTATTGTGTATAATTGTACAAAACTTAGTATAGGATAGAGCCAATATGAAACATTATGCTGATTCAATCTGAATGCATACTGAACGATAGGGGATGCTGTTATGCTCCAATTTCCCTCGTGAATGGGAAGGATATATCCCAGATTCTATTGTATATAACTGAATAAAACTTGATATGTGAAAGGGCCATTTACGAAACATCATGCTGATTCAATTTGATGCACATCGGCTGATAGGTGGAGTTGCTGTGCTACAATTTACCCAGAGAATAGAAAAGCTACATCATACACTATCATAGGAAGGTTATACCCAAACATACAATAATCATATATCTGAAAGATCTACAGATAATCTGCTAAGGGAAGTAAAAACGACGGAACTAAAAAACTAATTAAAGATGTGGAATTATAATGACAACTTATCATTATTTCCCTGTGCGACAATTTTATTAGGATTAATTAAATAATAAATAAATAAAAAGTGTACAAAGTTAATCCATGCTTTGAAAATATATTGTGATGAATATAATAAGTACAATTTTTCAATCTTCGCATTTTTCGCAATTTTTTTTTTTTTTTTAAAGCTGTATTTTATTTATTTATTTATTTATATATTTAATATTGACTTGTAATTTTAAAACCTCCCCCTATATTTTATTTGAAAAATCAGCGGGTTGTCTAAGGAAAAAAAAAAAAAGAGGGAATTGGAAAGCTAACAAAAATATGGAATTATGATAACAACTTATAGTTATTTTCATATATGAGAATTTTTAACAGAGAAAATTAAATATATATATATATATATATATATATATATAATAAATCCATGATTTGAAAATATATCATAAGTACAGGAAGTAAAAACTTTCCATGTTATTAATTTTCTTTCTTTCTTTCTTTTTTTTTTTTTTTTTTTTTTTTTTTTTTTTTAATTTCTTTTCAGTTCATATTTCTTTTCAGTTTTCAATATTTCTTTCCAGTTTTTAAGCTGTGTTCTTCTTTTAAAAGTTTTCTTTTTAAATATTGATTTGTTAGAGAAAAATCTCCACCCATACATCTGAAAGATCAGCAGAAAATCTCCGTAACTTTTCTTTTCAAGAAACGAAAATAAAAAGCTAATTAAAGATTCGGAATTATTAAAAGTAATCTTTATTTAGTATCATTTTGGTTAGAGAAATTATAATTTTAAAACCATTTTTATTTTATTGGTAACTAAGAACTAATTTATAGGAGATTATTTCATATAATTCTAATAACATATACACAAAAGAAAATAAATAGTATTAGCGAAAATTCTTTTTATATAAAAAGTGTATATTAAGAAAAAATAAATTGTGACAAAAACTGTCATACACTATTAAAATTTTCAATAAAAAATTACTGGTAATAAGTCATCTTAAGTTTTATGTAAAATTACGGAAGAAAATAAACTGAGATGTTAAAAAAACTATTTTATATACGCATTTTGATGATTAATATTAATTTAATTAATATTAGTGAGAATATATTTGTGAGTTAAAATTCTTTTCCTAAAGTCGAAACATTCATTTTTAATTTTTATTGAGAAATTAAATGATAAAATTAGATGAAAATACCAAATAAAGATTGAAAATCTCGATTATTTACTTTTAACTACGATTTATTGTAAATTTACAGAGACTCCAGATAAATATTTCAGTAAATTTACAGACATTTTTTACAGTATAAAGTACAAAAAGTGTAGTATACAGTTCTAGATGCTGATGGTATTATGTATTATAAAAAATATTTAAGTTATATGTAAGAATTGCTCTTTGTCTGATACAAAAATTGGTGTTGTTGATACTGAAAATTAATATTTATAGATTGAAGAATATTTCTTTAAGAATTTGCTAGCTCTTATTTATAAATACAGTAATGATCAACTCTAAAATAGTGCACTGTAAAAAAATTGTTTCATAAAAATGAGCTAATTTGTCTCAAAATAGCTCCGAAACAATATATAACTAAATTTGAAAATCCATGAACTCATTTTTGAGTATATTGACATGCTGAAAAATGGGGTTGACCAATAAGATTCCCAATATCCCCATGTTTGATATGTAAATATACTCAAAAATGAGTACATTGGTTTTCAAATTTAAGTATATATTGTTTCGGTTAAGTATATATTGCTATAAGTATATGTTAAGTATATGTTAAGTATGCGTTAAGTATATGTTAAGTATATATTGCTATTTTGAGACAATTTAGCTCATTTTTAAGAAACCATTCTTAACAGTGTGATTTGTAAGTTATTTTGTCTCATATAGTTTTGATAATTACATATTATCTGATTCATCATCATGTCTTCACAGTCTTTTAGGAGAACTTAAAAAAGTAAGTAAACAACAACACTGCTGTTATTCTTATTTTATATTTAGTGAAAATTTTACAGAAAAGTTTTTTTTTAAGTATAATGGATGTCCCTTATTTTCCCTTGCCTAATTTACACATGGTCAGAGTTTTGCCTAATTTACACATGGCCTCGGTTTAATGTATGTGGGTGTGTAGATGATTTTTTCTAAGAGGTCTGATCCCGTATTTATGTGAGTTTCGGAGAAAACCACGAAAATCTACAAACTGAGATCGAACTCAAGCCCTCATGTCCATGGTTTTCAGATATTTATAAATGACCACAAGGGCGAAATTTCAATATTGTAGATGGACACTCTTTTTCCACTTCAACACGGAATATTATTAATGAATTCCTCCTCCCTTTCCAAAAAAAAAAAAAAAAAAAAAAAAGGATATATTTTACAGTTTTTCTCCTCTAGCGGCAAATCCACTTCTAATATTCTACTTCGATAAATACTGCTATGAAATAATTCTAATTTATTATGTTGTTAAAATGGCATGACTTTTAGGTAATGCGAAAATATTTCGTTCTATTTTTCTTTTAGTCTGCTGTCATTTTAGTCTAATCGATTTGTACTAGCATTTTTAATATCTTTCTAAATTCATGCCGTATATATATATATATTTAATTTTAGAGGAAAATATCCTATATACATGTGAAAGGTCAGCCGAAAACTCTCCAAAATAATAATAATAATAATAATAAATAAAAATAAAATAATAAAATAATAATAAAATAAATAAATAAATAAATAAATAATTTTCTTTTTCAAGAAACGGAAATAAAAAGCTAATTAAAAATCCGGTATTATTAAAAGTAATATTTATTTAGTGTGATTTTAATTAAGAGCATTATTATTCTAAAACCGTTTTTATTTTGTTAGTAATTAAGAGCTGTTTCGTAGGTGATAATTTCAAATAATTCTAATTATTTATTTTAAAATATAAAATATAAACGATAAGCCTTTTTTTGTGAAAAAGAAATATGTTTAAAGGAATAAAGAATTTTTATAGCAAAAATGTCATGCGAGTGCGAAAAGTAGATTGTACAGTTGCAATTTCGGATAGTAACACTTAAACTTTTAAAGAAAATGTTTGAGAAATGTAACAGATTTTTTTTTCCTGATACAAAAAATAATTCTGCTCAAAATGAAAATTGATATTTATAATTAGCAGAACATTTCTTTTTGAATTTTCCAGCTTTTATTTATAAATATAGTTATGATCAATAATAGTACTTTTTTTTTAGACTTTTTTTGTCTCAGCATCTTTGAGAATTACATATATGTGCTTCATCAATCATAAACATGTTTTCATATGAGACAACTAAATAGGAAAGTAAACAACAGTACAAATAAATGTTTTTTTTTTTTCTTTTTCTTTTACATTGAGTATTTTGGTATTTTGGGAGTAAGGTCGATTGACTACTCTAGGGTCCTAGGCCTGAGGAGGAGTGCCCTTCATGGGGGTCTTTGTAAGAGGTCTTAGCCCATATTTACGCAGGTTTCGGAGAAAACCACGGAAAACTCCGAACGGTTAAGCCGACGAGTGCGACGTTGGATCGAACCCGGTACCTCACGTCTACCACACTGTAAAAAAATAACTATTACCAGCTGCAAGAAACTCTCTGTGATTAGAGAAAATAATTATTTTCTCCAATCACAGAGAGTTTCTTGCAGCTGGTAATAGTTATTTCTTTACAGTGCAGCTCTGAGAGCAGAACCGCTCGGCCGCTGGTGGACTTTACATTTAGTGAAAATATTACAAGCAAGGTTTTTTTTTTTTTTTTTTTAAAAATGATAGACGCACTTATTTTTCGTTGTATAATTTGAACATAGTTATGTACAAATAACATGATGTAAATTAATTTGATTTGTTGGAGGCACATCTTCATAAATTTCGTTCTATATTTCATTTTTTAAATGAGTTGATGAATTCTTTTTTTTTACATAAACAAGCATTTGTAAATGGTGTGTTGGTGTATGGCTTAAGGCCAATTATTTACATATGCGATCAAGGCCTGTGTTCAATGGTGTACGTATGCGTGCATGTAAAGGGTTTTCTTTCTAAAAGGTCCTAGAACGTATTTATGCGAGTTTCGGAGAAAACCACGGAAAATTGGGAATTTAAATTGAATCTGGCACTTCATGTCTACCAGTTTTGAAACGGACACTCTTTTTACGCTGCAACAAAAAATATTATCAAAGAATTTTTTCCTTCAAAAAAGAATTTGTTTTTCGTTTTCCCTTTATGGTATATTTTTAAATTTTTCTCTTGTAACCGCAGACTCACTTCTCATATTCTGCTGTGATAAATACTGATCTGAAAGAATTCTAATTTATTATTATGTTAAAATAGCGTGGCATTTAGATAATGCTAAAATATTTCGCTCTATTATTCTTTTAGTCTGCTGCCATTAAGTCCAATTGATTTGTACTTTTTTTTTAAATATCTTTCTAAATTAATTTAAAATATTTTTCATCAAAATACTATTATTAATGAATGCATTTATTACTTAATTTAGTTATAACGGCAAACATTTAAAGCTTGTTTTCGTCATCTGCGAGATGTTCATGAGTAATTTATAATACTGTCAATTTATATATATATATGTATACATATATAATTTTTAGGTATTAAAATTCGAATATTTAATAATACTTTCGAGTAATCACATAACGATATACACCGTGATCAATAAATTCTGTTTTATACTGAATTTTATATCTATTTCTTACAAAACAAAAATAGGTTTCTTTCTTTTTATTTATTTAATTTTTTAAATATAATTTTAGGCAAAACTTCATGCAACGGGATAATTTAATCTGTAAAAATATGCTGTTGAAAATTATCAGATAGTAAAAAGGAGTTTCTGCGAGAATATTTAAATAATATCATGTGTTTTGAATTTGTTTTGTAACTTATCCTCTTCTGAATTAATTCATACAAAAAACACGTAAATTAATAGTATAGAATTCATTAACTTACATTATTTTACAAACTTGTATAAATGACAATATATATATATATATATATATATATATATATATATATATATATATATATATGTATATATAAATATCAAAAATTTCATTTAGCATTAAAACTTAAAAGATAATATTTGTTAATCTTATAAAATAAAATGCAATTTGGGATCAAAAGCAATATAAAAACTCCATTATCTTTTCAAAGAATTTTGCTTCTGTTAGATTAAAATTTCTTTTATCAATTTTTTTACTGGAACATGCATAAGTAACTTTTTCTTTTTAAGGAATTTTCTCTTACAGCTTTCAAAATATATTGCAGATTATATTTTTATTTACATAATGCAGAAAGAAAGTGTTTAGAGCAACAGCTGGCTTCTACAACATTTTTCAAAGTTTTATTATTTAGTATAATATCATAGAAAATTATGTTTTTTATGACCCTATAGAGAAGGTCGTTAGAATTTTATGAAAATGTTTTTGTATTTAAGTTTCTCGCTAATACTTTGAAACAAATATTTGGGATTTTTAATAATAACGGTCTGTTTTTTCTTTTTCTTTCTTTTTTTCTTTTTTATCAATTTTGTAATAAACAATTTAATTTAAAAAGATTTCTAAAATTTGTATATGTCTTGAAAATAATTTAAAGGCTATTCGAAGACATATATTTATATTAACAAATTACAAAACGGTGGAAAAAAAATCGAGGATAATATATATAAATTCAGGTAAAAGTAAAAGTTAAAAAAAAAAAAAAAAAAAAATGGTCAGAAAATAGTCTTACAACATTGTTTAAACACAATTAAATATCAAGAAAGAAAAATCCCTGATTCTAAAATGAAATCGACATATAATACAAAACATGTTTAAACCTATTATTCAACTGATTTTAACAAAGCATAACTTAGAAGAAGAAACAATATTTAGAAAACTGTATGAAAAACATTTTGTTGTTGATAAATGAATATTTATAGTACAGTCAAACAAACAAAAAACAAAAACGAAAAACACTTTTCTATAATATAAAATTTTTGTCAGCAAAGGTGTCAGAAAATATCTGTGTTCCACACGAAAAATACGTTGATAAAAAGTTTCTGTGACCTAACAATACAGAGAATATTCGTGCACAGAGAGTATATACAGAGAATATTCGCGGTTCTCCGTAAAGCACATCGTAAAAAATTTCCAGTTGTACAGCAGTATCGAACAGAGCCTAACACATTGTAGGCGACGATATTACCTCTCAGCCAGGTAAACATAACTTATTCTGCTACTTAGCACATCTCAATTTTACTTCGATACCAATTTTCGTATGCAAAACAGGAAAACTATATCAATCGGGTGAAATTTCTGTCAGTGGATTGCAGAAAAAAAAAAGATTCGTTTGATAGACTGATATGTAATTTTAAACTAAATTTCTGTAGTAGAAGTTTAGTAAACATAAATTTTACGTAGGAATTTTTCTACTTTTACAAAATCTTACTATCATTTAACAGGTTTTTTTTTCTTTTTTTTTTTTTTCTTTAACAGTGCATACTTGATGAGGTATGGATATATTGAAGTTGCTGTAATAACAAGTGCCGCTAGCTTTATATAAAAAAAACTCGACATATGATGTGTATAACAGCAAATATACATAAGGATCATATCGATTAAACTGTCCAATGTCGACCCTGAACTTAATTAAAAATGATTTTTCCGTAAAATCTCTAATTTTCAACTGAATTAAATGATTTTTTGTCTATGAACTTATGATTATTATTTATAGCCATTTTTTTATTTACTTATTTTTGTTAATGTACAATCAGTTCAAAATTCCCTAAAAAGAAATAAAAAGAAAAAAGAAACAGACATTTTATATTCTAGTTTAGGAACCTGTCGTCTATGATCAGTTTAATGGCTGCCCGCTCGCAAATTATAAAATGTCAATGCGAACTAGGCCTGGGATTAAAAAAAAAAAAAAATTCTAGAACAGAATCTCAAACGAATATAGCTAAAAATCTTTCTTATTAAATCAGTTTTATAATAATAAATCGCATTGAAATTTGGCACATCTCTTTGGAAACAACAATGCCACAGACTGACAAAGACAGGGATAGAGAAAATTTCCAAACTTATACATATATACATATATATGTACATATTTTGGACGGAGGGTGTGTTTTTTTTCACTTATTTTTTATTCATAGGGGTGTTTCTTCTTCTTCTTTTTTTTTTTTTTTTTTTTTTTTTTAATCCGGGGGGTGGAAGAGAGAGAGAGAGAGTAAAAAAAGAACAATTTTACTTTTACTTACCTCACGAAATGACCGTAATTCGTCTGTGTACATAAATATTACCAAAAAATATTCACGATAGTTTAAGTTCGATGATAAATAAAATTAATAAAATTAATTCATTCTACTATCAACAAAATATTTTAGAATTTATTTTTAAATAATAAATTCCAGAGTTATATGGAAGGATTTGATTGAATTTGACCTTTATACGAACATCGTCTTGTCATAATAAGTTAGTCATTTTCTAAGTAAATTGCTACTTTTTAAAAACGGTACAGTATTATTAACAAACATAAAATGTATACATTTTAACGAAATACTTGTAAAATTTTCTAAAGTCTTTCATACAGACTTTTGCATTGCCGGACTGTACCTTGGAAAAATCTTAAAAAAAAAAAAAAAAAAAAAAACAGCCTTAAGAACACGGAATGGATTTTGGAAAACAACCCAAAAGAAGATAAATAAATGTGTAATGATCAAGTAATAGCTTACTTTAACAAAGATTTTTAAGTCAGAATTATAATCTAGAACAGGAATGGCCAACCCGCGGTTACCAGGTTACAAGCATTCTCCTTGTGTAAAGTTTTACAGACAGCAAAGGAATTTTCGAATTTTATAATTTAAGATCTTTTCTTGACACAGCAAAAATTAATATATCTGTTTGACATTTCGGAGAGAAAATGTCATGAAGGGTTATGTCAGCTACCAAAAGAAAACACGTGAAAGAAAAAAGAAAGAAGTATCACATTAAGTATTGTAAAAAATATATTGTTTTATTGTTTTATTTATCATTATTATTATTAGAATTACTTATGTATTGTTACAAAAGTTTAATTAATTATGTATTGTGTTTCAAATTTTATCCAAATGTGTGTGTGTTTGTGCGTAATATATGTATTTATATATTTATATATATGCGTAATGCATCCTGCCAAAATAAACTGATTTTAAAAGTGGACCGCAAAATATTTTAGGTTCGCTATATCTGATTTAGAATAAAGGCTATCAGATAGAAACAAAATCCATAAATTTACTTCTATCCATCTTCTATTTGCTTTTAAATTCTCATCATTTATATACAAAAGTTAATTATAAAAATTGTTTACACAACGAGCAAATGATTTTCTTTGATACTATAAATACATCATTTAAGTACTACTTATAACAAAATGTGCTATTTTTTAAACTTTGATTTTGATTCTATTCTTTAAATAAGAAAAAAATATAACAGAACTTAGTAGCAGGTGAAAATCTAATAAAGCATTATAAATAATGCTTGACTTAGAATTTAATTAAACATAATTTTCTATAAAATCTGTATTTTTATTTGAAAGAACAAGAACGCGAACTAAAAATTATGAAATGTCAGCGCAGGACTGGCCTCGAATCTAATAAAATATTATTTTTCTTTAAAATCCCTAATTTTCTATAGAATTTAGTAATTTTTGAACTATGAGCTCATAATCACTATTGATGCGATTTTTAATTTTCGTCAAAATCGATTTTTCTCAAATTTTCAATAGAATTTCGAGATTTTGAACTCACAATCACTATTTATATCCTATTTTTAATTTTATCAAAATCGGTTTAAAGTTCTCGACAAAAAAAGAAAAAAAAAAAAAAAAACTTTAAAATCATTCTATTTGTTTGGGAACTACAATGCTACTGAAAGACCGATACACACAGAGATATATAAAGGTTTCAAACGTATAATGCCCCTCTTTTTGGTCAGGAGTGTTGTGCTATTATAATAATTTATTTAGATAATAAACTTTATTCATTCTGGTTGTAGGTCTCTAACTATCTGAGTTCAAATGAGTCATTCAATAGCAAAAATGGGCTCTTCCCACCTGACGTCAGAGGTCACATGATAGAGGAAAAACAAATAGCAGACGAAGTTTTGTTTATCTAAAGCGATTGCTGAAATAACACATTTTCTATTCTTATTTTTGATCAATCGTATTTAATCTGTGTTATTTTTTTTATACATCATCATTTTTAATCCATTTTATATTATTATTCATCATTTTTTGTTTGCTGTATACATTTACAATCATCATTTAATTTATATTTCTCATTGATGTTCATGAAGAACATATTAAATACTCTGATTTTTGGTACATAAATCAGTGACAGTGCAATATCGTACTGCGTAAATCCATTTAGACCAGTAACTAAGTTAATTTGTTGTAACACCTTTATGCAATTAAATTTAATTGAAAACATTTTAAAATTTCAAATTATAATCCGTAAACATTCCACAAGTACAAGCTATTATTTATTGCTAGATCAGTTAATGTTATAGTTACACTACAACATACAAAAATCGATTCTTACAGTTGAAAATAAATAAACACATAAAGTGTTTTTAAAAAATTATTAAATTTACAAATACAACTATTCTACTGTTTACAAATGCACAATATTTAAATGAATTCGATTCTCAGAATTCGATTATTCGTTTTCCTCTATCACGTGATTGAGCAGACGACGGTGGGAAGAGTCCATTATTTAAATATTTTTTTTTCTTAAATTTTTGGCCTTATGAAAGGTGTGAATTTGAAATTTTTTATACTGCACCTGTAATTTTAGCTTAAAAAAAAAAAAAAAGAGAAAGAGAGAGAAAGAGAAAGAGAAAGAGAAAGAAAGAAAAAACTGTTAAATATACTATATATTTATATATATATATATATAAATGACAAAATAATTAAGAATAAATTCTTTTTGACCTTTTAAGTAACTGATCCATAAATAATTTCATTCATCCATACAGCCATAATAACATGCACCTACTTATATTCATAATATGCTTACATGCTTCCGTGCAACTTGCAATATGCACGTACTTTTTAATTTTAAGGAAAACTTTTTTCATTGTTCACTGTGAGAAATAGTATTCGTAATATTAATAAAAAAGGAGATAAAATCACAAAAAAAAACAAAATATTATTGAAATTAAAATAAAAGGAAAATCATATAGAACAAAGGTACAAATTCAAAATATCTATATATACGAAAGACCTTGCCTTAGAGAAAAATATAATTGAAAAATCTTTCATAAACAGGGTTGTCTTATACTTTTTTCACTACAGCATTTTAATTTGAATAGTAATAACAGCTATTTAGTCGTAAATAGAATATTTCTTCGCAATAAGCAGTTATTTATTTTAGTTTATCTACAAATATTTCTTTAAAAATGCAAGAATTGGATCTTAGACATTGTATCTTTACCCTTCTCCATCCAAATACCTTACTATGAGCTAAATAACCCATATATTACATTCTACTCAGTCGTCTATTTAAGGTAAATTTTGCTCAACGGTTTTGCATAGCATTTTGTGTAATTCTTTTCTTCATCCAAATCTAGAATTTTTCCAGAATATTATTTGATATTACTTGAATCCAAATCTAAATTTTAAACATAGTTAGGCTTAAAAATTTGAAAAACGAAAATAAATATTTCATTCACGTGAAAAAAAAAAGGGGGTGTGTGGGTGAGGGTAAGTATATATTGCTTCAAGGAATAACAATATAATTTATGGAGATGAAACCTTACTTGTAAAAGCAAGGAAATTTTAAATTATTGCATAGTTAGATGCAAATGAATTTTGTTTTTCTCATATTGGATATTTTAAAAATAATAGCATAACAAGTTGATTTATTTATTTATTTATTTATTTTTCGTTATCTTTACACATCTTTGTTCACTTCTACAAATAAAATTTGATTTTTTTAAAGTTAAAACTCTTAGTTTTCTCTACATCTATTCTTTGTTATAGAATGTATGACATGTGAATTAATTTTTAGGCGAATTTATGGTAATAAAGACCTGAAAATGGTATTTAGATTTTTTTCTTTTTAATCGATTTACATATTTGCAGTTGGTAAATTTATTTCAAATTTAGTCGCAAAAGGATTGTCAAAAAGTGGTAAATAATTTGAGCTAAGTTCTTCTGTGGGAAATATTTTGTATTAACACTAGAGTGGTCAAATCATTTTGATTGCCCTCCGACCCACCCCACCCCACCCCCTTTTTTTACAACATAGATTACAGAAACAAAGAGGGTTACAACTAGTAATAAAATTGATAATAAATACAACAATAATAAAAAAAATGTTAACTATCTTATAAATACACTTATTAATAACTATTAATAAGTATATTTATATGAGGTCTACAAATTCACATAAAATCTAAAAAAGTGTATCATATACACATATATATAGAGAGATTAATCATATATATATATATATATATATGAGATTAATCACCTGTTTTCTAACATTGCTAGAGTTAGCCAATTTTCAATTTTGGAATAAGAACTTTGCGCCTTTTTCATAACCTTGTCAATTTCTTAGTGTATAATCACACACTTAGTTCTTTTATTTTCTAAGTAAAAAGACAATAAACTTGTATTGCAAGAATGTTTGCAGAATTTGTATGCCATTGCTAAGATTCATCTATGACACATCTAGCGTTGAAAATGTAGAAGAAATATATATATATATATATATTTTAATTTCTCTGTTATTATTTTTATTATAATTTGTTTAATATTTTATTTTCCAATTCTTGAAATTTCATATCTGTTGATACATCGCTTTCTTCTAATCTGCATTCAGATGATACACACAGGGACGAAAATTAGATAAAATAAGTTTTATTTTAGTATTTCTACATTATTATCCTTATTTCGTTATTATTTTTGCTTATTATTTATATATTTCAACTTAAGAAAATTTATTGGATAAATTAAATTTAATGATATCATTCTAATTAAAAAATAAAAAATGCAACTTAAAAAAATAATAAGAAATTATTATTCAACCTATTTTCAGAAAATTAGTTTTTTCTTTACGATAAGGTGACACTTTTGCTCAATTAAGGACGCCTGCATTGCATGAATAATTACATATATATTTTTCTTTATTACCTTTAACGATGAAAAATAAACACATAAGTTTTTTTTTTTCCTTCTTCTTCTTCTTCAATTCTGTCTTTCGTTATGTTTGCGTAGAAGTGACAGGTTACAAAACAACAAATAATAGGCCGTGAATATTTTTCTTTAACCTTCTTAAAAAAGTGCTAAAAAAGTGTGTTTGTTTTTCGTAAACTTACAGTGTTATATGCGCTGCAAGAAAAGCTGTAAATTTCATTTTTTCTCACCAGTCTGTTTTAAACTTTTTTCGTCGTAAATCTACGTCTCTCACCGAACGCCATACGCTCCCCCTTTTTCGATGCCGCCCGTTTAACGATGTGAAAACACCAGGCGTTTTGCTTTGAAGTGTAAGAAATACAGTTTGAGCGTTCTGAGAGCAGAGGAAAAACTATAAATATCTAATGGCATGGTCACCTTTGCAAATCCTTGAACGAAAATAACATTTACACAACTTCGTCGAATGTGTGGTCTGCAAAAATCAATCGCAAAATTCTAGAGGATGCGTGCATATACATGATATTGTAATCCATAAATTTTATTTCTCATCCTGCAATTAGAAAATTTGCTATTTTGATTTATTTTTCATATTTGGCATTTATTTTAACGTACCCATTTGACCTATAAGTAAAATTTTTTTACAGACGAAGGGGGCCATTTTATTTTTTACTTTGTTTTATATGTTATAGAAAGTACTGTTTATTATCAAAATTGAGTTTTTGCTGCATTTACAAGTTTTAAGGTCTCTTTAATCCAAAAATCCCCTTTTTATCGGTTGGTCTGTGTGTATGTCGATCAGCATATCCCAAAACAAATAATAATAGAAAGTCTGAACTCGGTATTATAAATTCATATCATATATGGAAGCTACTTGAAATTTGTTTAATGAATTTGGACAAATGTCTGGTATATACATAGGGGCCTAATTTTTTTTAAAATCATTAATTAAAAAAATATATAGTATATTAAAATTTAAAAATAAGTAAGCAAAATATATTAAATTTTAGAACTTTAAATTAAAATCTCTAAACTTCAAGTGTGTCTCAATTTTATTCTCACCAATTCTCATCAATTGAGTGATAAAGATGAGTCGTCAAATTCATGCCTGTTTTTTGTCATGTCTGTCACGTTACATTTTTACTTCATTAAGCGTAAATTGTGTTTCTTAAATTAAAAGTTTATTATTGTTTATAAGCGATACATACATATATATCGGCACTCCAAAATTTATTAAAATACATTTATATTTAGTATTTAAGATTGAAGAAGAAATCTCTCTTGCGTCTAGTCCCTCACATATGAAATTAACCTTATTTGTTTCTTATGTAATTTTTTTTTTTTTAAATTGCCAGTGTGTGTGTGTGTGTGTATTAAAGATTAAAGTATGTGTAAGTGTGTATGAGAGAACCTTCTGATTATCATATCACCGAAACGAAAAAAACCGAAACTTACGTATGGACATATTTACGTATGGATACGGATTAGAATCCGATAAGGGGACTCTCTACTTACCGTATCCGAAAGCCAAACTCAGTGTTATTCTATGAGGATTTTTTCCCCATTATAACTCATTAACTAATACATATTTTTAAATTCCTTTTTCTTATTCAGAAAATTCACAAATAATAAATAATTTATCGCTTTTTAAAAAGTGATTTTTGTTTTTTTAAGATTTCATTTTTAAGTTCAAAAACGTAAAATTTCACATTGTGAAAAATCGCATTTTCCAACCTCAAAGTAAAATATTAAAAATATAGAAAAAACAATTTTTAGAAAGCGATAAATTGTTTAATAGTTATGAATTTTCTGAATAAGAAAACGGAATTTAAAAATATGTTTTAGTTAAAGCTATAATGGGCAAAATTCTCCATAGAATAACAATGACTTTCGCTTCCGGGGACGATAAGTAGAGAGTCCTATTCTTAGAATTCCTAATTTAAAATAATTAATATTTACTCTATAGTACAAATTTTGGAAAACAGTTGCTCGCAAATAGTTTAATATTACGATAATAGCACAATATATTTTAAAATAAAAAATACGTTTTGCTAATATTATTGCCACACAAATGTTACTGGGAATGGTATTATCCCTCCTTTAATTCTATAATATAATAACGAGGAAATAGATGAGGATTAGAAAATAGGGATTTATGGAGCCACCCTCTGTTAACTTTCTTTTATGACTATATTCATTGAAGAATTCTTTAAACAAAACTGAAACATGCATTTCTTCACAGTTTATTTTGTTCTTCTTTAAATTCTTGTTTTGAATTTGTTAATGAGCGTTTACTTGATCTGATTTTTATTTCACTTGTTCCCAAAATATAAATATAAATCTGGTGTGGCACGCATGCTGCTTTCTCTTAAACCATATTGGTAGAGACATATTATTACAGTTTAAGATATTTATATCGGCACTTGTGTTGACTCTACTGAACGCCAAAACTCTAATTCCAGCAAGACATATTGTGCTGTTTGCACCTTAAGAAAAAGATTTAAAAATAAGTTAAAATGTTTTATACATAAAAGTTTAAGAGTGGAGGGGGGGGGGGCAATACCGCTACAAATGTAAACTGAAAAGAAGTGAAAAAAAAAAGCAATTTCCGAGAACTTTCAACGTAAAATATATACTGACTTCATTATTTAAACAATAATAAATCTTTGTTATTAACTGATCATGTAAAAATATAAGCGATATTTCAATTCATTTTTTAAAATTTGTAAGAATATATATATATATATATATATATATATATATATATATATAGTATATATATATACAAAAAGAAACCTGTTGTATTGAGAAGAAGAAAGATGTCATGCATTTGTCTCTGATTTTTTTTTTCTTCATCAGTCTTTAAAACAGAAATAGCTATATATATTTGAAAAAAAAAAAAAAAAAAAAAACCTTTTACGAAATTCTCAGCGAGCGATTTCAGAGAATTATATTTATACAAGACACTTATTTAAACAAAAGATTTCGAATTTTCTCGTTGAAATAAACGATTTTTTAAAGTTGACTTTAGTGCGTGAATGAATTACTCTAACTCGTATGCCAAAGTTAATTCAAGTTACCTTTCACTTGTCTATTATGTCTCGTCTTCATGCCATCTTTTATTTTAAATGTTTCTCATGTAACTGTAAGTGCTTTTTTTCTTTCTTATGCATTCGTCGCAGAACAGAAAGGAGATTACTTAGATGTAGTGAAATGGGTAAAGACAGAAAAAAAAAAAAAGCATGCAGTTGTTCTTGTTTAAAATATAGACAGTCTTTAATGCCTCTGACTCCACTGAGGATCACATTTTAAAACAAGATAAAAATTTTAATTTAGTTTTGTAATTTTTAAATATTTGATAAATTAAGTTAAATTGAACAAAAAATTAGTTATTAACATTTGATAATGAAAAATTTAATTATTTTTAAAATGTTCAATTAAGATATCTAATGTGGTTAAAATTAATTCAAATGCATTTGCCTAAATTACCATTATATGAAAGGTACATATTTAAATGAATAACATTTCATGAAATTAATACATGTATATATATATATACTATATGTGTGTGTGTATGTGTGTATGATTGTATACTCTAGTATATAATATGATACATTTAAAAATGTTTGACATTCGAAAGTAATGAGATTATGGGTCTTGGGGTGGGGGTATATTTCAATAATATAAAGGATTGGATGTCACTCTATGGCAACTATGGAATCACTGTTTTTATACAATAATATTTTATAATAATTTTTATAACAATGTTAAGGGAAGGGGACATTACTCGTGAAACGTGATTTCAAAAGTTGTGCCAGGGTGTTTCCCCTCTAAATGATATCTCAATAAATATCTATTAAAATTGCAATAAATATTTTTGCAATAACTATATTTCAATGGATTTTTCAGGAATCCTTATTAAGTAGTATTAGTATTGCTTTTTAGCATGACAGTCAGGAAAACAGCTTCTTTTGTGTAACGGGATTTCCCAGAATTAGCATACATATTGTGTTCTATTCTTTACCCCATGTTTCTTACATAATATACATATTCTTGTGAGCTTGTGAGATATATATTGTCAGCTTCAGTATCTCCAGGGCCTGTTTTTATGTCACTATACAATCTACGAGATATAATTGAAGTTAGAACAGTAGCTCGTAATGTTTGGACTGTTTTTTTGCAGTTACCCCCACTCCCACAATAGGCAATAACGATGCCTTTGAACATATAAAACGAAATCTAAAATTTATTAACGAAAAAAATTTTCTTCATAAATAGTGCAGTATGTGTTCTACTTCCAATTACCATCGCTGTAATTTATGTTTCGAATCTAGAATTTCTATGAATAAAAAACTCGTTTTCTTTCTTTCTTTCTTTTTTCTTTTTTTTTTTTTTTTTAAAGTATAATGCCAGATTTATGTATGGGAGAAAAAAAAAATGTAGTTATTTTTTCAAACTGGTATAACTGGCTGGTACACGCAAAATCAGTCGTTGCTGCAATATCATCCATGTTCCGAAATTAATATCTCTGAGGTTTACCGAAACCGGGAAGTAATCTCCATAGAGGATCAAAAATTGTGATGGCATATCTCTGTAACACCCCCAGAAGTGAATCTCAGATGTTGCCAATCGCCCACTGCGCAGCTTTAGTACAACGTTAAAAACCCACTGTAACAGTAATTGATGATTATTATTCCACCGGAAGTTAACTCGTATAATTGAGAAATTGAAGCCTTAAAATAGTTTGTTTTTCACGTCAAAAACTACAATTTTATTAGCAGGTACCACAGTAAGATGGAAACCGACCCGCAATTCTTTTTTTCTGACAAAAAATTAATGAAACAATTGCATAAAATTTGGTGTTTAAAAAAATGTTTGTTATGATATTGAGATTTTTTACCATATTTAACACGTTGAGCGCCATGTCAGTCATTATAGATTCTAAACATTTTGTCATGTATCTCTAAGTACTGAAGGAATCATCTTGAAACTTTAGGAGTGTGCAGAACATGCTATACGTCAAACATTTCAGTGAAAGTTTTACCCCGAAAGTAAAAGCAGTACCAATAACAAATTAAAACGTTGAGTGCCCTCTCAGCCATCGGTGGCTACCAGTGTCAAATATTATATAAAGCCGTGTCAACCGTCGGTGGCGGATATAAAATAGGATATAAAACTAAAAATATTACAGAAAATTTATTAAAAGTTTGATTAAATTTTATTTATTACAGGAGGAATCATTATGGAATTTTAATGGATTTTAAGAATTTGCGTGGCGCTCAACGTGTTAAGGACCAAAAAAAGATTTCATATTTCCCAGTAGTCTCTTATTCAAGCATATGAAACTTTGAAAAATTTTGTTCAAACAAAATGTCCAAATTGTACGCTAACTTTTTGTAAATTTTTCATTGATTCTGCCATAAAGTGTTTCTAAATACCTGAATTCGAAAGAGAATTTCGTCGGTTTAATTTTATAAAAAAGTAGTTTAAAGATTTTTTTTTCTATAATCATCATAGATGATATTTTTTATTTTAAATTTGATGGTCTAGCATTAGTTTAACTTAAAGTATGAAAAGTAATTGTGTTATAGGGTGCAGATGTAGCTGCAGTATACTAACGATATAAATTCAAATTCGTTAAAAATATACATTATTTTTGTACTTTTTTTTACTTAAATATTATTAGTGTTTATTTGAAATTGCATCTCTCGTCAGATTTAAAATGATTAGATTTAACTATTTTTCTTATATTAGCATTATTTTAGTGAATAATCAGTGTTTTAACATTATTTATTTATTACTAAAAACAAATTTTAACGTCTGTCATATAGGTTTATATAATAAATAATGACAGGCAGATTTTCTTCAGATGTCTAAATTTGTTTTAAGCACCATAATAACCTTCTATTGAGATTCCAGTTACCAATGTTACACCACTGCTTGGTAGTGTCTACAGATAATTAACAACAGCGCCATTTTTTCCCCTGAAAATAATACAGAAAAAAGTCATCACACATTTTCCACGTTGATTTAGGTAAAAACAATTCAATTAAGCGGCGAAACAAACTTGCATCTAACCCATAATTTATTAGTAATTCTTCCTTCTGGCAAATTGTCACTACGTGATGCAACTTCTTTCGCAATTGATATTCCATTCGATATACTAATTTCCTTTCTACAGCCAACAATCATTACGATCGCTATTTTGGGAAACATTTATTTGATTAGAAAGAATAATACATTTAGAATATAGAAATATTTTCCGAATTGAGACCTACTGCAGTGAAACTACATTCTGACAATAATCTTTATTATGCGAAATGTTTTGAAAATCAAAATCTGTCAAATATGTTAAAATAATTTAATATTTTAAATTTTATTTATTTCTTTTCAGAGAGAAAAATCATAAAACAGTTTTATTTAATTCAGCAATTATGCGAGTTTTAGTAAAATGATTAAGATAACAAACTGATAAAGTTATTTAGTATTTATTTTTAATACTGTAAACTCAATGAAGCAAACATACATTTTGATTATTTGAGATAAGTTGTTTAAAATAATGACAAATAACTATTTATGTATCTCACGTCTATATTCCTATGATTTCTCTATTTCTATATATTGATAGTGGGGTTGAATCATTTTGTCTAAAGATTAATTCTCTAAAATTAATGCATTTTGTTAATTTCTAAAAATGCATGTTATAATTGTATTACATTTTCCAATATTTTTTGGTTCACACAACTTTTGGTAGAAAATTTTTTGGTTGTTTCAAGTGGCTTTTTGTTTTTTTAATTTTAATTTTTTTTTTTTTTTTTTTTTTTTTTGTGTGCTGCCACAAAATGCTATTAAAAAACTTGCTCGAAAGGAAATTTTTGACATATTACGGTGTAAGCAAATTTTGCAGTGTGAATTCCATTTACATCACTTCCTCTTTATAATTTTTTTCTTTTCTTATAGATTCTTGTGAGGATTGCTTTTTCTCATATTGATAAATCATACGGGGTAAATTAACAGTGGCTACAAATATCATTTTCATTAATTGCTTATAAAATCATTTCAGTAATATTATAATGAAACTATTACTAAATATTTTTGAGTACAATTATTTATATTTTTGCTGAAATGAGAAAAAAAATTTATCGCCTCCATCTAGAACGAAAAAGTAATCATTTTCTAGATTCCTAAATTAGAAATATAGATCTACGATCTATGTGTATAAGGTAGAAAAATAACCTGGATAGACGAAATGATCGAGAATTTCTAGTCTATATTTTTCTAGATGGTAAAACAATATTATGAATATTATGGATTCTTTGTATTGCGTGAAATTCTCGCTTAATTTCCTAGAATTGGATCATGAACCAAGATTATAGTTACTAAAACTCGCTTCTTGATTTAGCATTTATTTGCAGAGATTTTTAAATAAGTTTGATCAAAATAATATAAGAAAACGATCTAGAATTCTAATAGGAGTTTTTGGCATTCGCTAGCAAAGGGAACTAGAATTGATAAAGATGTCAGGGAACTATAGTTACCAGAGACACAATTTAGTTTCTAGAAGTCAGTCACATAATTTTTTTTTTCAGTGTTTGAAAAACAAAATGTTTAATTGTCTACATAAAAATAATATCAATTTTATAAGGTAAACCCATAAATTAAAAAGGATCTGATTACCAAATTGGCCCTAAAAGCACAAGTCAAGAGGGTCCATAAATGGATGACATGGAAGTA
This sequence comes from Salticus scenicus, assembly GCA_963930645.1. Taxonomy (NCBI): domain Eukaryota; kingdom Metazoa; phylum Arthropoda; class Arachnida; order Araneae; family Salticidae; genus Salticus; species Salticus scenicus. The sequence continues at coordinate 165,833,082 of OZ005655.1, forward strand.
TAATTACTAGAGACACAATTTAGTTTCTAGATGTCAGTCATAATCTTTTTCTCAGTGTTTGAAAAACAAAACGTTTAATTGTCTACATAAAAATAATATCAATTTTATAAGGTAAACCCATATATTAAAAAGGGTCTGATTACCAAATTGGCCCTAAAAGTACAAGTCAAGTGGGTCCAGAAATAAATGACATGGAAGTATAATTACTAGAGACACAATTTAATTTCTAGATTTAAGTCACATAATTTTTTTTTCAGTGTTTAAAAACAAAACGTTTAATTGTCTACATAAAAATAATATCAATTTTATAAGGTAAACCCATAAATTAAAAATGATCCGATTACCAAATTGGCCCTAAAAGCACAAGTCAAGAGGATCCACAGGATGACATGGAAGTATAATTACTAGAGACACAATTTAGTTTCTAGATGTCAGTCACAGAATTTTTTTTCTGCGTGATAAATATGAGTTGAAATTATTTTTTTATTTTATTTGGAATAAGAAATATGTTTGTATATTTTCTCTCTTTGAGTCACACAACATCTTTTCAATATTTTTATATTTGTCCATCCATTGAGGATCAAGGTTATAATGTTCATTTAATACCAAGATTTACGGACAAAGTTAAAAAAAAAAAAAAAAAAAAGAAAAAGAAAAAGAAAAAAGAAATGGCTCTTTTTTCCCCGCTAAGTTCTATAAGTAAAATTTTGTTTAAAAAAGAAAAAAAAATCTGGGATAAGTTTTTTGCAGTTGGGACATACTATTGTATTTATGACCTCGTGGTTATGACGCTGTGCACTAAAGAGTTAAAACGTCTGATATGCACAACTAATAAATGTTTTTCACATATCATTTACTTTTCTGGCACACTGCATTTTTTCTAAGTTTTGACAGTCCTACAAAAAAAAAAATAAAAAATAAAAAAATAAATAAATAAATAAAAACTTATTTATAATATTTAGTTTTTGTTACCAATTTTTTAGCAGTGTTTATTTGCTCTATCTATATAAAAAATATCAAATCGTATTAAAATAAAATTATACCTTGGCTATTTTACCGGCAGTTTATATTTGGGATTGTTTACTCAGTCGAAAATTTTTTTTAATTAGTACCACTGTCTATTTAAATAATAAAACGAGACTGCAGACAACAGCTTATAGTTAATATAATACGAAATTAAATGGGAATTTATGTGAAGGAAAAATAATTATCATTAGAGACAGTTTAATGTTTTTGTTAAGTTAAAGTATTTCTTTAAAGTAATAAAAACATTCTCAATTAATAAATAATCTACTCTCAGCTTTTATAGCTAATTTATTTACAGAAATGTTAATATAAAAGTTCTAAATAATATAAAATGAATGGTATCTAATGTTATTGAAAATAAAGAATTCCAATTTTTCTTGCCTACAGATAAGTGGGAGATAAAATAACACATGGAACTTCTTACTTTTTATCAGAATCAAAGTCAAAAAAAAAAAAAAAAAAAAAAAAAGATAACAATAATAATAATTATTATTGTTATTTTGAAGATATGATTTATTTTTTTTAATTACGTAAGGTCAATTTATCGAAATTAAATATATAAACAAATATCTTCAAAATAATATTTTGTATTAAGCAGATAAGTATGAACACATTTATTTATTATTTGTGTGTCGTTGATTAAACTATTAAACTCTAGCTAGGCATTTTAAAGAATCATATAGAATCATCACTCGTGTACTATTTTAGAGTTACAGTTGCAAATAAATCGCTAATAATATTAATAATAATTAAGAAATTTCACTGTTAATCCTCAATTAAATTACATTATAGTTAAAATAACTCATTATTTTTTAATAATTAAATAAAACTACCGTTTACATTATTATATGAGTCTCAAACACTTCACATTTCAGCTGCAAATATCATTATTGCCGTCAAAATTCTCACCGTGCAACAGAGTATCTATATATTAATAGGCAAATGTGAAATTTGTTATTCACTTTTAACATATTAATTATGGGAGTATAGGACTGAAAAGGGTATCATTCGAAAGCTATGATTAGCCAGATTTGCAGAATACAAAAATTATTTTCTTACGATGCCAACAAGATATTTAAAAATACTTTATTTTTTATGTATTTTTTTCCTTTTATACGCGTATTCTTTTGTATTAAAAAATTCCTAAAGTAGAAAGTTGTTAAACCTGGCAGTTTCTTAAAACTCAAATAACACCGTAGACACAATAATTTGTATAGATGCCACAACACTATACTCTCGACTGCAGATTTTTCATTCTAAGAAACAACAGCCGTTACAGTGGTAGAAATTTGAGTGAAAGATGTAAATAGAAATTTATATTATTGAACATATACGCAAATAAAAAAAGGATTTGATTTATGAAAGTTATAATTTTTCTGTATTTATTTAAGATATAATTTCTTTTTTTCTTTCTTTCTTTATGATTTACGTCAGCTCTATTTTGAAACTGTAACATAATGCATTTCAATTAACTGAAATTGACTACTCATTTTTTAAGAAATGCATTTATTACTATATCTTCTTCATATAAAGTATAAGATTTGGAAAAACTTTTGATTTTTGGTTTTCGATGAATTTACACGCTTTGAGATTTCCTTGCATTTCAATTAACTGAAATTGACTACTTATTTTTAAAAAAGTTGATTTTTTACTAGCTTCTGCGTGCATAAGAAGAAAGTAGAAGATACGTAAAAATTTTCGATTTCCGGTTTTCGATGAATTTACACGTTTTGAGATTTCTTTGTATTTCAAATTAACTGAAATTGATTATTTATGTTTTAAGAAATAGATTTATTACTATATATTCTGCATATATACGAAAAAAGTATAAGATTTGGAAAAACTCTTGATTTCTAGTTTTCGATAAATTTACATGTTTTGAGATTTCCTTGCATTTCAATTAACTGAAATTGACTACTTAGTTTTTAAAAAGTGCATTTATTACTAGCTTCTGCATGTACAAGAAGAAAGTAGAAGATACGGAAAAAATTTTGATTTCCGTTTTCGATGAATTTACACGTTTTGAGATTTTCTTGCATTTCAATTAACTGAAATTGACTACTTATTTTTTAAGAAATGGATTTATTACTATATCTTCTGCATATACGGAAAAAATTTCGATTTCCGGTTTTTGATGAATTTACACGTTTTGAGATTTCCGTGCATTTCAATTAACTGAAATTGACTACTTATTTTTTAAAAAGTCGATTTATTATTCTATCCTCTGCATATATATATATATATATATATATATAAAGTATAAGATTCAGAAAAATTTTAGATTTTCGGTTTTCAATGACGTTACACGTTATGAGATTTTCTGAACTCAATTTGACCATTTTTAGAAAATATTTGCCTTTTTGAGTTCGAACACTGTACTTTATGAACCAATGGACTTGATAGAGTAACTTGATACAGTAAAACCTCTCTAAGTTGGACACCTACGGTTTCAGGAAAAAGTGTCCAACTTAGAGAGGTGTTCACCTTATAGGGGTGCTTACATTTTTTGATTTAATTAAACTGTATCTATATGCATGCCTTTTAACTTGTAATCATATCTAAATTTAACATAATTAAGTATTCATAACTTATATTAAAAAAATTAATTATTTGCCATAAACTGGTATATTGTGGTCATAATAACACTTTCTTCTATGATTTTTTATATAACAGCGCCATCCACCAGTTAATATGCACGAAAATTTAATCAATATAACTTCTCATAATAAAGATTTTGCGTATGCATTTTGGTGCAATTTTATTAAATAGACGCTGTGATAGTCATATGGAAAATCGGAGAATGTGATTAAAAGTAGAATCACATTGTCTACTGATATGCACCCAAATTAATATAACATTCATTTTCATAATAGCCATCTCACTTATGAAGTTTGGTGAATTTCGCTTTAGAAACTGAGATATAGTTTTCCCGTGATCGGGGAAAACTGCAGCATAGAAGCGACACCTGTCGATTGATATGCGCTGAAATTGAATCAGCAACTTTTTCATTATAGATAGATCTCTCACATATTAAGTTTAGTGCAACACTCAAGTAAAAATTGGTAGGAAAAATAAAAGGAACAAATGAAGAGGAACCCTAACAACCGAAATGTATTGTCTAATGCTCATTTTAAAACAGTCCAAGTCAAAACATGCCTGTCGGCTCTCTACTAAATATTTCCTGGAGACAAGGACAAAAACAATTCATGCAAATGAATAAAAAGAAAGACTATTTCATTATGCTTCAAAATTCAGTAATTTGTGAATTTTTCAATTGAAGAAAATAAATATTTTTTTACAAGATGAGGTAGAGGTAAATATATTGTGACAAGAAACATTGTTTCTTAGATATTTACAGCTATTTCTACAAGGTATAAGTAAGATTTCTAAAAAAAACAGTGAGAAAATGGAAGTTTTCTTTCTTTTTTTTCCCTGTTTCATTGGGTAAAAGTGTCCAACTTAGGGCAGTATTTGAATGTCCAACTTCCAAGTTAGAGGGGTGTCCAACTTATAGAGGTTGGACATAATATATTAATCCTATGGATACATTCCATTCCGAGAAAAAGTGTCCAACTTGACAGGTTTCACTGTATTTGGTTGGACCTTGGTTTGAATTGGTGCCGATTAGCTTCTGGGCTATATCACAGGACAGGGGCACTTCACATTGCGATTTCCTCTCGTTTCAGGAAAGGCTCAGCATATACAGTTTACCAAAATTAGAGAAATATATTAAATAAAACGATGCTGATTCAGTTTGAGTGCATATCGACAAAAGATTGGCGCAGCTGTGTTGCGATTTAATTCCGTTTATGAGAAGGCAATTATTTTGCTTTGCTTTACAGAAAAGTGGTCGAGTTTCAACCACTGGACGATACTAGTATTAATTAAAATGCAACACGATTAACTGAAAAATTTTAATAAATTTAATAAAAAACCATTAAATAAATTAATAGTTGATAAAAATCACATAATGAGTATCTTTAAAATAGTACTTTATATTACACAAATAAATATATCCACATGTATTTATTTATTTTTACGTACGAAAAAAAAAAAAAAGTTTTCATTCATAAGAAAACAAATATTTGAAAGATGTACAAGCAAATAATTAAACGAGAGCATTTTTTGTTTTGCATATGTAATTAAGAGGGAAAAAAATATGCACACTGATTTATTTTGTTACATAGTTAGAGAAAAAAATATCCTAGAAAGATAACGAAAAAAATCTTTTCTTAATAGTTAGTCGTAAAAAATATGTAAGTAGATTTAGATTAATTTTTTTTATTGTTTATATACAGATAATGCGTATAGAATGAAAAGCAATTATATACGTATAAAAAATATATAGATAGATGTTGCATAATTATAAATATAACAAAAAACTGTAAGGAAAAATGATAGTGTAAGATTATGCAACTTTTTTTTTTAATTTACTGATGTGAAAATAAAAATCATTCGACATCTTACAAAGATTTCTTTCTTTTTTTAAATCTTAGCAAATTGGTGAGTTATAATTAAACAAATAGAAACAAGCAATGTTTTTATTTGTTGTAATTGAAAATATTAATCCTTTAACGTTTACAACATATTTTTTCTTGAAAAATGCTAAATGAATATCAAATGTGGCTATTAAGCATACAGTTCATTATAAATATAATGAACCTCTTTGTTTTAATTTTCTCAGTGCGTGCTTTTCACATTTTTCTGTAGGTTCGCCCTTTTTTTTATTATTAACCGACTTCAAAAAAGAAGGAAGGTTCTCAATTCAAACCGTATGTTTTTTTTATGTTTGTTAGCTAATAACTTCTGATCGGATGCTCTGATTTTGATACTTTTTGTTTTGTTGAAGTGGTCTTGGTCTGAAATAGGTCCCATTGTAATATCTTTACGATCTAAAGAAAATACAGGGTGCTCAAAAAATCAGTCCCAACTCTTTTAACTGCTAAACGGCTGCAGCTATAGTGATAAAAATGGTATGTAAGTATAGCAAAGTGGCCATGCAGTACAAGGTTAAACCGCTTGCAGCTCCACCTGGTAGAAAATAGCGGAGTTGGTGTTCCTATCTTGAAAACGGTTCTAGAGAAAAAAGTGAATTACAAAGTTGAGTATCATCGATTTAGTACAAAAAGATAGGAACGCTAGCCTGAATGTCTAAACTATATTAGAAATGGTTGAAGACAGGGGGAAAAATTGAATTATAAAATTGCTGAGCATTATCGATTTTGTACGAAAAGATAGTTCAGACATTGGTGCTAAAAATACAATGCTAAAAACGTGCATTTGTTTGTTCGCAATTTCTTACACTATGCTCACTTGAGCTACATTGCGCACGTTGTAGCGTAGCTGGTGAGACATACGCTATGTAGTTTTACGCTATACAATTTCCTACTCTCATTGTTGTTGTTGTTGAAATTTGTTAGCTTATAACTTCGTAAGAGATTATTTAATTTTAATACTTTTTTTGTTGTCGTAATGATCTTGGCCTGAAATAGGTTTCATTATGATTTCATTAAGATATAAACAAATTACAGGATACTCACAAAAGTCTGTTCTCACTCTAACTGCTGAACGCATGCAGCTACACTGGTAAAAGCAGTATGTAAGTATCGATGTTGAAACTTCAGTCCGTCAACTGCAATGCATATTTTGCTCTTTGTTTGAACTTTACGCTGCGCAATTACCAGCGCAGCGGGTGACACGTATTCACTGTGAAGTTCAATATATATGCCTAACAAAATTTTTGGTTACGAATACAGCGTATCCGTTCTTTACATTTCTAAAGACTTTTTAATTTAACGTATGTTCATTCAATAGAAAGTTTTTTGCTCATATTCGATAAAGGCAAGAAAAAAGACACAACTTTAAAATGCAGCATTTGAGAAAAATCAACTTAAAAATAACTTGACTAGAATAAAACTGGCACAACTGTCTCTCGAGTGGATTACTTTCTAGATGGAGATATAACTTTTTTGTTCACATTGGGTGCATTTCATGTATTTTTCAGTGACATAAACCCTTTTTTGAGTTATGTCACTTTCCTTGGAGGTTGTGATTTGTGAAACGGCCGTCGAACGTCTTCTGATGTTCTGCTATATGAATAAGTTTTCACTGAAAAGAGAAAAATAAAATCTTTTTGTAAAAAAATAGAACCGACTCCAAAAAGCAACTACTGTTCAAACAACTAAAAAAAAAAAAAATATTGGTATGAAATGAAATTGTAAATTGCGCCTAAAAGTATAAAATAATTTCCTTCGCCAAACAACCTATAACACTACAATTAATCATAACTTTTGAAGTCGGCGCAAAACTAAATAAAAAATTGATACCTTTATTCAATACAAAAATCAAATTATATTCAAAATACACATCTCACATGGTCACCTGCAAAACGCAGCCGAAAGCTACTTTGATTCAAGAAAACAAATAAAATTTCGTAAGCAGCAAAAGTTGGAAAAGATACTGGTATGTGACGTCCTTGGTGAAAAAAAAAAATCGCAAAATTATCTGGCAAACATATTTAATTTCTTTGGGATATCATGATTACTTGGATAAGGTATATTAAGAGAGTAATAGAGAATATGAAACAATACTTCGTACAATATATATTATGAAAATATACATCTTGCGTGTATATTTTTGCATTACGTTTTGATCACCAAATCCAAGAGCCACCAAGGATGATAATTATCAAAGTTATACCAAATTTGCAAAGGAAACTCTAACTTCGTAGAAACATAAATACCTCATTGTGAAGAATGTTCACTGTTCTATGTAGATTCTATTAATGAACCATTTGTATACAGTGATAAAATAATAAAGGAAACATGAAAATGGATCATTCGAGACAGCATTTGTTACTACCGATCTAAAAACAAACCTTTAAAAACTAATTAAATTTTATTTAATTTTGCGCCGACTTCAAAAGTTATGATTAATTGTAGTGTTATAGGTTGTTTGGCGAAGGAAATTATTTTATACTTTTAGACGCAATTTACAATTTCATTTCATACCAATATATTTATTTTTTTTAGTTGTTTGAACAGTAGTTGCTTTTTGGAGTCGGTTCTATTTTTTTACAAAAAGATTTTATATAATCTAGTTTCCTATAATAATTTAAAACAATTTTCTGGGAATTGTTTTGGCAAGTTTATTTTTTACTATTATTATAATAAAGCTAATACTTGTTAATTGTTTTCACATCTTTATTAAAAACTTCACTGGTTATTTATAATTTAGTTATATATTAATTCTTTTTGGTTACTGAGGATCTTAATGACATTCAGTTTTCTGCTATCTTAATTGGCATCTGTCATTCTTAATTTTACTACGTTACAATATTTTAATACATATATACATACATATACATGTATTAGGATTATCTATATAGGGTAAGTGCACCAGTGATTGACACTTTTAGAGCAATCTCTGATGTTTTTAATGTTCTAGTCATCAGAAAATATTTTTAGTAATCTTAAGTTAATACATATGGTATGAAAGACATCCAGAACCACATAAATGTTAATATATATATATTTGATAACAATTATTTTTTTTATGAATTTTTATTTGACACCCAATCAATGTTCCAGTAATTGGCACTGCCAGTTTTTCCTTTTATTAGAGATTGGCACCCTATGTTCCAGTGTTTGACACTGCTAGTTGTTCATTTTACCAGTTATTAGCACCCTATGCTCCAGTGTTTGACATAAAATGTTAAAATTCTCATATGTAAAATATATGATTTTATTATTTTTCTTATTTATTAATTATTTTGGGATAGATGTCAATTACTGGAGCATGCCAATCACTGGAGCACCTACCGCCCCCCCCCTCTCTCTCTCTCTCTCTCTCTCTATCTATCTATATATATATATACATATTTGAGTAATTTCACATTTGAGGCATCTGAATGTTAACCTGCTTAAATTCAAATAATACTTTAATAAATAAATAAATAACTTTGTAAGGAAACACTATAAACTGAAAAAAACTCGCAACAATTGATTCCGGTAAAAAAAAAAAAAAAAAAAAAAAAAAAAAAAAAAAAATAGCACGGCCCTTCATCAGATGATCAATCTAGGCACGAATGCATCATCAAAGCAGCAAGATGCACTCACGCCTGCTAAGAAATGTAAAGTAACTTCTGAAAATGGATTCTTCCGAAACACTATTTATATCAAAGCAGCAAGATGCACTCACGCCTGCTAAGAAATTTATAGTAACGTCTGAAAATGGATTCTTCCTAAACATTATTTATCCATCATCAAAGCAGCAAGATGCACTCACGCCTGCTCAGAAATTTAAAGTAACTTCTGAAAATGGATCATGAAAGCAGCAAGATGCACTCACTCCTGCTCAGAAATTTAAAGAAACTTCTGAAAATGGATTCTTCCTAAACACTATTTATTCATCATCAAAGCAGCAAGATGCACTCACGCTTGCTAAGAAATTTAAAGAAACTTCTGAAAATGGATTCTTCCTAAACACTATTTATTCATCATCAAAGCAGCAAGATGCACTCATGCCTGCTAAGAAATTTAAAGAAACTTCTGAATATGGATTCTTCCGAAACACTATTTGTTAAATTTCCGAGTAATGCTATTATTTACTTATCAGAGAAGGGAAAAGTTTAAAAATCGATTAAAACATGGAAAAAATATTGTGTAATAAATTTTAATTTCGGAAATCTTATAAAAAACTTTTTATATTCATCAAAATGCAATCATACGTAAATGTATAAATTAGAAAAAAAACTAAAAATCTTACAACAAAGTTAATTGTTATACTAAAACTAACTATTATGTACTTATATAAAAGGAAAAGTTATTTAAATAACTTACGAGAAAACTCATTATTTTGTTCAGAGTATAATATTACCATAATAAGATACCATTTAAACCAGCGAAAACAAACAACTTTTATGTCGATATTCTTAAAAGGTATTTAAAGGATATTATAAAAATGTTAATTTTATGCAATCCAATAAACTATTTCTACATATGTATTAAAATGCAATTGTATGTAAAGATGAACTAATTATGTCCAAAACTAAAGATTTATGAATAAATTTGAGTCAATGATGAACCATAATTATTTCAGATGTAATCACATGAAAGAAAATTTATTCGATGTCTTGACAGCAATTTACGTTATTTTGTTATCCTAGGGAAGAAAACAATCATGATTATATATAATTAAAGACAGAGAAAACAAGTCACTTTTACATAGATAATCTCCAAAGACATTACGGAATTTTCAGTTTACTTTATACTGTCCATTTATTTCCAACAAAGATTTTCTGTGTAGAAAAGGATAAGTGAATTGTGATTAAAATTTTGTTTTTAGAATTATAAAGTTTTTTTTTTTTTTTTTTTTTAAATAAAAGAAGTAGTGCAGAAGACGTTAAAATGGAACAATTCGAATAAATTTACCGAAAAGAAAGGGTGATTTTGAATACTTTAAGATAAATTTATGAAATAATTAAACAAAAATTTCTTCGTTTTTAACGAAACGCTTTTAATTAAAGTTTAAAAGGGTTCAGTTATGCATTATTAGTATATTTTAGTTAGTATATTTTGAAAATACTTTTTCATGAGATTGTTATTAAAAAAAATATTCAGTTGAATAAAGAAATGTGATTGTTCTCCAAGGGAGAAAAAATGCTTTTTAGAATCATTTAATTATTCACGAATGCTATTGTAACGTAGTTTATTTAGTTAGTATACTCTCTCTATATATTTAATATATACTTTTTTTAATACGCAAATAAATAAAATTAAATAAATTATAGTAATAAAACATACAAAAACGGTGTTGATGTATGGGTTAAGGCCGATTGACAACGCGAAAGTCCTATTTTCTGGTTAAGATATCCTCCATGGGGAATCTTTCTAAAGAATCCCTGCCCTTATTTACAAGAGTTTAGGAGAAAACCACGGAAAAGTTCGAACATTTAGTCCGATCTTGATTGAACCTGTACCTCCCGTCTTCCAAAGAACGAAACATTAGAACATTAAAATGAAACAAAAGAAAATAAAAATCATTTTTTGTAAATTATAGAATGTTTTTACAAACTTGCCCTTGAAAATTTTAGCACAACACTGATTATCCAATTCTTAGACTTTTGATTGGTTAACTTAGATTTTTAAAATTTGCTTTTGTAAGAATTATATATATTAGAAAAAAATGTTTATTTTCTTTAATAAATGTAATGGTAATAAAAAGTTTAAATTTGATGTTTCAAATATAATGAAACTCGCTTGAGTACGATCCTATAATCCAATAAAGTAGTGAATGAGGAATTACGAATCGCTCCATATTGACTATATCCTTACATTATGATCCTATTATCTGGCAGTTAAATCATTGAACAGCATAGTTCATTTTTAAATTTGTCTGAGGTTCAGAATCTCTATTCTCGTTTAAAAATATTTTAAAAGCACTTCATTATATATTAATATATTTACTGTAATTGCTATAAGTTAAAAAAAAAAATCATATTCATTCTTTTTGTTTATTCCCATATTGCTATTCCAAGGAATGAAGGAGCAGACGGATGACTATAAAAATTATTGTTTAAGATTCTTATGTCAATATATAAGATCATATCACAAACTAGTATGATGTGGCCATCACATGACTTCCTTCTATATAATTTTACACAAAATTCATTCAATACAAATTATTTATTAACTTATTAAATTATTTTAAATTATAAATGCAGACAGACGATTTTTATATGACAGAATTATATTACTAAATGCCGAAATAATGTCAATATTTTGCAATTATCGGAAGAAATGCGATTTTTTTTTTCTCGTTAAAAAAAAAAAAAAAATCGATAACTTTGTTTTAAATTATCACAGAACTATAGTTCAACCATTCTTTTTAAAGGTATTGACGAGATATTTCGAAAGATACCCATATTGAAAATTTACTCTCCCCGGGGAGGGGTCTTCCCCTCCCCAGGGGGGGAGGGAGGCATGCTCCCACATGCACAAATTTTTTTTCCTATTTTACTTCTACTACTATCAATAATTCATAATTTTACAATCGCACGTTAAAAGTAACTCTCATTATGTACATTTATACGAAATTTTGTCCTATCCTGCCATGTTAAAAATTTAGAAAAATGCAATGACAGCGCCACCTGTTGAGCAATTGATCCCCAAATATAATCAGCACCAGTTTATGTCAGGTACCCAGTTTGGCTAAATTTCGTTGATTGGTTCGTGAGATACAGCGCCACGAATTTTGTGATACACACAGACAGACAGACAGACATTTTCTAAAAACAGTCAAATCGTGTTCAGGACATCCCAAAACGAGTAAATCCATCGAAAACTGGAGTTAGAAAACTTTCACGAAGCCAATACATTCTCTCTCTATATATATAGAAGTAAGTAAAACAGTTCGTACTTTCAATAGTAGGCGGAAAATCCAAAGCATCCATTTAATTTACTCTTTACAAATCTATGCATAATAATAATACAGGTATTGTACTATATATAGAGAAAAATTCTTGTTTATTCAAGGTTCTAAAAATAAACAACAATGAAATTTTAGGGGGAAAAAAAGACATTGCTTGATGCGCTAAATATCATATTTATATAATTTCTGCTGTAAAGTGTTTCTAGGACAGAATGTTTGTCGTTCTATTTTTCAGTTATTAGCAGCCTGGTTTGAAATCGCGTTCTGGCATGTATATATGTATTAGTTTGGAATACACAGATATTTGTCTGATCGGCCTTAATGTGCATAATAATAATAATAATAATAAGTTTAGAGTGACAGTTTCCCTGTCCCCAACTTCTTTTCATAAATATTGTGATGTTTCTTAACACACACACACATAAACAAACAAACAAAACAAAAAAAATCTAAAAAAAAAAAAAAAAAAAAAAAAAAAAATGTTAAATAAATAAAATAAATTAAAGAATTTAGTTTGATCCTATAATCAAATTCAATTATCGATTTAATTTTACTTCCTGAGTACATGGTGAGACAGAGAAAGATTAACCTAAGTGAAACTAGAACAAATAATAATACATTTTTAACAACTTCATATATTGTGCAATATATAAAAGGACATATGTTTCATGATTTTTACAACAAAATTAGCTGTATTTTTACAATTTTAATGTTTAATTTATTGTTCTTTTATTAAATATTCACTTCTACACAAAGTAATTACAAAAAAGTGCAAGTTACATTCACGAAAATGAACAGTAATACAAATAGTATCAGAATATGCGTTAAAATATGTCGATCTGGAATTACATTGTTCATATATTCCATTATTCATTATATGCTGCAAAGGTTTTCTATACAAATGACTGTATAAATCGTGATTCAGCATAGGTTTTCATAGAAAGAGGAAAGAGGTTATTTAACAGAGGAGAATAGACGAAGCAATGGTAAAGGAAACGATTTAACGGAGAATCCCCAATAAATTGACCGAAAAGAGAATGCTGAATCTTCTAACTCGCTTAGATAAATTTATTCATTAATTACAATGGATCTTGTGCTTTGCCAGCAGTATCTGTTTACTTAGAGGTTGAATGTTTTTTTGATATTATGGCACCGATACGGTTATAAGAAAACTATATTCCCAATATAGAAGGACTTTGTTATTACAAAATGTCTAATCCCAATATTATAATGATGGTTTAATTATTGTGAAAAATATCCCAAATGTTATTGCGTTTATTTATTTATTTTAATGCATAAGGAATACTTTTTTTTTTAATACTTTGATTTGAAATATATGTATATATATAGGTGTAATACAGGTGTGTCAAATAGGAGAGGCAAAAGGGAAAGCAGTCGCACTCCCAATTTTTTTGCTTAGAACTTTTTTACTTCCATTACCCTACTACCGTACGTAATGGAAGTATTGTATTCGGTCTGAAAATTCGATATCGGGTTTTCACCTGATTTACACGTTTTAAGGTCCCCTGAGTCCAAAAAAGTGGTTTTTGGCAATTGGTCAGTGTGTATGTATGTGTGTGTGTGTGTGTGTGTGTGTGTGTGTGTGTGTGTGTGTGTGTGTATGTATGTGGAGAATCTTCTGGCTATTATAGCTCAGAAACTAATAAAGATAGAGCTACGAAACTTTAGAATTGAAATACGTCTGGTGTACAGATGGAATTTCCAAACTTTGGTGAAAATTGAAAACCGGAAGTGGGACATCGGAAACTGGAAGTGAGACCGTAAGTCCGTATCTCAAAATCGGCTCTAACGATTTTCTTCAAACTTGCTATATAAACACTCTATTACATGTCCTTTCGAATGATATAGTTGGTTAGTTCAGGAAAATTGATAGGCGTCCTGTATAAATAGCACAATTTCAGGTCTCCCAAGGGCATTCCTTTAAAAACAGCTGTACGAATTTTTTGTCTTCTGATCCCATTATTTTTCCTGATCACATCTCCAAAAAATGCTTTTAATGCGTATAATTGTGGGTAATGGAAGTCGTGTGGTTGTTTCACATCAGATTTTTTTATTTTATTTATGTTTTAAGTTCCAGAAAGAGGAAATTACATGTACATTGCGTCTGTTTGATTCGACAATGAAAAATGAAAGATACAGAGCATTTCAGATTTAGAAGTCGCATACTTTATTTTAAAGAGTGTAATTTAAAAAAGTGTGTTTTCAGTCACACTAGTATTAATTACATTTTTTTTAGTACGGAAGGCTATTAGTCTCAATCTACGGATTTTAACGATACCAGTTTTACGATAGTTGGACATTTATCGAAATCGAAAATATAATTAAATAATTTAAAAGCATGTTGTAATTTGAAAAAAAAAGAAAAAAAAAGAAAGTCCATGCTAAAGTAACTTCTGCTTTTGCCAGAATTTCATCAAAATCATTTTCTTTTTTCTTTCTTTCTTTTTTTTGAAAGGAAAAGAAAAGAAAATTAATAAAAATCAGTATCAAAACGAATATTACCGAAAAAGTTTTTTTTTTTTTTTTTGTATGTGTGCGCGTGTGTGTGTGTGTGTGTGGGGGGGGGGGGGGGTGAGAAGGTCGAAATGTCTACATTTTATTAATATTTTACGCCAAAGCCGCTAGTATAAAATGCTGATCGCTAGCTTTTAATTTTGTATCATTATTATTATTTTTTTTTCTGAGTTATTCAAAAAGTATTGGTCATGTATATTTTTATGAAAATGCTAGATTTTTTTTTTCTATTTGGCTTCCTGAACACGCAAACACATGTGTGTGTGTGTGCTATGTATTTATAGATACACGAGTCATACAAACATACATATATATATATATATAGAGAGAGAGAGAGAGAGAGATAGGTAGATAGATAGATAGATAGATAGAGAGATAGAGAGAGAGAGAGAGAGAGAGAGAGAGAGAGAGGTAGATAGATAGATAGAGAGAGAGAGAGAACCTCAGAAATTTAATTTTACTACCACAAGTTCAAATAACAAATAACCATGCATACGGAGCATGATTAAAACTATATTTCAATTCACATTTAACATATTGGCAGAATTCTACCACACAGAATATAAATTCATTGCATACTATATGGCTAGCATAAACTGCATAGCTAGCATATTGAATTAAATTAAACGTTATTATTTTTCTTTTCATTATGTCAATCCGCTCAGTTCGTTTTGAAAATTTTTTATCGTGCCTTAGTAAGCTGAAAAATTATTTTTGAAGTACAAAAAGACAAGAATCATATTCATCATTTAATTGTTGCAGCTACAGAACAACACATACCATTTGATTATGATGATACTGTAACAAAATTTGCTCTTATTAATCACTCTAAGAACTGGCATTTAAAACCTAAATAAAAGTTAAATAAAGAGAGGCATTTGCATTTTAAGAAATTGTGTATTATAAAATTATATATATATATATTTTAAAATTAAAATATTTTAAAAATTTTGCTAAAAGCATTTGTTTCTGAACATGCGAATTCAATGTTGTAATCCCCTCTTTTTTTCCCTAACTTTATTTATTCTATATTGTTGTTTTTTACACATATAAATCTCGAGCCTCCAAATGAAATTCTATTTTTCCTTCCTTGATTTGATATAACAACGAATAAATAAATTTGGGGTATATTTATAAGTTTTTCATAATACCTATAAATATGATTAAAGATTTTAAAATTAAATATTACCTTATTGCATTGTACAAAACTAGTATTGACTTACTTAATATTTGAAAAACGCGTTCCAATTTTGATATGCTTGTCTTCTTGAAAAGTGAAATTAATACAATAGATATTACCTGTGGCATTGAATATATATTTTTCTAGATATTTTGTCTTTAATTTTTACATTTATGAAATTTATTTGTATCTTTTTTTAATCTATCGTAATTTATAGTAGAAAAAACGGCCAAGGGAAATGAAAGCCACGGATAAACTGCTCTTGGATAATCAGAAGTTTTTATGTTTTATATTTATACAGAATAAAAAAAAATATCTGTATAAAATTAAAAACATCTTGTGTAGTGTGATTTTTTACTAACATTCACGTTAAACTGAAAATTTTACAGCATGAAGCAAAGATTTTTTGATTCGTTTAAACACAGTATGTAAAAGAATTTAATAAAATATATCTAAAATATTGTACTATTTTTGATTTATTATCCAGAAATATCTTGTTTCATGAAGCTTGAATCTTTATATTTATCCATGCATCTATAAAAATAAAAAAACGTTAGAATACACTAGTCTCTCTGTGGAAACATCTATTTTGAGTATATAAAGCTTATTGTTAAATGCCATGTTTTATTAATTTTAATCTCGCTGCCATATTTATAAATAATAATAATAGTTAAAATAATTAAAGAGAGAAAAATATTCCGTAAAACTGGCATCTAGAATCTAAATTGTGGCTCTAGAAAAAATAGATCCATGTCATCCTTATAAATTCTAGTTCCCTTTGAAAGCGAGTTCTAGAAACCTCTATTAAAATTCTAGAGCGTTTGCCAGTATTCTCGAGAACGAGAATAACTCTTATTTAAAAGTCTCTGCAAATAAATGAGAATACAAGAGGCGGGTTTCAGCAACTATAATCTTGGTTTATTACCCAATTCTACAAAATCAAGCGAGAATTTCTTGCAATACAAAAGATTCAGAATATTGTTTCACCATCTAGAAGTGAGTAGACTAGAAATTCTCGATCATTTCGTCTATTCAGTTTATTGACGTGCATTATACGCATAGCTCGGATATCTATATTTCTAGTTAGGGGATTTAGAAAATGGCCACTTATTCATTCTAAATGAAGGTGGTATATTTTTTTCCTCGGTGTAAAATTGAAAATACTATAGAAAATAAAACCTTAGATTATTTATAAATTCTCTATTACTACAAAAGAGCATTTTGGGCATTTGGTGTTGCTCTACGATCGGTTTTTTTTTTTTTCGCGTTAATTACGATAAAGGGAAAATTCGCAAAAACATAATGCATAACCTGAATTATAACATAAGACTAAACGAAGTGACAAATAAATTAATAATAAATTATATACGAAACACATAGCATAAATACTTAGCGCAATAAAAGAAAAAAATGCTGAGCATAATATGAATACACTTCTATTTATTTCCAACTACAGCCCTTAATGTATCCGAATTATTTTGTGTGGACCTGTATTTTTATATCATATTCTATAGAAAAAATGTTACCTGCACTTACATATTAATTTATGTTTTGTACATTATTGAGATATTAAAATGAATCAATAAAATTTCTACCCACAGATATAATGTCTTCGAATTCTTTTGTATATTTTTGTACGGCCATTTCTCCAATCTTAATAAAAATATTCAATTCAGTTGAACCTCATTAACGTGAATCTCAAGGGGATAAAAAATTTGTTCATATTATCAGTAGTTCATGCTATCAGTAACTAATCGTCATATAACTAAACTAATCTTCATTTTGACGGGAATTCTGGAAACAGTTCATGTTAAAAAAAAACGTTAACGAGGTTCGACTGTAATAATATCACGCCACACATATTTAGAATACCAAAGTAGAACTTCTGAGCTGTATCTGTTTTTGAGTTACGCTGATAACATACAAACAGACACGTAACCACCATGATCAACCGCTAAAAACTTGATTTTCGGATTAAGGAGAATTCAAAACTCTATTTGTAACAAAAACAGAATTTCGAAAATTCGACTCTCAACCAATATTTTATGTACTATATCTAAGAGAAAGTAATTAGTAAATACAGAAATTAAAATATTAACAAATAAATAAACAAATACAAATTTAAATTTAAATAATTTTATGCAATTTATTTTGTTTAAATTTACATAATTTAGATTACATAATTTATATAACTAAAATAATTACCACTGACATCCAAGTTTTTGATATAACAATCTTAAAAAAACGAAGTCTTATTATTTAAGCATAATTTTAGAAGTTTCTCAGAAATCTTTTAAACAATACCGAAACTTAAATATTTTTTGGTTAGATGCTGTAACACGTAGTAGTAACACGCTCTGCATAACAAAGTATTTTTAATGCTATATGCTCATATTCCAAAAATTACCGAATTTAATTAATCATTATAAATTGTAATAAATTAAAAAATATATCCGTCAACCGAAATTAGTATTTGTAAGCTGTACATACAAAGTTTTTAAGTATATAACTTACATAATTTATAAATTCAAAATATGATTGATAAACTACGTTCGGTCTACCAATGCTATGCTGAATTTTAAAATAAATGTTTGTGAAGTACGTGAGGTTCTAGTAATTTATCAATCGTGGCAGAAACTTGCATTAAACTTTATCTATCTTATTTATCTATATTAAACTATTCTTGGAAGGTAGGGGAATACATAACCAGCCCACGTATATTATTTAAATTATAATACGCGGCAGGGTGGGTGCGTCATTATTATTCAAGAAACAAAACTTTGTGGTGTTTGATTTAGTATTGTATAGGAATTTCTGAAAGAGTCGTATACTCTCAAAGAAAACTGACACTGAAAATTAATATTTTTTTGCAACTGATATTTTAAAGTATAAAATTGTGTGAATGTTATTATTGTTCTTGTTTTGTTATTATTTATCTATTTATTTAACAGCACATTCAACGAAAAAAATTAATTTAAAGCCTTGTAATGTTTTGGATGATCGTTATTTATAAATAAAGAATGTTTGGAAAAATATGTATTTTGTTTGAGGTTAGTAGTTTAGGAATGTTGTAGAGTTTCCATAATTCTTCTTAAAATTGTCACATACTCTAATAAAAAGATGATGCCGTAAATTAAGATAATTTACAATTTTTTTTTTTTTTTTTTTTTTTTTAAACATTAATGTGTAAAAATGTTTATAATAATTGTTGTTTTCTTTAAAACATCACATCAATAGATTTAAGTATATTTTAAGGCGTAAAATTTATTATTATTATTATTATTATTATTATTATTTTAATAATTATTGTTGTTTTGTTTTCATTAATTAATTAATTAATTAATTAATTTAACAATATATTGAACTGAGTTGTTTAATTTTTATATAAAAACATTAAAAAAAAATTATATATAACCCTTTAACGTTTACAGCATATTTTCTTATAGCGATTATAAATATCTAAAAAAATTAAGAAAAAAAAAATATTTATTTATTTTCGAGACATCTTTGATTTGAAAATCTATATGTAAAACTGATTAAATTCAAATAATAATTAATTTAATAAATAAATAAATAACTTTGTAACTAAGCATTATAAATAAATAAATTAAAAACTCGCAACAACTGTTTCATGTCAAAATAATAGCTAGGTCTTTCGTCAGGTAAAAAACTAGGCAGGATTGCATCTTCAAAGCAGCAAGGTTTATTCGCGCTTACTAACAAATTTAAAGTGACTTTTACATATGGCTTTATCTGTAACACCTTTATTAGATTTTGGAGTAGTTTTCCCTAAGGAAGAGAAGTTCGTTTTTCCGAAGAAAGGAACTTAAATTAAAAAAAAAAAAAAATCGATTAAAACTTGAAATAAATAAATAAAAAATAAATAAAAATTTTTTTACGTAAAAATGTTAAATATTTGTTTTTAGTGACAAACCAATAAATGTATAAATGTTAACGGGTTAATATGAAATATTCATTAAAAAAAAAAAAAAACTACTAATTTGGGTACAAGGATTTGCAAAAGAATTCGGATGTATTATGTCTATGAGACGTATTTTTTTTAAACAATTCTTAATACCGTCATACTGCAGAAAACATAACAAAATTAGCATGCATTATCCAAACTCCAAAAAATACGTTTTCTCAGAAATAAAGGTATCATTGGCTTTAACTATTGTTTTACAGGGTCACACTAAATACTGAGATACGTTATCGGAATTAAATTAAAATTATTTGAAAGGCAGTCTCAGTTGTGTCATGTTTATTTTTTACTCTAAATTTTTAGTACATTATATAGAACTTTTTCAACTTTTCGACAAAATACAGAAAACATGAAATATTTTTTCCATGTTTTTTCTTTAAAATAAAATTTTAGCTACATCTTTTATGAAATTTCTTCTTCCATAATTAAAATAATTACGCAAATAGAGTCACTGATTTGTGCAGAGTGATTGAAAAAGAATTTAGATCTATTACTAATTATGAGTGAAATTGCTTTAAATTATATTTCATTTCTTTATACTGCACAAAACATAATGGTTTAAGGATATATTAGTGAAATGCACAAAAACATGTTCCCTGCTGAGTATGGTATGGCTAGTGTTAGTAGTTGATTTATAGCAAGACACAAATATATTAGATACATTTAATATAGCAGTAGAAACTGCTTATAATATATTTTTTAATGTGTTTTGCATTTTAGATACTTGATACAAAATTGAAATTTATGCAAAAATAATATCTTTTTGAATTGTTTTTTAATGCATGCGAGCAGCAAGAAATTTCTTTCTTTTTTCTTTTTTCTTTTTTTTTTTCGCTGTTATTACCACCTTCAAAATGTTTCATCAATAAAGAAAACGAAATAAATAAAAATTATCTGCGGAATGTAGTTGTCATGGTAAAATACTTTGAGATTTCGATTATCTCCAGGGCTTTCAAAATAAATCTATAATTTGTTTATGATGATATATTATAGCTTTTACTTCGTGATTTTCAAGGAAACAAACAGTAAAAATAATATAAAAAGACGAGAATAACTTTGGTATAATTTTTCATCGACTTTATGAATTTTTATTGAATGTATTTCAAATACTTGAAGGCAAATTCGTTATTGGTTTTCAATATTTTAGCGCAAATTACGTGCAGATTTGCCAGAAAAACATTAATAAAGACAAGTAATTAACATTAAAAATTATATGTTTTTCGAGCTCAAATTTTGTATGCATTTTTTTTTTTTTTTTTTTAGTTTTGATTATTCAAATTACGAAATAACTTTCTAAAATCAGAAATAATAATATAAAAATAAATACTGTTAAAATAATTTGGGGTGGCACTTGAACTACTTTCTTGTTACTTTACAATAAAATAAAAACGAATTGTTGCAATTTAAGATGTACAGCAAGAAATAATGCATTTGAAATTTTCTGACGTATGTTAAAAACAGTTTTAAATAAAAATGTTTTGAAAAAAGTTTTAATTGGCACGCACTTTTCCGTCTGCTTTAATCCTCTCTTCCGTTTGAATATTTTATCTGCATTTAAGGTTGTTATTAAATTAAAAATAATTTCAAATTATACAGGGATTATTTATCCACACTTATTTTTGAAATTAAACTGACTAATTTTGAGCAGTCCTATATGTTCCCTGCAAACTGTATACGCACAAAATAGTGCAGTTATATTTAGCACAGATTAAATAATCTATTTAAAAAAACTTTTAAAACCCAAATTCTTAATATATCGTATCACATAAATCTTTTCGAAGTTAGAATAAAATTAAAAAGAAAAAAAAAAAAAAAAAAAAAAAAAGTAACTTTTTTGTTTATTAAACAAAATTGAGGAAATTTAAACTGCAAGTTGGTCTTGTGATGTACAGGCTGTATATTATATTTTTGTGTTCGTGAGAGGAAAAAAAATGAAAACTGCAATTTTTAATTCCACACACACACAAAAAAAGAGGCTTCTTAAAAAAAACTCTTCCAAAATTCTTAGGATACTGTGTAGTCAACGAAAAATTTTCTTTTATCAATTGACATCTTTTCTACTAATTATCTGCAAAAATTTACACTCCGGACGTTCGGGGTATCGGACGCTCGATCACCGCGTTACTAACATGGCGCTCTAACCACTTGAGCCACGGAGAGACAAATGAAAAATCTTATATTTAACTTAAAATGGAGACGCATTTTTTATTAGCATGAGATTCACAAACATACTGTAGTGAATGACAGTATATACATAAGAATTTTGGGGAAAATAATTGAAAAATTTGATTTCCGTATTCAGAACACCTCAAAACGTGCAATCATAGCAAAAAATCAGTATTGAAAATTTTAATCCAAGTTAATACTTTGAATACATACGGGTATGAGAAAGTAAGTATCATTTCCAAGCAATTTTCCTGGATTTGGTAAAATTTAGTAAAGCACTTCCTTCAGTTAAATTCAGTAGAGAATAATGTGTTCGCTTGCTTTTAAGTAACACAGCAACACTGTATATTGTCTATTAACTATTTACGCACCACGTCTACTTAAATTTAGCATATGAAAACACATAACACAATACGAATTGCATATTTAGCAAAATACAAGTATGGTACTTACATACTGCAATTCTTTTGTATGATCTTGTAGACGAATGGTAACGGATTTTCCGACAGTACCTTATACAAAACATGATTTTATGTATATAAAAAAATAGATGTTCATTTATTTTTTTAGCGCAGTTTAAAGGTGTTAAAGTGTATCTGCCAGAAATTTCGTGCATAGACGTAATATATTTGAATTGTCTTGTATGTCCCTATACACAAACCATTTGTGAGATTCCGCAATAAACAATTTCTAGTTGTATCTGCATATGATACACATTCAATATACTGAGTTTGAACTACCTGCTAATATTTCTTTTATATTATGTTAATAAAAGAAACCCACACACACATATAGACACATAGAACACAATGATAAAGAGAGGGACCAGCCGCTAAATATTTGATTTTTGGATTCAAAGGACATCGAAAAATGTAAAAATAGCAAAATATCAATTTCAAAAATTTTTCCCGAAAACAATAGTTTCTTTTCTATTATATAATAACAAAAAAAAAAAAAAAAAAAAAAAAACTGATCCAAGTTGGACTTACAGTCAGTAAGATTGAGCGGCTCTAATAGAGGATTCTACATTTATTACTCTTCTATTATCCGATTACCGTAAGTAATGCAAGTAGTGTTTTCGGTCAAAAATTTCGATGTCGTTTTTATCTGATTTATGTGTTTAAGGTCTCAATTGGTCAGTGTGTGTGTGAATGTGTGTGTATATAATTATGCCGGAATCTTCTGATTGTCCTATCTTCAAAACGAATAAAAATAGAACGATGAAATTTCATAATTCAGACAGGTCCGGGGTTTGCATAATTTTGGCAACTTTTAGTGAAAATTGAAAAAGCGTAAATGAGACACTGAAAACTGAAAGTGGAACCGTAAGTCTGTATCTCGAAAGCGGCTTTAACGATTTTCTTCAAAATGTCTATATAAATATCCTTTATAGGCGTCTTTTCTTATGTATTAGCTGGTTAGTTCAGAAAAACTGATGGTCATCCTGTATAAATAGGTCGATTTTAGGTTTAGCAAGTGCATTTCTTAAAAAGCGGCTGTACAGGCTTTTCTTCAAACTCGCCATATTAACTCCCTTATAGATATCCTTTCGAAAGTAATTATTAGCAGATGAGGTATTTGGTAAGCAGATGAGTTTGCTAAGTTTTGGTGAAAATCGGCAGTATGATCGAAAGTCGATATCTTAAAAAACGGCTTTTTTTCAAATTTGCTATATAAATACCATTTTAGATATACTTTCGCGTGTATTACTTGGTTACTACAGGAAAACTGACAAACGTTCACATTAGGCTAGATAGTTTTAGACCAAGGAAATCGATATTTCAAAAGACAACTTTACGATTTAAAAAAAAAAAAAAAAAAAAAAAAAAAAAAAAAAATACTCGCTATGCAGACTCGCTTTCAGGAATGAGAATTTTCCGCATGTTTTCCATCGTTATATTTATACAATAATACATATCCTATTTAATCACAAAAGTTTGCTTTAAAATACTATAAATTTTTCTATATAGAAATAGTGGTGGCAAAATAGGGGAAATTTTTCATCCCTACTCTTTTATATGTCTTAAAAGCATATAAAAGAGTAGAATAAGGACCTATAAAAAGTAGGGAGAGTAGGGATGTCTTAAGGTATTAGCTTGCTCTACAGAAAATTTGTTAGGTATCTGATTTGATATTGTGGTCAGAAGATATAAAATTGACGTATTTCCAAAAAGTGTTTGTAAAATATGCGTATTAGGCTGCGAAGCAAGTCATGTGGTTATTATACATCAGATATATATATATATATATATATATATATATATATATCTGGTGTGGCATGCGTGACACTGGTGTGACATACATCTGTGTGATATCCCGGGCGACATTGAAGCACTGGTAAGTTGACCTACCAGCTGAAGAGGGTTTTCTCTTTTTGGTAGAGGGGGTGGGGGGTTCTATTCTTCATCATTCATATTGTTTTATGAATTTATATATTTTTATATTTTTATATTCATGTATTATTTTATATTAATGTACAGCCGGTAACAAAAGTCTCCGAACACTAGCAACAATTCCTGTGTAAAAAAAAGTACACTTAATACAGTTTTGGGAAATAAATCCTTGTCGAATCCTGTTCTTAGTCAGTCTTAAAAGCAGGATTCGACAAGGATTTATTTAACAAAACTGTATTAAGTGTACTTTTTTTAAATAGGAATTTTTGCTAGTGTCCGGAGACTTTTGTTACCGACTGTACTTTATTTGTGAATATAATTTTTTTTATAGTGATGTTGTGTATTAATTCATTTTAATCTTTAATTCGATGGGTATATATATTTTATGCTTTCGTCTTTGAAAAATTGGGGCCTAGGAACGTGTTTTTTGGTTTAAAGCACACGTCCCTTCAGAAGCTTCTCATTTTTCCATTCCCTGACGAAGACCTTCATGCATTTTGGAATTCCTTTCATTTATTTATCCATATATATATATATATATATATATATATATATATATATATATATATAGACATATATATATTATGATAATGTTAAGAATGAGAATGAATATATATATATATATATATATATTGTTGGTGTTACTAAGGGATTAAAAAATATATATATTTGGCTAATTTTATTTTTTCTTTCAAAAATAGCCAATTTATTCATTTAAAGATAGGGATGAAATTTTGCCGGATATTGAATATCCATATCCAGCAAGTATTAGAGCTCCAAATATTCGATATCCGGCAAAAATCATCGTCTGTTTCATCCCTAAATTTAAATGATAGGATTGGTGGTCTTTGAAAAAAAAAAAAAAAAGTATCCAAATAAGACTTATTATTATTATTTATTATTATTATTATTATTATTTTCTCCTTTAGTGTAAAGGGAAATAAACTGAAATCGTATTATGAAAATAATCCTCAAGATTATTATTATTATTATTATTATTATTATTATTATTATTGATTAATAAAAACTTTGAAAATTGGAAAAATACATGTTAAAAAATATTTCCTATATATCTATATTTATATTTATTTTTTTTGAATCCCGGAAAAAATCGCACCGGAAAAAATCGCCCGGAAAAAATCGCACCGGAAAAAATCGCACCCGGAAAAAATCGCACCGGAAAAAATCGCACTGGAAAAAATCGCACCAGGAAAAAATCGCACCAGGAAAAAATCGCACCCGGAAAAAATCGCACCGGAAAAAATCGCACGCGGAAAAAATCGCACCGTAAAAACATGCATGTTTGCGTACACACATGCCTCTCTCCCCAGAGAGCAAAACTTATCTTAAGATTCATATTGGCTTTAGGCAATAAATTTTAAATTCTGTGTAATCTTATAAACGAAGTTAAAGAGAAAAAAAAGGGGGGGGGGAGGGCGTATTATCAAATTGTATTCCTTGTACTTCTAGACCCGGAAGAGCGGATATATATGATAATTTAACAATTTTTTATAAATAAAATTTAAGAAAATAGTAAATATTTGAATACCAATGCGAGATATGGGGATTCCGGAAAAAAAAAAAGAACACCGGAAGAAGGACATTCTTCCAATTCGTGAATCGCAAAATAAGAAATATAAAATAATGAATTTAAAGAATAGTTTTTAATTGATTTGGTACAACATTCATTTAGTATTTAGTATATACTGCGGAAAAAAAGGGGGGGGGGACTAAGTGCAGGTTGAAAGAAAATAATTGTTTATATATCACCTTCTTACCGATTTTTATGAAATATTTTATAATCACGTACAATTTGTGAAAAAATTAGAGTAAGTGTCAGACATACGTGGGGTGGGGGATTCAATAGGGGGAAGCAGAGGAAAATAAGGTGATTTTTTGTATCACTATTTTACCGAATTCAATGATATATTCTATAACAATCACTTAATTTTTATGTAGATCACAATGAGTGTATTATACACCTGGGAGGCAGGGGGGGGGGGAGTAGATGGAAATAAAATATATTCTTCTTTAAACTACCCTATTATCTATTAAGAAAAAAAATGTATAACCATGTACAATTTGTAAAAAAATAAAAAAATAAATAAATAATAATAATAATGTATAAGACATACTTGGGAGGAGGAAAAGAAAGGGGGGCACAGGAGAATAAAATGATTTTTCATGTCACCAATTTACCGATTTTAATGATATATTCTATATCTATCACTTGATTTTTATGATTATCACAATGAGTGTATTAAATACCAGAGGGATCAAGGGGATGTAAGTTAAATGATGTAAGTAATATGTAAGTAAAATTTATTATTCTTTAAACTACCCTATAACCAATAATAAAAAAAAAAGAACTTAGTGTGTATACATCTTACTGCTTAAGAAAAAAATTACAGTGAGTGTTACACATATTTGGGGAGCAGAGTGAAGAAAATGGTTGTTTTTATATAGCCATGCTATTTACTTGAAACTTTGTGTACAACTATTGGTTACGTCGCAGTTGCGACCGGGGTTAAAATCATATCACTTGCGACCGAATTCGGTATTAATCACGGTTTATCCTTCAAAAATACTGAGAAATATTTTTTGTTTAGTGTATCAATCTTTTTTTTACTTTCTCTTACCCATAAATATTGTTTTTGAGTCAAAATTTCGAACGCGAGTTTTTGTTATATTTACATGTTCTTAGGTCCCCTGAATACGAAAATTGTGTTTTTAGCAAATGGTCTGTGTGTATGTCTGTGTGTGTGTCTGTCGGTTATCAGCATATCTCAAAAACAAATTATGGCAGAAAGTTCAAACTTGGTATTCTAAATTTTTATCATATAAGGATGCTACACTAAACTTTTCGTTAAGATCAAGCAAATGGTTCGTGTTCAGGGACACTCAAAAGTATTCAAATACATTACGTCTATGTGGAAAATTGCAGGTAAGTAGAGTTTAACGTCTATAGACTGCACTAAACCAAATGAAACGAATATATTTGGTTATTTGGTACAACATTCATTAAGTATTTAGTATGTACATGCAGAAAAGGAGGGGGTGGGAACTAAGTGCAGGTTGAAATAAAACAGTTATTTTTATATCTTCTTCTTACCAATTTTAATGAAACATTTTATAATCACGCACAATTTGTGAACAAATTACAGTAAGTGTCAAACATACCGGGGTGGGGGATTAAAAATGGGGGGGGGGCAGAGGAATATATGTTTTATATCACTATTTTACCGAATTTAATGATATATTCTGTAACAATCACTTACTTTTTATGGAGATCACAATGAGTGTATTGTACTCCTGGGGGGGACAAGGGGGGGGGGAGTAGATGGAAATAAAATATATTCCTCTTTAAACTGCCCTGTCATTGATTTAAGGAAAAAAAAACTTTGTATAATCATGTATATTTTGTAAATACAAAAATAATAATAATAATAATAATAATAATAATAATAATAATAATAATAATGTATAAGACATTTTTCTTTTTTTTCTTTTTTTTTTTTTTTTGGGGGGGGGGGATAAAACAAGGGGAGTACGGGAAAATAAAATGATTTTTCATATCATCTATTTACCGATTTTAATGATATATTCTGTAACGATCACTTGCTTTTTATGGAGATCACAAATGAGTGTATACATACCAAGGGGATCAAGGGGGCGCAGATGTAAGTAAAATATATTATTCTTTAAACTACCCTACTATCAATTTTTAAAAAACTTAGTGTGTATATATCTTACTGTTTAAGAAAAATTACAGTGAGTGTTACACATATCTGGGGAGCAGAGTAAAGAAAATGGTTGTTTTTATATAATCATGCTATTTGCATGAAATTTTATGTACGACTATTAGGCTAGTACGGGCATATGAAAAAAAAAATAATCTTTATAAATAACACTTATTATCGATTTTTTTATTGACATTTTGTGTAATTATCAATTACTATTATTGAAAAATTACGGTGTTGTTTTAAATGTCTGGGGGGGGGGAGGGGGGTGGGGGGTTAGTGAAGAAAGTTAATGTTTTTACACTATGTTTTGCATTTAAATAAAATTTATTATAAATGTGACTGAATATTCAGGAAAATTTACGCTGCTTGTTATATATGTATCTTGGTGGAAATGGGGGGAGGGGGTGGGCAAATGAGAAAAATGATTTCATAAATATAACAATGCTACCAATTTGAATTAAAATTTCAAGAACTACCACTTCCTTTTAATGAACGCTTTCAAAGAGTGTTACATATACCTAGGAAGGGGGGTTGCTTAGGGGGAGAAAATTATTGTTTTTAAATCACTCTGCTTTACATTTATAGGAAATTTTGTATAAATATCTCTTATTGTTTATCAAAAACTGCAGATAGGATTATGTTACCCAATGACAGCTAGAGGGACCACATGGAAGGAATATATTTTTATGAATAGTGGAAAAAAAATCCCGGGAAAATAAGTGCCCGAAAAAAAAAAAAAAAAAAGTCCCCGGGAAAAAAAGTCACCAGAAAAAAGTCCATTAAAAAAAAAAAAAAAAAAAAAAAAAATGCGTTTTAAAAGCTTCTAACGATGTTTAAGAATGAGTACGGCTTCGTTTCGTCTTTCTTTTTGTCTGTTAACCTCTATGATAAAGATCATTTTTCCGATAATATTTATTGAAGCGCTTGGAGCTGGAACACCTAATTCAAGTTTTCTACGGCATATTGATATTCTGTATTGAAAATGATATATTTATCGCAACTATTGTTTGTAGAGACACTAGCAAAAGTATTTCTGATGCATTAAAGTCCATGATCGGTATTTTTAAAACAGTCTTTATTTTATAGTGAACATAACATAGGAAACACCTTTACGTTTTTTGAAGGTGGTAAAAAAGAGCGTGTGTCTTTTTATTCTATGAAAACTCGGCACAAAGATGTTTAAATGCATATAAAAAGGTAATATTTAAAAGATTAAGACAAATAAGAATAACATGAAATATTTGTTTACTAATATAAAATATACGATATACCACTTCCATTGGACTGCTATAAAATAATATTTTGATGAGGCGACGTATAATCGAAATTTTAGTAAACAATTTAGAAACTTACGAGTTTTATTTTATACAAATGGAATTATATATAACATTACTATGCAAAATGTGAATTGATAATGTAATGTTATTTGTTTTACATTTTTCAAAGGTAGTTTTATTTAATAGTGTGTTTAATGAAATAGCATACGCTTACTATTTATTGAAAATAGCACAAGGATAGACAAATGTGTAGAATCATATCTTTGATTGTAATATGCTTGTAATTTTTTCTCTTTAGAAATTACATTGACAAAAAACATTTTATGTACGTATTCTACCTTCATCTAGTACGAATAGTCATTTTCTGAATCCCTAAATGGGATGTATAAATCTCTTAGTTATGTGTATAAGGTAAAGAAATAAAATGAATAGACGAAATGATCGAGAATTTCAAACAAAGTGGTAACGCACTTGTTTGTAGCACTCGTGCCTACTTTGTTCGCCTGACCAAAAATCGCGTCTTATTTCGACAGGAAACAATTGTTGAATGTCCTTGCATTTTATGCTGTTTATTCAATTTTTTGTACTTATAACAGACATTATTTTCAAATGTACAGTCTAAAATATAATTACAATTTCATGAAAAAAAAAATAAAATGTTTTCAGTAATTAAGAATAAATTTATCATCTAAATTTTGTGCTTTTTCACCTCCTACACTTGCACTGTAATATATAGATCAAATAGACTGTGCCCTCTCAATTTCTGTTTTTTTTTTTTTTTCCTTTTTTAATTAAATTTTAGTCAAATTTTAGGTCATATTTGAAATTAATCTCTGTTGTTTGTTTTGCAGTACTGGTAGAAAACTGTTGAAACACGTCGTCAGTTTTTATGGATTTTATTATTAATATTCTTCAAATCATAAATAGAAGTGCGAAAGATTCTTCTAATGATATCAGATAATTTTCTACCTTTTCTTTTTTTTTTTTTTTTTAAGGTTAAAGTCAGCGTTTAGATAGCGTCAGTATTGCTTTTTTTTTTTTT
This sequence comes from Salticus scenicus, assembly GCA_963930645.1. NCBI lineage: Eukaryota > Metazoa > Arthropoda > Arachnida > Araneae > Salticidae > Salticus > Salticus scenicus. Next base: position 165,863,856 of record OZ005655.1, read on the forward strand.
TTTTTTTTTTTTTTTTTAAAGTTTTATATAGGGCTAACAGATTTTTGCCCGCTTCGCTCTGTTCATTATATAAATTAAAAAGAAGAATAATTTATTTTTCGTGTTTATAATGAAATAAAACACACTTTAAAGTCAAGTACAAGTAAGTGTAATTACAGGTAATTTTATAGTTATCTTTTCTTACATAGGTATTAAAATTGTGGCACTGCAAATCTAATGCGGATCATACTATACTCTATAGAAAATATTGTTGTGCACGTATGAATAATATATTTCATTTTCATTAAGATAGGTATGTACAAAGTAAAGTTATTGAACTTTGGCGTATAGAAATGTCTGTCATAGAACGGAATGCTTTGGAATACTTTCAGTTGCCCCCGTACACTAATTAGTGACGGTATTTACTCCATTTTCTTTAGAAAACATCCGATGGTAAACTTGAATAACATATTTCAACTTCATTAAGATTTGTGAAAAGTAAAGGTATTAAAATATGATTTCTAGAAATACCTTCATTCTTTAAAGCACGGGCAAATTCTTCTTTTTTTTTTTTTTTTTTTTTTCTCTCTTCTTCTTCTTCCTTTTTTTTTTTTTTTGTGTGTGTGTGTGTATCTATATATTTATAATACGAAAACCTTTTGAAACATTGAACAAAATGAAGTAAAGTGCAGAAATATATCACATTAAAAAAGTGAAGATTTAAACAAAAAGAAAAATAAATAATCAGAATTCAAATAATGAAAGCATATAATACCTAACACGACTTCATGGGCATTGGTTGAATGCATTCAAAATTAGATGTATGATGCAGATTGGAAAAAAAAAAAAAAAATAATAATAATAATAAAATAACTACGCTGGTATCGATTTAAATAAAATTTTGTGTATATACCACTTACTGATTAAGAAAAATTACACTGAGTGTTACACATATCTGGGGGTGGGGGGTGTTGCTAAGAGAAGAACAGAGTAAAAATGTGGTTGTTTTTTAATCACCTATTTATAAGAAACTTTCCATGACTATTACTTACTTTTTATTAAAATTATAATGAAAGTTTCCTGTAGTTAAAAAAAGGGGCAAGTGGGTGACAGATGATAAATAAAATAATATTTTTTAACAACACTTATTACCGATTCCTTTATTGACATTTTGTGCAAATGTCACTCACTGTTAATGAAAAATTGCAGTGAGAGTTACATATGTCTCGATTAATTGGAAGGGGGGGGGGGGGCTGGAGACTGAGAGATAGAAAATGATGTTTTCTTTCATTATGCTTTGCACTTTAATAAAATTTATTGTAAATATCACTTAATTTTAAGAAAAATTTACGCTGATTGTTATATAATGTTATCAATTTTAATTAAAATTTTAACAACTATCACCTACTGATAATGAAACATTATTTTGAGTGGAATCTATACCTGAAGGAAGGTGAGGAAGGGGGGGGGGTGCAGAGAGAAAAAAATATGATTGTTTTTAAATCACACCGCTTCATATTTATAGGAAATTTTGTATAGATATCATTTATTGTTAATGAAAAATTTTAGAGAAGGCTATGCATCGCAGTATCTTTCAATTTCTAAGTTAGTAGGCAAAAATTCAATGCAATATTCGGATAAGACATTAGTTAAAGTTAATGTCAAGTTTTGGTAAATGATTGTTTTAAAACAGATTTTTTTTTTTTTTTTTTTTATCTGTCCCATTTCCCCCGCCACTTTCCCTCGTGGAAACAAAAAAAAAAAAAAAAAATTACCTATCGTTCTTATTAAAAGGGCACTACTTTTAATTTCTCCTTGTAAAACTGATGCTAAAAATCAACGAGAGCATAAGTTTTTTATTTCTAGGTGGGGGGGGGGGGAGGCAGAAGAGACAGATTAAAAGAAGAAAATTTTATTTTTCAGTAAATATTTTCAGATTTAAATCATACATTGAATTTTTGCGTACAAACTCAGGAAGAGAAAGAAACTGATACTTAATCCTCACTGTAATGTTTTATACACAGTAAGTAATATTTCTACAAAGTTTCATTAAATGAGCAACAAGATGGTACAAAAGCATATTAGCCCTTAGTTCTCACCAAGTAGTGTAACCCTCTTCTCTTCAATTTTTGATAAACAATAAGAAATATTTATGCAAATTTTCATATTTAAGTGATTTAAAAACAACATTCCCCCCTCCTAGATATATGTAACACTTTTTGAAATTTTTCATTAAATGTAGATAATAGTTTTTGAAATTTTAATTAAAACTGGTAACATTGTGATACTTATACAATCATTTTTCTCTTTTAGCCCCTCCCCGTAGCCCCCAAGATATACATAACAATCAGGATAATTTTTTTTTCTAATTATTCAATGATATTAATAATAAATTTTATTAAAATGTAAAATATAATGATATAAACATTCATTTTCTTTCCTTCTGCGCTCCCCCTCCCCCAAGACATATGTAACTTCACTGTAATTTTTCATTAATAGTAAGTGATATTTACCAGTGTTGTGCAAGTTCACGAAAAAAACGAACTAGTTCAAACTCAAGTTCATTGTGTAAAAAACGAGCTAGTTCGCGCTCAAACTCATGTCTGAAAGAAATGAACGCGCTCAGTTCAAGTTCATTTTTAAAAACGAGCGAAACTCACTAAAAGTTCATTTTTACGTACATTTTTTTTTTTTTTTCTAAATAGATTTTATCCCCTGTGATCACTTTCATAGGTAATTTCCCTTTTTCTAAAATAACCAATTACCATGAAAATTATTTTTAATTTTACGCTTAATTAAACTTATTAACTTATAACTCTTAATTATAACTTATTAATTTAATTGTAGTAAAAATTTATTTAGCAATCACTTCTGAATAGTGTACCCACTGTTTTTGCATGGTTTTTTATTCTTAAATTTTCAATACGTTTGTTTATACGCATGAGAACTTATTACTCAGAGAAAAATTCTATCATTTAGAGGTTCCGTCGTTTTAAATCAGTGTTGCGCAGGACCGCGTTCATGAGTTTAATTATTTTCAGTTTTGAGCTGAATTTCGCTCGTGTTTTAGTTCCCCGTCATACTATAGGTATTACTATATAGGGGAACTTACTATAGGGGAACTTAGGTAATCGTGAAATTTTCGACCTCGGTTTTTTTACTTTTTTACACGTTTTCAGGTGTGAGGAATCCGAAAATTACAAAATTTGTATGGTGTCCGTCTGTAGGGTGTCTGTTAGTATGTTAGTCCGTCAGTTTGTTAATCTGTTTACACGATATCTCACGATCAAATGATCGCAGAGAGGTCAGACCAGTTTTAAAATATTACTTTCGATACTGGCAAGAACCCTATTTATTTACAACGTTCGAATTAAAAAACTTCGTAAGTTATTAGAAATTTACTATTTTCTTAACATGGGTGAATAGGACAAAATTTCACTTAAACGTGCATTAAATGGAAACTTTTTACTGTAAAAATGTCAGACCAGTTTTAAAATATCAGTTTTGATGCCGGAATGAACATCAGTAACTATAAATATGCTACTTTGAAAATTTCGTAAGTTTTTGGAAATTTACGAATTTCTTAACATGGCAGTATGGGGCAAAATTTCACATAAACGTCAATTTTTAGAGATATTTTCATCGTAACGATGTCAGACTACTTTCGAAATATTATTTAGGATAGTGGCATGAATATCACGGACTATGAATTTTCCAATATAAAAATTTCGTAAGTTATTAGAAATTTACGAATTTCTTAACATGGCAGAATAGGGCGAAATTTCACACAACTTCTCATTAGGATCTTTAAAAAAAGAAATGGAAATTTAAATATATATATATATATATATATTTTTTAAGCATTCTGCTCTTATGATTGAGACAGTATTCATGTTTAGCAGCATTGATAAAGAAGCAACCATGTCCCCTCATGGCAAGTGGCAGTAATGTACATGTTTGTGTATATATAGACACATTATACACATATATACATATATACACATATATACACATTATAGTTAATTTTTTCTTCCTGCTAAATTTAATAGAAAAAAGTATCAGATTTGCAAAAAATCTTGACTTCCAGTTTTTGATTTATTTGCATGTTTTAAGAGCTCTAGAATATAAATCGATTTTTTTTTTTTTTTTTTTTTTTTTAATGTCTGTCTGTATGTGAAGTAGTTGCTCCTAGAAGTAAATTAGTACCTGTCAGTTACTGAGTTATGTTTTATAATTAAGGGAAAGCAATAATGGGAAAAGGACCCAAAATCCAGAAAATTCCGGAATTCTTCTGGTCCCGTAGGTTCCGGATAATGGGTCCTATACTGTACTATCTAAAAGGATGAGTTTTTATTTATTTATTTTTTTTTTTTTAACTGTTTTAAGCTTTTATTAAGATTTATTTTTAGTTCTGTAATATACATTTAATAAAGTTTAAGCTTTATAAATCAAAGATTGAATTTTATGATGTATATGTTGTTTACATAATTAAAGGCTATAATTATTATTTTTTTCCTTAATTGATTAAACAAAAGATAAAATGTCTACATCCCTATATTTTAATACTTGTGTTGAAGAAAAAAGAATTCTAAAATTTAATTTTTTTTTTTTTTTTAATTATTATTATTCAACATTAATAGTAAAATTGCTGTTAATTGAGGTTCAAGATATAACACTTTCAGATCATTATCAATTGATATTTCTTGAATATATATTCTAAAATTAAAAAGGGTTTGAACTAAGAAGTTTTGTTTATATAATTTTGGAACAAATTAAAATAATCATCTATAAATTTTTTCTTGCTATAGTAAAAGTTTCGTGTACATGTATTAACAATAGCAGAGATTAAATTCATGAGTGAGAAAATAGTGCATTTGAAACTGTTAGATAGTCCTATAAACTCCTTTTAAATTCATTTCTTATAAATATGTTGAAATTTTGATACCTAGTAATTCCACGAAGATTTGAGAAGTTTACAAAAAGTACGCATTTTTTCTCGCTAATATTTCTGAAGAAATTGAATAAATCTTAAAAACTATTAAAAAAGTGAGAGTAGGAGAGAGACTAATACTATTTTTAATATGTAGTATTTTGTAGATGAAACTTATACAAAAAGTTCACCCATTTTTTGAAAGAAGACTTTATTTCATGTTTATTGGTTATTCATATAAGGCGATTTCTTTGAATTTCTGGAAAATGCAGGTAAAAGCAAACTCATCGTTTTTTTTGTGAACGCTTGCTAACGAGAGGTAAGAGGGAACCTTCCTCCCTCCCCCAAGTCCTACACACACAATGTTAAAACAAACTGGCAGATTTGTTAAATTTCAAACTTAGTTGGCAAACTTCTTAAACACTTTTCAGTCAAAAACTATAATGCATTTACAGATTCTAATTTTGCATTTCTTTCCCCCTCCCCTTTTTTTACTTTATTCTATATTCAATAAAAGAAAGTATTGGATTCGTAAAAATGTTCGACTTCCGGTTTTTGATGAATTTACACGTTTTTAAAGGTCCAGAACACGATTGGGCGATTTTAGAAAATGTCTGTCTGTGTGTGTGCGTAAATTTTTGGGGACTGTATCCAGTGGCGTAGCGAGCATAACTGACATTAGCTTGCTGGTGTAATATTGGGACGTTATCACAAAGGTCACAGGTTCGAATACTGGCATGATCCCTCTTCACTCTTGTAAATAATAATAATAATTTAGTCAGTCTTAAAAAGGTATATTTTATAAAAATTTAATTTAATTATTTGACTGAAAAAGAAAAAAAAGTGTAATTAATTTGTTAAAAAAAAAAAAAAAAAAAAAAAAAAAGTAAATAACTTTCTATTTGAATTACTCATCCAATAAAAAATTAATATCTAACATACTCTTCCTCCTCAGCTTCCAAAAGAAAATCTGTCAGTGTATGCGATTTCGACACACAAAGCTTAAAATATATAGAACTTTTTAAATGAATAAAATAAATAAAAAAACCAGAAAACCAAATGCAAGTTAGTTTTGTAGTTAAGCACCTAAATAAGACGTGCTACATTGTATAAAATTTAATTTTATTATGCTTAGGTTTAATAATAACAAAATAACTTTACTTTTTAGGTTCTTTGATTTTACTCATAAAAATATTAAAATCATCAATTTAAAGTAGCCAAAGAAAACTACATTTTAAAATAATAATATTTTTAATCTCTGTCATAGCCGCCATTTTATAAGCGTGTTAATTGAAGTTGCTTTAAATTTATTTTATATTTCTAACCTATTTGTACCAAAATGCATATTTATTAAATCTCTATTAATCAAAAATAAAATATGATTCTCCACTGTGAGACTATGAAATTCTTTATTAATAATTATGAAACATTTTAAATGTTCCTAAATTTTTAAGATTATATATATATATATATATTTATTTATTTATTAAAGCAAAATGTATAAACATCTATATTCAAAGGCGTGCAGTCAACTCTTTATTTTAGATACTTATATAATTGTTTTAAATAACATACAACTTTTAAGTAATGAAAAAAAGAGGTGATATGTATTATTTGTATTAAGACTTCTTCACATTTTTGTAGGGGAAGAAATAGCCTAAGTGGGTAATCAACTATAAGTTATAAATATATCATTATTTTTTATTATTATTACCGTTACAAAGAATTTCATGAATTTAATTACGATTATCAAAATATAACCACTGAATGTTTAATTTTATATGCGAAAATTATTTATCTTGCATTGCACATTCTTTAATTATTTTATATGCTATGCTGTATAAATAATTTGAATCAGTGTTTTTTTTTTTTTTTTTTTTTTTTTTAAGTTTTAATACACTTAAAATGTTTTTATATTATTTACTGAAATTTCATTTACATAATTAGAGGTATAAACTAGTAATTTCTTTATGTATTTTTTGATTCTCTGGAAGATCTGTTGAATAATATAACTGTATTTTGTGTAATAGTATATTTTAATTCAGTTTCTTATACAATACAAATTAATAATATTATATTACACTCTCGAGTTGAGTTGTATGTAAATCAGAAGGTATGAATTCGGGGCGAGTTCCGAGTCTGAAAACTGTTTGTGGGCCAGATTGAGGCTGTAAGGACATTTTGCGGGTCAGGTTTACGTGGCCCGCGCAGAGTTAGATAAATCTGTATTAAAGTTAAATAAAAGAATAATATATCAAGAAGTTAAAGTCATGCATCATGCATAGATAATGACTTTCCAACATTACACAATATAATTACGTGAATAAATAAGGGAATATTTGAATAAATTCTGTTTAAAAAAAAAAATGAATATATATATATTTAACATGCGTCAATCATAAATTATAAACTTGTTTTCATATTTGTAGGGAAATTAGCCATTTGTTCAATATGCTATATATATATTGCGACGTACAGTGATCAGATATGAGGAACGAAAATTTTTATTTATCAAGGTATCAATGAAATACGGAAGTGAAAGAAAGCATTTTACAAAAAAGAAATACTGAAAATTTTAATAAATAAAGAAAAAATAACCTTGAAAATTTCCCCAAAAATGTTGTATCTTTATAAAGGGAAAATAAAAGAATTATGGCAGGGTAAAGTATAGCAAGTTGTTTATATAAAATTACTGTCACTGCCCAACAACTAAAAAAATTTCAATAACGAATTAAAACATGTATAATTTTAATTTGTTTAAAACAAAACAATTAAACACATTAACATTTAATTTTTCATTTAAATAAAAGAAAAAATATATGTACCATAGTTTTTATTTTCTTTATATATATATAAAGAAAGAAAGAAAGAAAGAGAGGTAGCAAAATTAAATAAATATGAAAATATGTACGCACAACAATTTTAATAATATTATATAGAATTTTTAATATTAGTTAATTATTACATTGCTGTTGCTTTATTTTACTTTTGTGAGATGAAACAATTGCAAGGTCTAATTTTCCCAATCTATTATTATTTTCCAGTCATACTATAGGTAAGGGGAACTTACGTAATTGTGAAGATTTTTGACATTGATTTTTTCACTTTTTTACACGTTTTGAGGTGTGAGGATTCCGAAAATAACAAACTTGATATAGTGTCTGTCTGTAGAGTGTCTGTTAGTGTGTTAGTCTCTGTACACGATATATCAGGAACATTGAACGCAGAGAGATCGGACCAGTTTTAAAATATTACTTATGACACTTGTCGCAAGCCCACAAAACCCTATTAATTTGCAACATTTTAATTTTAAAACTACGTAAGGTAATTGAAATTTACAGTTTTATTAAAAGGGGAGAATACGACAAAGTTTCGCTTAAACATGCATTAAAAGAAATATTTTTATTCTAAAGATGTCACACAAACTTTAAAATATGACTTTTGACGCTGGCATGAACATCCTTGACTGTGAATTTTCTATTTTAAAAATTTCATAAGTTATTAGAAAGCTATGAATTACGTAACAGAACAGTAATTAAAAAATTACTTTAATTAATTAATTAACAAATAGTGTGAGTATTGCTTCACAAGTTTTTTTTGCTAATACACATAAATTCGAAAATAATAATAACTCCATTTTCGCTGTATTTTATATTGTATATATATATATATATATATATATATATATATATATATATATTTGATTTATTACTATGTATTATTTCTTGCCTTTAAGCTTACACACACGCATATATATATATCAATATTTGCATATTCAATTTATGATTATATATAATATGATTCTTCTTTCGTAAATTTTAAATTCATTTAAATTTTTTAAATTATAATTCATTAATGAAAGATAAATCGACTAAAAGTTATTAAACAGCCAATTTTTTTCATTTATAAAGACGAGAGAACTATTTTTCCGGTGTTTTTTTTTCCCCGCTTACATCATAGACCATAATGCAATGGCAATCTTTTGTGAACCCCCGCACACAAATCAGTTGCAATATTTATACAATTTCCAGTAGACAGCATGTTAAACAAAGTACAAAATCACTATCAAACATTGGATAGTTTTAAAATGCTAAGACAAATGAAAATGCAATTGTACTGATTTTTAATTATAGCCTTATTGAATTTAAATATTTTTTTGTGGCCCTGTAAACCTTTGTAGAAAAAACATGAAAATGTCATATTTTTTACATCCCTGAAGTTTCCGGGTAATTCGTCAGGTATTTATTCTAGATATTTAACAAAACATCTAAATTCGAAAGTATCCGGTGATTCAGTCATGCCATTTATAGCAAGATAATAATGTATTATCTAATTAATTTTCAATACTTAATCTTATTGGGGATGAACAGGATGACTGTTGTTTATCTTCATGGGTATTCGGTGAATTTGAAGAACTCGTAATGATGAAATTTGGCATTTTGGGAATTATTTTTCGTACAAGATCATTTCTTTTTGCTAATTCAAGTGCTCTTTTCTTACGATTTTCAGCACCACTAACTTTTTTTTTTTTTTTTAAGAAATCATGATTATTTTACATGAAATATTAAAATTATAACTAAAAAATATTTCGAAATTTTAATGTTCGGTTTTAAACACAAAATATATTCGATAGAATTTTGCTAATGCTAAAGGCTTATCTAAACCACCCAAAAGGGCATATTGCTGCGAGAGCATGCTAATAAAACTATCTTGTAATAAAACTATCTAATAAAACTATGTCCATTCTCCAGTAGTTTTTTTTTTTTTCTTTTTTTTGGCCGAAAGGTTGTAAATCGGACAGTTGTTATTGATCTCTATGCCATTAGCAGCTACCCCCCGCAACGTGTCTTTGATATTTGGCTTTCTTCGACGAAAGATCTTATCAGTCCTGTTATGGTATGGGTCATCCTGTCTTTTCTTTAAAGTTTCGGCAAACACTTTCTTTTTCTCTTTTTAAAAATAATGGGTGGTCGGTATTCCTATAAATGCAAGAAGAGAAAATTGTATGATTGCTGTTATAAATCTAGGCAACATGAGATCGGGTGCGGAGGAAGGAGAAAGCGACAGCTGTCGTGAAAGGCATGTTTTTTCTTCAATTACGTTTTTATCCTGAATGTAAAATAACAGATTTGCAGGGGAATTTGTACCCGTTATCGTTTATCTTTCATAAAATATTCTCTAATTCAGGAAAAATAAAAATATAATGGAAAAGTGAATTTGGAATATGAACTTTTTTCGGTTGTTTTAAAGATGAAAAAAAAAAAAAAGCATGGGGGTAGAAGTGTAAAGTATGGAAATGGTTTAAAATAGTGTTACTTACTCTTTTAATTTCTTTGAGAAAATTCGAAAAAAAGAAATTCTGGCTACACACAAAAATTATTAAAACATACAACCTGAATACAATCATTATTATTATTATTTATTTTTAAATAGTCTTTTTAATCGAACAATGACAATAATAAACAATATTAATAAATAATTCTTGTGGGAAAGAAAGTGAGAAATATAGATAGATTTTATAATAAGAATAAAAAACAGTCTAGGATATTTGTACTCCATCTCTTTCTCTCTCTCTTCCCCCCCCCCTCCCCGCCCATGGATTACTTTTGAGCTATACACTGATTCTTAAAGAACAACTGTCGCTATGTACCATTTATTACGAAAAAAAAAAAAAAAAAAAGAAAGAAGAAGAAGAAAATAAAGAATGTTTTTGGTTAAAAACATAACTATAATTTTGAATATGAATAAATAAATAATCATAACCTAGGTATTATATACAATTTAAGAATAATTCTCAGGTTCAGGAATCTGTAGTTATTTGAATTTCATCCTAATGACGAATATTATAAATTGCTTTCGGTTAATAAGAATTTTTTAACTTTAGAATACCTTTCACATACATTAAAATTCAGTTCTTAAATATATATATATATACATATATATTATTGACTTGTGGTTCATTCACGCCCCCCTCCCCCTTAAAAAAAAAAAAAAAAAAAAAACTTTAAACATTTTCATATTGCCAAACTTTTAGTGGAAAACATGGGAAATATCTTTTAAACTTCATAAATTTTTGTTGCAATTTTAGTGCACTTTATAAATAATACTTTTTGTTCTGTAAACTTAAAAAAAAAAAAAAAATAGAGGGAGAGATTGACAGTGTATAGAAAGGGGAATAATGTGATAAATTCTTTTACATAAGTTAATGTGTAATTATGGCATTCTTAAAGTGAGTGTGTGGTATGGTGCTGACAACCTATTCTAAGGATACTGGCTTGACACTTGGATTTCCTCCTCCTGGATGGAGGCGGTCTTTCTGAAGTATCCTAGCACGTATTCTGGTGAGTTTCAGAGAAATCCGCGGAAAGCTTCGAACAGCTAGAGCGACGAGCCCGTACTGGATTCGAACCCGGTACTCCCGGTCTATCAAATTCGAAATAAAATCTCTAAAACACTGGTGGGGTTTTTCAGCTGCAGAAAAAAAATTATGCTAGAAAAGGAATTTTTGACAGACTTGAGGGTGAATTCGGCTGACAAGATATTGGCACTTGTCAACTCATTTGCACTGTATTGAGAAATACATTGTCTCAATTCAGCCGCTCCATCACCGTGGGAAATTGACAGCATGCTTCTTTCACCCGAATTATGAAATTTGATCTAAACTACTTTTATCTTTCACAGTTTTCACAAAAATACAAAATTATAATTAATTAAATATTATGATAGATAATGTTTGTTTCATGAATGTATTAAAGTATAAACTTCAATTTCTTCATTCACCAAAATAATATTGTTTAGATACCAGCATAGGAATAGCTTGCGCTCCCCCTTTCCCCTACACGTCGTATTTTATTCTGATGGTGCCTATGTGTAGTAACACATGTTACATACGGTCAGGGTATAATCCGTATAAAGAATGCGTTACGGAACTATTGTATGTCCATTTGCTTCAAACCAATAAGGGACGGTAAATAACATGTCAAAGGGGGGCTAGAAAGCCTCAGTCGGAAGGTTTGTCTTCCCATACATCTTCCTTAATTGATTGGCGAGTTTTACTAGCAGTAATTTTCCCCAACAATTTAGATTATTTTTCTTAAAAAAAAATAAATCCTTTTATAAAAATATATCTTTCTGAAACTACTTTTTTTTTTCTTTTCGTGCTTCATTTTAATGATTCGAGCTGTGTGCAAACATTACTTATAACACACTTTATCGGACAAAACAAGAAAGAAAATATTTAATTATATTACATATTAATTTAAAGTATACCTCCCAAAAATCGATCAAATCAAAAATGAAATTTTCCGGGAAAACTTGTTTGTCTTGCAGGTCATTTGGCGCCCCTCTGCGAGGCGCCTGGGGCATGATGCATGATAACCCCCTTGCCCCCCCGTCGCTATGCACTGACTGTATCTCAGGAACTACTGCCCAGAATTACATGTAAATTTATATGCAGATATACCTTGACTAAAATTAGCGCCTACGAAATCTTGGTATCAATTTCTTAACAGGTGGTGCTGCTAGGCCGCGATTTTCACAGTTTCATGGAAGGCTATATCTCAGGAAATGCTGCACGAATTTGCGTATAAATTTATATGAGGACGTGCTTTGATCCAGATTAGTGCCTATCAACTTATGGTGATCATTATTCAACATGTGGCGCTGCTATACCGCGATTTCTAAAATTACAGGGAAGGCTATATCTCAGGAACTACTGCACGAATTTGCGTATAAATTTATATGCAGATGCACTTTTTCATTAAAATCACTAAGAAGGTAATATAAAGAAAATTATTATCTTTCAATCTGCTCCTGGACTTCCCCTTCCTCCAGGTATATACTAAGTAAAAATGGTAACAATTTAAGTGATTGAAATTTCTAAAAATGTATTATGAAATAATTCTTTAAATTTATTGTTTAATGTTTATTATTTTTGCGATTTGCAAATTGCAAAAATGCCCTTTTTTCCTGTGCCCTTTTTTCCGGGTGCCCTTTTTATGAGTGCCTTTTTTTCCACGCGCCCTTTTTCCGGAATCCATTTTGCACAATTATTCTCTTTTCTGTCCATTTCTTCTTCTACTTTCCTTTTTATATTTCAGACAGAAATATTTAATATGAGTTTGAGCTTGAATTGCTTTTTCACGCTCAAGTTCGTGAAAAAAACGAGTTTCGCTCAACTCAAGTTCATAATTGAAAAAACGAGCGAAGTTCAACTCAAAACTCAAAATTTTTGAGCTACGCTCATGAACGCGTTCAAATGAACGCGTTCGTGCACAACACTGATATTTACACAAATTGTCAATAAAAAAAATGGATAATAAGTATTGTTTAAAAAGATTATTTTATTTTTCATCTCCCCCCTTTATCAACTGTAGGTAACTTCCTCTATAATTTTAACAAAATGTAATTGATACTACAAAGTTTCATATAAATAAGTAGTATAGTGTTATAAAAAGAACCATTTTCTTCACTCTACTCCCACCCCCCAGTAAACCGTCCAGATATGTGTAATACTCACTGTAATTTTTCTTAAACAGTACGTTGTATATACACAAAGTTTTTTTTTTTTCCCAATCAATAATAGAGTTGTTTAAAGAATAATATATTTTACTTCCATCTGCACCCCTTGCCCCCCCCCCAGGTATGTAATATGTACATTCATTCTGATAGTCACAAATTGTACGTGCTTATACAAAGCCTCATTAAAATCGGTAAGAAGGAGGTATAAAAACAATTGTTTTCTTACAATTTGCTGCTAGCTCCCCCCCCCACCTTTTTCTCAAATATACAGTAAATGAATGGTGTACCAAATCAAGTGAAATTCTTAAAATGTAATTTGAAAGTCACTCTTTAAATTCCTTATTTGATATTTATTATTTTGCGATTTGCGAAGTGAAAAAGTGCCCTTTTTAGCGGTGTCCTTTTTTCCGGGATTCTAGACCAACATATATTTTCTAAAAATGGTCAAATCGATTTCTGGAGCTTTCAAAACATGTCATTCCATCGAAAACCGGAAGTTGAAAATTTTTACGAATTCAATACCTACTAATGATTCTAAAAAATAAAATAAAATAAAAATGCAATAACTAAATTTGTGATGCTTCAGATGATTGATTATAAAAGATATTTTGTAATTAATGACTATCTTCAATGTAATCATCACTTCTTCTTCTTATTATTATTATTGTACTTAACGTAAGCAATCATAATAAGTATTAAAATTTAATTATTATATTAGAAAAAGATAAATTCACAATAATCCATTAAATTCTACTATTAAATAACACTGAATCTACCTTTGAAAACGTTAAAAATTTTAAAATATTATTCTTAATTATTATTTTATGCAATAATATTACATAAAAATTTACTTGTCTAGACTAAATTTGCACGAATCAAAATTGTGTATTAAAATTTCGATTGTATGTCTTTTTAATATTTTAAGTCAAACCTTTCAAAGAGGTGTAATGTATAATATAATTTAGTCTTCATTTTTTACATCTTTTTATACAACAACAAGATTGTTCTAGAAAGGAAAGCAAGATTTTAACATCTGTAAAGAAGGTAAAAGGGGTTTTCTGTATCTGAAAAGAAGGAAATATCACAAATTCTGGCCTTTTAAAATCTTCCTTATTTATTCAAAGTTCAGATATTAGGGCTAGAAGGCGAAGGAACACTATGATTGTGAACTGTGAGGTGAGAACGCAAAAGCAGAGGGTAACTCAATGACATTGCCAGATGAAAGAAAAAACTGGAGAACACTTCTAGGAAAAACATTTCCTTCCTAAAATTCCTGTCATTGTCTACACAAAGAAAGTCTTTCTGTTTATCCATGCTCAAAAAGTAAAATTAGCCTCCAATCTCCACCCATCCACAACTCTTTATTTTTTTATTTATTTTTTATTTTATTTAACCATTATTATTATTTTTTTTTATTTGCTTATTTTATTTTATTCTTTTTTATTTATTTATTTATTTTTTAATAACTAACATTGATAGAAAATCGCACAAATATTGAATACGTGAATAAATATATTAATAAAGGTTAAAATTTCTTCTTTAAGACCGAAAAAAGTTGGAAAATGAATTATTCTAATATTCAGAGCCCCTTAGGAAACATAAATATATATATACACACACACATTTATATCTGACGGCGAAAAATTTTTTACCCTTTTTTATATATTTATCTTTGCCATTTTTTCCGTTGCCATTTTTTCCAGTTGCCATTTTTTCCGTTGTCATTTTTACCTAAATTCTATTTTTACCGTAGCCATTCTTTCTTGTATCACCGACTTCCCCCACCCCCCACCCCACCCCCGGATTACTATTCTAACCCCAGCCATTTTTACTGCGCACAGTGATAATGAGAATTTCCAAAATTACAGACCTCAAATAAAAGAAAACAAAATGTAAAAACAAATAACTTTTTCATAAAATACTCTCTCTCTTTTTATACGCATATATATATGTTACACAGCTGTTTAGAAATAAGTTCTGTGATATAATTTTATTTTTCTGTGCGATTTTTTCCGCCTCCCGCTTTATTCCGTGGGGATTTTTTTTTTTTTTTTTTTTCGGATACTAAATAAAAAGGCACTTTTGTAATAAGAAAATCGCAAAATAATAAACATGAATAATAAATTTAAAGAATAATTTCTAAATCACATTTTTAGAAAATTAAATTGATTTGGTACAACATTTATTTAGTATATACCTGAGGGACGGGGGGGGGGGGGGGAGTACCGGATCAAAAGAAAATAATTGTCTTTATGCCCTCTTTTTACCGATTTTAATGAAACTTTATATAATCGCGTACAATTTGTGAAAAAATTACAGTGTCAGACATAACTGGAGGTGGGTGGCAGAGGAAAACAACATGATTTTTTTTTTTTTTTTTTTTTTTTTTTTTTTTAATCACCATTTTACCGTTTTGAATGATACATTCTATAATTATCACTTACTTTCTTATTAAGATCAAAATGAGGGTTAGATTTACCTAACAGGGGGGGGGGCAAAAATGGTTGAAGATGAAAAAAAAAATATGTTTTTCAAACTGCCCTAGTATCGGTTTAAATAAAACATTGAGTATATACTTACTGTTAAATTGCAGTGAGTGTTACACATCTCTTGGGGGGGGGGGGGGGGTAGCAGAATAAGAAAAGTATCATATCAATTAAATACGGGTAAAATATGAAGAAAATTTTTTAATTAAAAATACCAAAAATCATATGGTTCATTATTTTTTATAGAACATATTATGATTCGCAATCAGACTTACAGAACTACACAAAAAATATACAGATATATTACTGCTGCATTCTCAAGTCAAGAATTTTTAACATTTTCCAAAAACGCTTAAGAGCGATTACGAATTCAATTACTCTATCTCTCTGACTTTCAGTTCTTCTGTCTGTCTGCTCGTTCTGTGATAAGATATGCAAAGAACATTTAAAGGTGTATCAAACAACGATCATCTACAGTTGAAAAATGTAAATAATTAATGAGTACCGCATAATTTTTCATTCTTGTCTTTTTATTGTATTTTGTTTATCTTTTCTTTTATTTACTAACGGAACTTATACTTCTTACATATAGTAGAATACTGAATTTTTCATTTTTTCCTGCGGTATGTTTGAAAAGAATCCATATATACATAATTAAATAGAAAAAGTATTAATTAAAAGAAAAAAAAAAAAAAAAAAAACAGTTTTAAAAATAAAAGAAACATAATGTCACTAAAAGTTATAAAAAAGTTGTATTTCATTTATGAAGACGACCGAAATTAATTTCCGGGGACTTTTTTTCCGAGGACTTTTTTCCTGGGGACTTTTTTTCCGGGGGACTTTTTTTCCAGGAACTTTTTTTCCGGGGACTTTTTTCCGTGATTTTTTTTTCCGGTGACTTTTTTTCCAGAGGCTTTTTTTCCGCTTACCTAACTATCATTATGTTTAAATTAAATTAAAAATAAATAAATAAATAAAGGCTGATCGTAGTCAAATGAATTGAAATGAAATTTAAATTCTGTCCTACACATAGTATAATTTTCTAAAAGAGGCCTATTTATTTATTGTGTATGCATGAGACTATATTCCTGACACTGCCTGCTTTAATCAAAGTAGTCTACCGCAAAATTTAACGACGCAATTATTTTTATTATTACTGGCTCTTGAAAGAAATAGTTCTCTCGTCCTTATAAATCTATCTTTTAGAGATTCGATTTAGAGCCAAAAGCCTTCTATATTCATAAAAATGACACGAAGTTCTTCCAAAAGCTACACAAAGTCAAAAACTTTTATTTTTAGATATCTAAATTAATTCCAAATGGCTACAAAATTGGTATTGATTCAGTTGCTAAGTTTTTCAGTATCAAGTATGACGGAATTTTCACTCATTTGCTGCAATTGCTCAATAGTTTACTATCATAGTTATTTTTCGATTTAAATATACAGATATCCTTAAAAAAAAAAAAGAGGGGTCCTTAACTTTATTTATATTGCAGCCCTTTGAAACGGTAACTATATAATTTTCTGAAAATTTCTGTCGAACATTGTCTCTCAACTTTTCCTTTAATATTTTTTTAACTGTGCCAAAGGAAAAAATAAAATAAAATCACAAAATAAAAAGATAAATCGTTTTTTTTTTTTATTATTATTTAGTCTATGCTGTCTGAAAAAAATAGTTCTAAAAAAAAAAAAAAAAAAAAAAATTGGGAACATTGTTTCTGAAAATTTTAATATTGCTTTTAAATATAATATCACATTAATATCAAAGCTTTGTGTTTATCAGTATTAAATAAAGACATCAAGAAAAGTAATATTTATAAGTAAATTAAAATTCGTTTCCTTTTCACGTAAATTGTGAGTTTCTTAACTTTATTCATAAATGAATATAAAAATTCTCATATTCATATTTAGCTTAAAAAATCAGGGTACAGACAGAATGAATATACAAACAAATTGTAAACAGAAATTGCCTCTGCACATGAAAATTCACTATATTTATTTATTTTAAATTAATATATTTTTTAATTTTTAAATTTATCATAAAAGCAATAAACTATTTCCACTTTCTCATTTTTTTTTACTACTTTTAACATTTACTGATTAACCGGTAAATAATAGTGCAAATTTAAAATTTATTACCTTTTGTTTATTCAGAACTTTTTGCTCATTTTCTCTTGAGAAAATACTGTCATTTATAAATCACAGTTTAAATCTTATGATAAAATAATTTTTCTGCCAAATATATTCGAAATATTTTAAAAGTATATTTTTAAATTAAAAAAAAAAAAAAAAAAAAGTCAATTTCTCTTTGAAGGAAACAAAGACAAAAAATATACATATAAATAACATTTAATTTAGATTTTTTTTTTTTTTTTTTTCTTTTTTTCTTTTTCAAAATATTTACGTATTAAACTTTTTTTTTTCTCTCTCTCTCTCTCAGGGTACAATTTAGTATATTACTCAATTCGCAGTAATATGGATTCACAATAAATTGTAAGTAACCAATTTAGTGTAAATTCATCCAATTTAGTGTAAAGAAACTAAAAAATATACTCTGAAAAAATATTTTTACTTTAATCGGGAAAAAAAAAAACTTTCTCAAATCATCGTTAAATCGCCCGATGTGGCAACCCAATTAACACCAAGTGCGTACAAAGGTCTCTGTAGCATATACAGTGCTGTCAAGTTTTGCTTCTCCCTAGCTCGAAGATCCATGAAATGTGGTCAGGGGAGTTTTTGAACGAAATGTGACGACCCCCCAAATCATGCAAGAACTTTTGCAAATGCCTCGTGGGAACTAGTTCTTTCAGGTTTCATTAATAATAAAAGTAGGGGAGGGTTTCAAAATATCACAAATCAAACTCTATAATCCTGGTGTCTCCTATTTAAAGTGATCATTTGAAAATATTTTTGTTTTTCTTTTTGCAACCTATGTTTGACCTTGCTCACACTTTGACATGTCCATCGACTTCAATATGAACATTTGTTACAAGACGAGTAGGAGGGGAGGGGTCAGGAGTGGAAAAACAAACATTATCATCTTGAGGGGAAATGTGTATACTGTAAGTGCAAATGAGACGTACTTTACACGTAGGCAATTAAAAAAAAAAAAAAAAAAAAAAAAAAAAGGAAAGGTATATTATATATATATATGAATATTTATAAACGATACTTTGTACATATTTTTATCTTTTAACATTCAATTATTTTCCAATTGCTAATATAAAAATTAATGCTGACTCTACACTCTGATAATGTTTTTTACTCATTTTATAACCGCCATTTTTACCGTAGCCGTTCTTTCTGGTATCATGTCTCCCCCCCCCCGATTACTATTATAACCCCAGCCATTTTACTGCGCACAGTTAAAATGAGAATTTGCTAGATTAGAGACCTCAAATTAAAAAAGATAATATTAAAAAAGTAAGACAAAATAACTATTTCATTAATTACTCTCTCTATATATATATGCATATATATATATTACACAGCTGTTCATAAACAAGTTCCATCAGCTCTACTACCTGAAAAAAATACAGATTTTGTGATATAGTTTTATTATTCTGTGCGATTTTTTCCGGTGCGATTTTTTCCGAGTGCGATTTTTTCCGGTGCGATTTTTACCGGTGCGATTTTTTCCGCCTCCCATTTTTTTTACCTGGTCATCCATCTGTTTACCACTTCCGATCAAAAAATAAGGGAAAAAAATAAAAACAGGTTACAAAAATGTCTTTATCGAAGTGATGTGCTGGCTGTGTTTTCTCCTCAAAATATGGCTTGGCACGTAGGGATGTCTTCCATTTGGAAGGGTGCCAGGCATACCCCCTTTCTCATACTTTCTGTCACGCTTTTCTCAGTTCGTAAAAAGATTTTTCTGAGATTTCGTCGGCATTTTGTTTCGTCTGTTTGAAAGGCAGGGTTTAGAGGCGTGGAAGACACGATGTAAACAGATCCAAAAGGATAACGATCTCTCAAGAAACTAAGTAGTAAACATTATGCTTACTTTTTCCGGTTGTTTTTAGTAAACGCATTTAAATTATGCTGAAATAAGGTTTGTTTACATATATAATAAAACCTATTTTTCTCAGATATTACATGTGTATCGCAGAGAGTTAGTGAATATTTAATAGCTAAAACTTAGAAATTTCACTTAAAATGTTAGCCATACATGTGGTAACGAAAAAAAAAAAAAACAGAAATCTATTTTTATTACACATTTTGTGAATAAATAAACAAATAATGTTTTTCAGAAGTTTGAAATTGATATAAATATTTGAAGTTATATGAAATGCCAGGGAGGGGAAAGGGGGGGGGGGGTAAAACTGTTAACAAAACAACTGTTTGGTTTGATTTATTTTAATTTTGTTTTCTTAAAAATTACTTTAATTGCATAATTTTCACATATTTTTATATAGCAATATTATATTCATAAAATATTAATTATTTCTGAATTATAAGTGCCACATATTTTGTAACAAAAGGTAACAGGTACACGGTCATATTGGATGACTTTAAAGTGTGTTTTCAACACATTTCCCCTGTAAAAAAATAAATAAAAATAAAAGAACTATGCCAGAAAATATCAATATGCTACGGAAAAAATACGTTCACAAAATTTCTCTGCAATAGAACAATACATTAAATATTCGTAATAACAGATTTTTGCGTAGAACATGGTGTAAAAAGATCTTGTGTTAAATAAAACACTTTCCAGTCTTACCAGCCAGGCTAGTATCGAACCAAAGTCTACTGCACAGCAGGCGACGATGTTACCTTGAGCACTTCTGAATTGTGCGCTGATACGAAATTCTCCGTATGCTAAATAGAAAAAAAGTATGTAATCACCAGAGAAAATCTGCATCAATCGTTACAGATTTTATTTGATTACAGAAAAAAATGTTTCTTTTGACAGATTAAGATGTTAAAAATTACTGTTTTACATTAAATTTCCGAAATTTTAGAAAATGAAAATTTTCTGTAAAAGAGAGTTACATAAATTTTCTATTTTTTTACAGTGTGGGAAATTTGGGTTGCAAACGGTTTATTTTATAAATTCATTATATTTAAGTGGTAATATATGTAAAAATTTATTTTAGAAGATAAGATATTTGTGTTAATTTTCTTTTTTTCTTCCTTTCTTTTTTTTTTTTTTTTTTTTTTTTTTTAGTTCTTTTATAGGTTTGTTAAAATGATTTTTACTCGCAAACGAATAAAGTTCTTATTGTTAATGATGATAAAATTATGATTTTTTTTTTTTTTTTTTTTGTGTGTGTGTGTGTGTGTGTGTGTGTGTGTGTCAATTCTTATAAAATTCTGGAGTTTTAAAAATATGAAATATTAATTTAACACGTATTTTTTCTTTGGTTAAATACAAATATGAATGCTAAAAAGCAACATAAAAATAATTTACTCCATTTTTATTGCCTAAATTAAAGAAATATATATATATATATATATATTGAGAGGAAATTTTATTAAAACGAAAAGGTTTATTTCTGTAATAAGATAAGCATTGATTAATTAGCCTGAAACGAGAACATAAACATATTCATTTTTAATTATATGATACAGTCTATAATATTTTTAGAATATATTTTTTCTTAGGCTGCCCTTAACTATAAATATGGATAAGACCATTTGAATAATAATAATTATTTGAATAAATAAATTTTTAAATAATTAATGTAATTTTTTATCACAATTATACAGTTTGCAATTTTTTTTTTTTTTTTTTTTTTTTTTTTTTAATACAACCGATTAACACATTCGCTGCCGATCTCATGTGACGGCCATTTGAAACAATACTGCACATTACGCGCTAGCGCGTGATCGGCACCGAATCTGTTAAAATATGAACTAGCTATCTATTTTTAAGTAGACAAGCGTATGGAATTCTACTGATATTTAGGTAAGAGATTTTATTATTATGCATTATTCTATGTACACCTCATTATAGACACATGTACTGTAAAAAATAATAAATAAATAAATAAAATAAATGGTAATGATAATAATAATAATAATAAATCCGGTTATATTATGGAAAATGTCTAGCATCAAAGTTCTCAGATAATATCCATATGCATGGAAAACATAAATTGACGAAAATTTTCCGTAACAGAACAGAAAAAATTCGTACATAACCGATTTTTACCATAGGGCACACTGTAAAAAAGAAAAAATAAATAAATCCTTGCGTTTGACCAGCCAGGGTCGAACCAAGAATCACGGCATAGTAGGGGACAATGCTACCTCTCAGCTATGCAACGTCATTGTAGCCTGCTACTTAGCAATTCTTAATCCGGTTTTCATACCAAGATTTCTGTATGCAAAACAGAAAAAATATGTACCCGCCAGATAAAATTTGGATGAATGGTTACAGATTTTATCTGGTTACAGAAAAAAATGTGACTTTTGAAAGATTAAAATGTAATTTAAGTATAAATTTTTGTAGTTTAGAAAACAGAAATTTTCAGTCGGAAAAATACAGAAATTTTTTGTTTTTTTTTAACAGAACTTTTTTGCAGTGTGACCAAGTTTTAGATTTGCTTTCAGAAAAAACAATTTACCGACATTTTCTCAGACGAAAGATGACCTAACCTTGAATATCCGGCATAGCTAAAACGTATTTTTCGAAGGTGTCAAAGTCAAAGAATGCATAAGTCAGTGACATCTGCTGATGTGAGAACGCGGTGTTGTCTGAACCTAATGAAGATGTATGTAAATTTTCGAAATGTGTAGAGTGTAGTGTTTTAACTTTACTGTTGTTTTTAGCAGTTTTATTCTTTATGAGTAATTACGTTTGAAGTAGAACAATTACTTTACTATATAATTTTGCAAAAAAAAAAAAAAAGTATTTTCAGCAAATACAAATATTTAAACTTAAAAAACTTTTTCACACACCGTAAAATTAATGAAAGCATCTCCGGTTTCGAAAGGACGTGGCCTTTCTCCTCCAGATTCAAAATACGTGCTACTACCTTGGAGGCAAAAGCGCATATATATATATATATATTGAAAACCTTTTCAAACATTGAATAGATGAAAACAAGAAACATTGAAAAAGATGAAACAGAAAAAATACAAAAAATACAAAAAAAAAAAAAATTACGAATATCAAGCACCCTTAAATTGAAACATGCAAATTCATTCCATTTTCAAGGGTATATAGAAGGAATATTGCATGTAAAATACGTGTTATTTCTGTCTTGTTGTATGCAAATTGCTAAACATTTACAACAAGCTATACCCAATAACAACCCCCCCCCCCCCAAAAAAAAAAAAAAAAAGAGAGAGAGAGAGAGAAAGTTTAAACTGAAAGAATAATATGTGAAAAACCAAATGAGAATCAAACATATTTAAATTCAAGCAGCATTTTCAAAATTATTAATTGAAATACTAATAATAATAGTTAAATGCAATACTAGTAATAATTAATAAAACTAAAGTTTAACATACATTACACATGAAAAACTTGTATAAGTAGCTTGATCACTAAATAAAGCTGTGGCTTTATACAGTTAAATTCACAGTTAATTTTGGAAACGTATTAAATAACTGAACGATTAATTTATTTTTGGAAAATTATATTTGTCAACTGAACAATAAAGTTGAGTGAACTGTTTGATTTTTAATAATTAACCTAAAAGTGACAATTTAAAATTAAATTTTGATTAAAAATTGAGATTAATTTGATTTACGAAAATTCGGAAACTCAAAAGTGTCATTTTGTTGAAACATAAAATCAAACTATTGAGTAAGTAATCTTTTGGAGTTTAGAAAAAGTAATGACCCTTTTTTTTTTTTTTTTTTTTTTTTTTTTTTATGTGTATGTGTGCTGAATATATATATATATATATATATATGAAATTAAAATATGAAAATCAGTTATGAAAAACCTGTTTTTTTAAAAAGCTAAAACGAAGTATTTTCTATTATCTGTATATGATACAGAAAGCATTGTTTTTCGGGTTAAATTTTCAAAATTGAGTTTTAATATACTTGCACATTATCATATAAATGCGAATATTATAAAAGAAATAAATAACGTAAAAAACTATTTACTATTCCGACAGAGTATATCGCTGTACGTAAGGAGGCGTATTTGGTATTTTCAGAACAAATGGAACTCGTGTGAAAAGAAGGGTGGCGTTTAATCAAAGGGAGAGGGAGGGGGGTGCTTTTGTGGTGTATTATATAGTATTTCTTACATTCACAAAAGCATGTTTTACATGGAATATGGTATGGAAAACATTCACCATTTGTTTACGAATTGTTTGTTATTATGTGTTTTATGTGTTATTATAGTTAACCATTGTGTTATTATAGTTATTATTAGTTTAATTTTATGATTATGTTTAAATCTTTCGTGTAAGTTTCTCATAATATCGAAACAATAAGCAAATTGTTCATGCTTTTCCCATGTACTTATTTTATTATAACCAAACAACCTTTAAGCATCATTTTTAAAATTATTATTTTTTTTATTTATTTAAATAACAAAATAAGTATTTGTAACGTTTTATACTAAACTAATTTATCTCATATCTACAAAATGGGCGTTCCCTGATTATTTTTCTAAAAATATATTTACCTTTCTTAATCATTCATATTAGCGGAATTTTAAATTATTAATTTAATGATCCGTGGTATTATAAATCTTGAAGTAGTTCGTGAAGTCAAAAGGTTAGCAACCTCAGTTTTAATATTGATACATTATATTATCGACATTCTAAGAATTAAAAATGTGGTTTAAAATGAAAAATATGCATTACAATTTTGTAAACAAAATAATGTGATTGGTTTACAGCAGAATATGAGATTATAATTGTATAAAATGTAGATTAAAAAATAAGTTTTTCTTTTTTCAATAAAAGATAATTGGCTTAAATAGTGATAATTTAGTTGACTTTTAACCTTCGAGAAAAAAAAAAAAAAAAAAAAAAATGGAGCGTTAAAAATTTGAACCCTTTGTCTATTTGTTTATCTCACTCGGTGAGTGTGACCCTCCGTGGCACTGTATCTCCCAAATAAATTGTATTTTCTAATGAATTTAACAATAACCGATTTTAATGCTTTAGAAAAGAAAAGAAAACTAATTTAATCGGCATGATCATTAACTATTTTAATGATGAAAATATAATATATATATATATATTTTAATGAATTAAAATGTGATTTTTTCTAACAAAGAAACATTAAAAAGATTATCAAAATTAAGCATATTTGGCGATTTCACATTGCTAGGCGATTGATTTTGAGTACTAGGCGGAGAAACAAAACACGGTTCTGTTCGTACACGGCAATCTCGGTGCTAGCGAACTGAACGCTTAACAGCGCTAAATCGCCAAATATGCTTAATTTTGATAATTTTTTGTGGTCGCTGTAATACAGTTCAGCCGATAATTTTTTCATTTCCTGATGTTTTATGAAGAGTAGAATTACATATATATATTTTTTTTTCAATATTTTTTGAAGACGACACCTTTTGGATGTTTCCTTGCAAGATGTCTTGCTTCAATATTTAAAATTGTTGATCAATCAGTCTCCAACTCATATGATCTGTCACGTAAAGATTCTTTATTTTATTTTATTTTCTTTATTTATTTTTCGTGAGTTTTCTACCAATTTTGGCAAAAATAAAATTGGCTATAAATTAAAAATCTGACTTTTCAGTCCAAGAAGCTCCGAGTTCGGTTAGAAATTATGGATTTTATAGAGTTTTTAAAATTAACTGAAATATTATTCTTTTTCAGGCCATTTTGCATTGGTATTTTGAAATTTGCGAGTTGCCAATCTTCTAACTTCCAATTCGGATAATATATCTTGTGATTATTGTATTAGAGTGTAAAAATGCTTTTAATATAATAATGAATTTTAACCGATTTTCATAAAATTAAAAATTGACTATAAATAGTGTTTGTGAGACTAGAGTACAAAAATCTCTAAATTCCTTTCAAAAATAGAAATTTTTATAGAAAAATAATATTTAAATAAATTCAAAACCAGCCATGCGTTGTATTTTATAATTTCCAAGCTAGCATTCTTCCAACTAAAAATTACATAATTTATAAAAATAATCTGGTATGTTACTCACACGAATTTCTCTTACCCTGAAATTTAATACTATAAATACAGGTTGGAGATTAAGATTTAAGATGACGAGTACTGTTATGTAAACCATTCAAATTAGGCTTCGGAATTGTTATTAAACAATTTAGACTTCGGAAGAGTTTTATATGATAATTAGTTCTGTATGAGGGGGGCTACCGCCCCCCTCAACCCCCCGTTTCATTAATGCACCTACATTTATATAGAATTTAATTCTGTTATTAAAATTAAAAGTTTGCTTAAAATTATACAGATAATTTTCACTCACACGCAACATTCATTGAAACTTATCAATCTTGATCAAACTTTTCCAGCAACAAACTTATATTAGCTTCAATGTACAATATTTGGATCTCCTAAAATTATTCGTTTTTAAGTTATTCTAAGAGCATTATTACATTAAATATCCAAAAAAAGTTGAATTTGTTCTCAATATTACATTTTTTAAAAATTAAAATAATTTAGATTATCGCAGATCGATGGTTTAACCATTCGTTTTAAAGGTATTGGCGAGCTCTTTTGAAAGATACACATCATGAAAATTTACTCCCCTCGAGGGGGGACTTAACCCCAGGGGGGGGGAGGCGAGGCCCCTACATACACAATTTTTTTTTTCCAGTTGACTATCTCTATTACAAAAATATATATTCGTTTCATTTGGTTTAGTGCACTCTATAGATGTTAAACTCAACTTACCTGCAATTTTCCCCATACGCGTAATGTACTTGAATACTTTTGAGTGTCTCTGTACACGAACTATTTGCTTCATCTCTACGACAAGCGTAGTGTAGCATCCCTATATGATACACATTTCGAATACCGAGTTTGGAATTTCTGCTACAATTTGTTATTGAGGTATGCTGATAACAGACAGACAGATACACACACAGACCATTCGCTAAAAACATGAAGGGGACCTAGAACATGTAAATATAACAAAAACTCACTTTCGAAAATTTGATCCTAAAACAATACTTTCTCTACCGTAAGGGTAAGAGAAAGTAAAAATATTATTTTTGGATTTTTTTTTTAAGTTATTAGCATTACCCCTGCTTATTTTTTGTTCTTCAGAATAAGTTTCCTACATCGTTCTTGAAATATTTTAATATCCCTTCCAATAAGTTATGGTATATAAATGATTGAAATTCTTTTAATTGGGCGAATCAAATGTGATAAGTCCATTAAAGAATTATTTTCAGTACATTATTTAAATTAAAACAATTCTAATCGAGCAGACGATGCTCTATTCGTTTGAGAATAAAAAGATGTCAGTTCAAAAGTTTTACTTAAAATACATCTCATGAGGTATAATTCTGTTTCCTATAAATATTTAATGTCAGCTTGTCGTGTTGTCTGTTTTAAAATAAATAAGTAATGAACACATTACAAGCATTCTCCATGTGACTTAGGCATCAATGTTTACAAGAACTGCTATGACGTAAAGATGTAAATCGATATCGGAATTAGCCAAAGCAACAATACATTCATAGAAACTAATATTGAGGAAATATTGAACTAGCATTGCATTTATTGCATTTATTTTTTAAATTTTACAATGCTTCGTAAAATTTTTAGTTGATTATAATCCGCGTTTGTAATGATCGATAGATGGCGCTTTTTCAGCCTTTGTTGTTAGTAAATATAATAGCCACGTGTATTTATTTTTGTTCTATATGTGTTACTATTTAATATTCGTGCTATAATTTCTCCGTCATTACCTCATGGAAAATTGATTGCTTTTGGAAAAAATGTTTCAGTTTATTCAAAGTTCGATCGGAAGTAGATATTTAACTGAAGCTGAACAAATATTAGTTCCAAATCATCTGATTAATTCTTAACTTCCATTAGCCGAAGGAACTGAAATTTTAAATTTGTCATTTCGAAATAAATGGAAGCTTAATTCTGGATTTCTTGATTTTTTGGAGTTACACTGTGGCACACAACAGTAAGTGTTATCTTTTTACCGGATTTATTCATTTTTATTCAATAAATATATGTGAAACTAAACATCGGTAAACAATGGCGTCTATTCGAAAGCGGAAAGCTATCATGTCAATTGTAATTTCACCTTAGCCCACCAGAAGGCGAGCATTTCATTACAATCGCGGATAAACAGCTGCATCGAATTAGATACTAAGGGAACAAAATGACAAAGAATATAAGAATGCCACTTTTAATTATTTAAATCTGATTAACTGAAATATTAAAAATGATATATTGGCAACAAGATTTATTTGGTTAACTCATGTATTAATGAAGTCATTTTTGTGAAATAATTCAATATTTTCTTTATAAAATTTTTATTTTAATATATTGAAATTTACTGACATTCCGATGATAATTATTGGATATAATAATAGTCACAAAATTAAGCATTAAGCTTGAAGTAATTCACAAATTTAAGTTCATATGAAAATTTAAAACATAAGGATTAGAGAAAAATCTTTTTCATTAATACTGGAAGTTTACTAAAAATTTAATATTTTCAAATTAAAGGACATATTAATAAAGTGAATGAAGAAATTATTGAATTACCAAAATGGGGAAAAATTACTGCATTGCAATATGCCTCGTACTGAAAATCTTCATAAGCGATTATAAAATCTATATTTAGTAAATATCAAATTAAAACTAATGTACAAACTTGTTTCTTTAATTTGTGGAGCAGAATGCTTTATGCATAATATGGATGTATATCAAATCAAGATTCGTTAAAATATAATCATTAAAATATAAAATTAAATTTCATCTTTATATTATAACGTGAATATATATATATATATATATATATATATATATATATATATATATATATATATATATAAATCCGTATTTCTGAATAAACAAGTTTAGCCTAAGATTCAACTAATTAAGTGATATGACTTTTAAGCAGGTGCAACTATTATGCTTGAGTAATTTTCAATATTAAAAATTACTTATCTTACTTATGAGGATTGTGGCCCTAGTAAACGGTACGTCAATTTTATTTAAAGTATACATATTAGGTGCGAGTAACTTAATCTCTAAATAAATAAATTATATCCGTAACTCCATAAAAGTAATAACGTTATTGCTGTACTATTAATTTCAATGAAGAAAATGGAAAATAAATAATAATAATAACTAGCATATTGTGGTCATTTCAAAACTTTTTTCTATATTAACTTATACGAATTCCGATTATTTAGTAGAGTTTATTGTTTATTAAAATTATTTTCCATGGTGAATATAAACGTTTTTCATCTCAGAGAAAAATAACAATTAAAACGTTGAGCACCATGTTAGCCCTTCTAGATTACAGACATTTTATCATGTACCTCTAGTACTGAAGGAATCATCTTGACACTTTAGGAGTGTGCAGAACATGTTATACTTTAAACATGTCAGTGAAAGTTTTACCTCGAAAGTAAAAGCAGTACCAATAAAAAATTGAAACGTTGAGCTCCCTGTCAGCCATCGGTGGCTGACAATGTCAAATATGATATAAAGCCGCGTCAGCCATCGGTGGCAGATATAAAATAGGATATAAAACTAAAAATATTACATTTAATGATTGAAAAGGAATTAAAAATATGCTTAATTTTTATTTATTATAGGAGAAATCATTATGGAATTTTAATGGATTTTAAGAATTTGCGAGGCGCTCAACGTGTTAAATGTAGAAAAAAAAAAAAAAAAAAAAAAAAATCTGCAAGATTTTTTTTTTTTTTTTTTAGGAAATATATTTATTTATTTATTTATTAGGTTTATTTTTTTATCTTTTGTTGTTGTTGTTGCTGTTGTTGTCGTTGTTAAGAAGAAAAAGAATAATCGTTAACTTTGTTTTAAATTATCACAGAGGCATGTTTTAATCAATAATTTTAACGGTATTAACAAGTTATTTTGAAAATTTACTCAACAGATAAGGGCGGGGGGGGGGGGTCCTTGTAGACTATTACTATTATAAATAATTTTTCTTTCAATTTAGCAATGATTTGTTAAAAATAATTCTCATTGTGTACATGTATGCAAAATTTTGTCCGATGTTGTTATATTAAAAATTAATTATGAAAATGAAAAAAACAAAAACAAAACAAAAATTTAAAATATATACTGTAAAATATTCTTAAGAGGTAAGCTTGTATTTCAGTTTATTTAAACATTACCGTATTTTTATGCTTTCAATTCCAAAATCAATTCTAAAACAGAAATAGCCGAAGAAAATAAAAATAAAAATAAATAAAAGCAGAGACGATCAGCATTTCCTTCTAGCGGCTTTGGCGTAAAATATTAATAAAAAATAAAAATTTCAACCTTCTCACTCTTCCTCCCTCAAAAAAAAAAAAAAAAAAAACATTTTGATGAAATTCTGGCAAAAGCAGAATTTAGTTTAGTATGGAGGGCTGTTATTATTATTTTTTTTTCTATCAAATTATAACAGCTCAATTATATTTTCGATTTCGATAAATGTCCAACTATCGTAAAACTGGTATCGTAAAAATCCGTAGATTGAAACTAATAGTCTTTCGTACTTAAAACAAAAAAAAAAAAAAAAAAAAAGCAATGCCACTTGTTTGGCGATTTGCACCAAACGCTTATAGGCAATAATTTGTGTCAAAAGACGGCTACGTATATATTTTAATGATTCTGTGAATTAGTTCTTGAGTTAGAGCTACCACAATTTTTTTTCTGTCTTTATCACACACATACACAGAGAGAAAGACAGATATTTTCAAAAAATTGAAGAATCTTGTTGTGAAACCATCAAAACGTGTAAATCCATTAAACCAGAACTCGAAATTTTTACCAATTAAGTAAAAATCACTTAAATCGATAATATGCGATTCGTCTAAGATCGTTTTACTATCTTTTTTACTGTACAAATGATGTACTCATAAAAATTCAAATGCATGGAAATGTACTCAGACAAATTCATTTGAATACATGCTTTTGCTTAATATTACTTATTTATTTATTCTAAAGAAAAATGTATGATAGGAAGGAAAGGAATGTTAAGGAGATATTATCGTTATCAGTAGTTTTTACAATTAAATGCAGAAAGTTTAAAAAAAAGATACCATTATTAACTGTTAGCAACACTGGATGCTTAAATTCACATTACAATATTAATACATTAAACTAATTAAAACCTTATCTGTAAACAGTGAAAGTAAAAGAAAAGATAAGAATGAAATGTGTTTGTCGTTTTATAGCAGTCACTTCTAATATAAATCAAAAAATTACCTCTGTAATTATCGGAAATTTTTTCATAATGTTATGTAAGGAAATTTCAAATTCATTTTAGATAAATTGGAGTATAAAGTTAAAAAAAGAAAAAAAAAAAAAAATACAATATATGAGAAAAAAGCTAGAGCCGTGAATCGAATCTGGGCACTCCGCTGTGGAAGGGCATTCGCTCGGTTAGCGGAGTACCCGGGTTCGATTCCCGGCTGTAGTATTTTTCCATACTTGGTATAAAAAAATTAACAAAACAAAAACAAAAAGAACCTTACACTCCAATTTATCTAAAGTGAATATTTATGGCTGACGAATTAATGAATAAATTTCTAAGTAGAAATTTCGTGGTCTATGGGAGTTGTGCCACGATTAATATTCTTAGCTATTATGCCTACGTTTGCAGACACGGTGACTTTGCCAACAGATAATATGTGTGAAATGCCGACCTGGTTATCAAACAGGGTGGTGTGGCTCAGTGGTAGAGCATCCGCTCGGTTAGCGGAGTGCCCAGGTTCAACTCCCGGCTCTAGTATTTTTCCCATAGTTGGTCTCTCTCTCTATATATATAAAACCAACCTTACACTCCAATTTGTCTAAAATGAATATTCATGGCTGACGAATTAATGAAAAAATTTCTAAGTAGAAATTTCGTGGTCCATGGGAGTTGTGCCACGATTAATATTCTCATCTGTTATATCTGCGTTTACAGACACGGTGACTTTAATGACGGATAATAGTGAGAAATGCCGAGCTGTTTATCAAACAGGGTGGAGTGGCTCAGTGGTAGAGCATCCCCATGGTTAGCGGAGTGACAGGGTTCGATTCCCGGCTCAGGCATGTTTCACATAGTTTAGCATAAAAAAAAATCAACCGTACACTCCAATTTATCTAAAATGAATATTCATGGTTGATGAATTAATGAATAAAATTTCTAAGCAGAAATTTTAAATAGTCCTCCATCATGTTAATAAAATAATAAAATAAAAAAATTATTACAGATATTAATCAATTCAATTTAATGAGTATTGCTATAGCTTTTACTCGTACTCTTTTAAGAGCGGTATAATAAATCATCCTCACCTAATTTTAATTCCCAACTGCAAAAATTCATTTTTACTTTTATAACTTATTGGGAAAAATTCATTTGTATTTTTTCTTATAATTTTGCTGGTAAATTCTGGTACATTAAATTAGCGTAATTAAATTGGCCATGAAAGTGTAAAATGATTTCGAAATTCGTGCTACAAGGCGTACCTTCAATTTAATTATGCTCATTTAATATCGGAATCGCTAG
Source organism: Salticus scenicus (assembly GCA_963930645.1). NCBI lineage: Eukaryota > Metazoa > Arthropoda > Arachnida > Araneae > Salticidae > Salticus > Salticus scenicus. Next base: position 165,896,392 of record OZ005655.1, read on the forward strand.
AATTTTCGAGCAAAATTAGGAGAAAGGATATTAATGAATTTTTCCAAATAAGTTATAAAAATAAATTTCTATTGAAAAATTCCGGAATGAAATCTAACAAAATGAAATTAAAATTAAGGTGGAATAATTTATCGTACCGCCGAAGAAAGGATTAAATACTACCAAATTTAAATACTATTTTATTTTAACTGCGCTCTTTCAATACTGAGATTTCGTGAGAAATGTAATTTCAGATATTTCTCTAAGTATACTATAAAAGAATTTTAGGCCGATTCGTTGACATGTATTATATGCATTTAACGAATATTCTGATGAAATTAATTCACCACAATGATTGATAAGTTGCTGTTTTAGAAAATTTAAAAAATAAAATCCGCGTCAAGTAAATGCAAGCATGCTTATAATTTTTAGGGGATTATTGACCATTAAAAGTGAAAAATAAGCAAGAAAAATCATCTTTTACATTTAATTTCTTAGAATGTATTTGCTCTATGACGATATTTTCTTACTGGCTATAAATTGAAGTATTATAATTTAAATAATACTTTTTATATTCTCATAAAGGAAAAATAAGTTTATTTTTTGTACAGTTTTAAATAATAAGTAATTTTTTTTTTTTTTTTTTTTTTTTTTTTTAAGTGATATGACCACTTGCGCGCATGATTTCAAACAACATATATAATGTAATAGAAAAAATCAACTGTAATAACAAACTGCAATACTTTCTTTTCAAACTGAACCTAAACTTGTATCTCCCCACCCCCTCCCTATTTTACATAGAGATGATACTTCAGATTTTATTAAAAAATAAATGATCTTTAAACTTTTTTTTTTTTTTTAAATACATATTTTTAACCTGAATTGGAACAAATTTAGGTTCAGATTAAAGAGAAAGTATTGTAGCTTGTTATTACAGTTGATTTTTTGTATTACATTATATATTTTGTTTGAAACCATGCATGCAAGTGATCGTATCACTTAAAAAAAAAAAAAAAATACATACTGTTTAAAACTGTATAAAAAATAAACTTATATTTCTTTTATGAGAATATAAAATATATCTTTTAAATTATAACATTTTAATTTATAGCCAGTAAAAAAATTATGGTTATAGAGCAAATACATTCTGAGAAATTAAATGCAAAAGCTGATGATTTTTCTTGCCTATTTTTACTCTTAATGATCGCATGTCCCCTCAATTTAAATTAATTCAATTTTTTATATCATATTCTTAAAAAATATATATATAGAGAGAGAGAGAGAGAAAGGGAAAAAAAAAATGTTGAACAAATTTGATTATTATCATTGTTATTGTTATCCCGCTAATTTGAATTAATTTAGTCAGAAATATACAAGTATTCACTGACTATACTTTTATTTTCATACCGATCTTGAAGTTAAAATTGATAAATTTAAATATATGGAAAAATAAAAGATGTGTTATATTACATAAGTGAGAACTAGAGGTATTCCCAGAAATCATTGATTTTAGAGTTTTTTTTTTCTTTTGTCAAATTTATAGGAATTTTAGGATTTATTCTATTATTAATGCAACACCCGACGAGCCGCTTGATCGTATTAACACCTGTACATCAATTGCTGAGAAAAGTAGGTGTGGTTAAATGACAAAGCTAAATGTCAGGTACTGAAGGGCACTTTAACGATTTTTTTTAAATAAACCGATAAGAATGACATTTATAAAACTGAAGATATAAAGAAAGTTTAATGCAATTAATTTCTGTTAAAATAGTTTGGAACTAAAAAAAGATAACCTTCTTGAAAAAACATATTCTAAACTATATTCTACCCATCGTGTAGGATATTGTGGCCCGCGATGGAATTCAAGAAAATTATATATTTTTATCTTATGCCAACGTATCAAAAATTATAAATCTGCTATGAGTGAAAGCACTATAAACGGTTATGGTAGCAATCAGTAGAAAGCGCAAAGTGAAAGAAAACAGAAACCGAAAGAATTTGCGATGTTATACGCTTGCTTTCTTATCATTATAATTCTTTATGTTTAACCATATATATTTACCTGTTCGATTGCTAATTTAAGAACGTTTCAAAATTCCACCTTATAATATAATATAATATAATAATAATAATATAACAATAATAATGATGATATTATATATATATATATACATACAAAGATGCCCGTAGTGTGGACCGTCGGAATAAAATATATTTCTGAATCGGCCCGCCAAATCTTTTGGGTTAACAGCCCTGTTCTAAACAATCAATGGCTCAATTTCTTTTCTTTGGCTCACAGTATCTATCCATTTCTAAACTATAAGAAATAACAAGATTTTCTAGTTCGTAAGTTTGCTTACAAAACTAAACATACGAGCCTGTCTGAAGTGAAAAAAGGACAGCCATAATATCGGAACAAAAATTCGATGACAATTTGAATGGCTATATTAACAGGTCATACGATACAATTTACACTAGGAATTTCATGATCAATCTAATTTCAAAAGCAGACTTAGTAAGCAGCATTTTTGTCGTATATTTATTTTTAGATTCATTTAGATATATTAGATAGTCTGAAATTTTATTCAAGCAATTTTCAATTTGTTATATTTATTGTTCCTTACCGTCATTTTAAAAAAATCTATAAATAATTAATTAAAAAAAAAAAAAAAAAAAAAAGTGTTATGTGCAGTGCTGCTAGATTGAGGGAAATTTTTATTCAATATCCACTATTAAATTTTTAATTCTAATGGATGATTAGTAATTTCGAAGACTTCTTTGTACAATGTCCTCAAAATGATTACCCAAACGTTCCAATTAAAATTTATTGTTGGATATTGAATAAAAAAAATTCTCAATCTGGCAGCACTGGTTAAGTGCCAACCCACATACTTACAGTCAAGTCACTTTCATTTTTATAGCTATTATTAGTTTAAATATCCAACGTTCTACAAAAAGATAAAACTGAAAACTTTATGGCTAAGAAGAAATAGATATTGGAGTAAATAAAGTTTTAACAAGATAATTTTTTACTCGTACCTCGTATATCTAAAAGTCGGAGCTGCCATTAGGTTTTATCAAATTTAATCTTCAGTAAAAATCAGCAAAACAAACATAATAGCTTGGATCAGCAAAAATTTCATTCTATCTGGATATATATAAACAAAGCTAATTTAATTGTAACAGTTTTATTTTTTATTTTATTTTATTTTTTTAGAGGAGAGAGAAAAATAAATGATTCATTATTTTGCTGTTCTATGTCAAATCTTACCTGAACATGATCTAGCAAAGTTTGTAGTGATTTGTTTGAAGAAAAATCTGAATTTCAAAGGGCCTACATTTGTTCACATGTTCACCTTTTTATTCTGATACGAGTAAGCCATTAGTTCGTGAAGAGAAAAAGCAAAATTGCTAACAGATATTTTTATTTTTTCTAAATATATAGAACTGTTCAAAAAGTCATATTCAATCGGCATGTATTGGTGCGTCAGGTCATGAGGATTAAAAAATACATGGGAACGGTCGGCAACACGATCGTGACAGTGCCATTGCCTCGTGACCGTCACGCAAAAAAAAAAAAAAGATTTAAAAAAAGAAAAAGAAAAAAGAAAAGAAAAACTTTGTAAAAAGACCTTTATTTTACAAAAAGCATAATCTAAGTACAAAGTACAAATGAAAAGTGTTACAACTCGTAAGAAGTGCTCAAAATGTGCCCCATTAACCTTGATACATGCATCACAACGTTACTTGTACCTTTTTGCGTGCATACAAGCTGGTTTTTACTCTTCATGACTAAAGGATATATCCGTTCAAGTTTTTCCTTTCTTTCTTTCTCCTTCTTCTCCTTCTTCTTCTTCTTTTTTTTTTTTTTTTTTGTTCAATACACTTATAGTCCAAAGTTATACAATTATTGACTTTTTGTTTGTTTTTGCGGTATGCATATAAAATAATGCTACTAATAAATAGCAATATAAAGATTACTGACAATTCATAATAAATTGACGCCTACAGTCGTAAAGTTTATTTGCAGGTGCACAGTTATATTTTTAATCTCAAGTTTAAATAAGTATTATATTAGTAAACTGTAAAAACTGTACAGTTAAAAGAACATTACAATTTTGCCTATTTCAGAAGCGGTCTGAAGATTAATCACCGAGTACCCATTGTGCTTGAACTGTCTCATTATCGGTCTAAAAACAATAGAAATTTAAAAGAAATTTAAAATCTTATCAGATAATTTTCAGAAATATTCTTCTTTAAATTATGTGGACCATTGCGTTATAACAGTATTACCAAAAATTAGTTGCAGTATGATAATCTGTAACTAATCAACTTAATGCTTTTGATAATACATTAAGTTGATTAGTTATAGATTAGTATACAGAAAACTAATAAAAATATATTAGCAAGGTGTAATAAGTGGCTAATGGATAGATTAATAAATTTCCTTATTATTATTATTATTATTATTATTATTTTAAATCAGATTCATTCATTATTATTATTAGTTGCTGTTTTTTTTTTTTTTTCTATTCTGTCGCAATATTACTAAAGAAATAATTAAATATTTTATAGCATGTCAACATTTCGTAGTTATGAACAGGGTTCGTGAAATACGGTCATTTGGGTCACCATTGGCGACCAATATATTTTAACTGGTGACTATGTTTTCAAATTTTAAGGAAACTCAACATTTTATTTTAATATTTTGGTGAAAAATTGCTCCTAGAAATGGACTCGGATTCCACTCCCGCTACTCTCAACACGTTCCAAGACATCGTGTTGAACCCATCCACCATTAGGAAATTTACACTGCTTTTCTCCGTGCATGTTTCACAACCAGGTGCTGACTCGATGCGCTATTTTAGAGTATTTGTTTACACCGCTTCCTTAGTGCATGCTTTGCGACCTGGTGCTGAATCGTTGTGCTTGTGCAATGATGCATCGACGCCGATGATGTATCAGTTTCAAGAAAATAATAAAACTGATTTGATGATGTTAAATTTAAGCATGTGGTTTCTAATTTATCATCCAGACGTAATACACATTTGGTTTTTATGCATAGAAATTTTATTTCTATTTTCCAGTAAATTAAAAAAAAAAAAAAAAAAAACGGAAAGGGCGGGGGGGGGGGGCAGAATTTTTTTACAGGCTACCCGAAATGTTTGCTGACGACCAGTTTTTTTTTTTTTTTTTTCAAATTCCTGGAGCCCTGGTTATGAACCATATCAAAATTATGAAAATAACTAATATGCCGAAACACTACATCATATAATGATATACATATAAAAGTTTCGTATCATAGGAATACTTTTTTTTTTTTTTTAAGTTGAAATAATGTTTAAGTAGTACTCGATTTAAACTCAATAGATAATGTGAAAAGTTTCGATTTAAAGAAGTCTACTAATTACCCTGATTTTCTGTTTATAATTTGCGTTTTGTACGTTTAAAAAACTTTATTTTCCTTGTAATACAAATTATACAGCGCCGCGGAGTATGTACAAATTTTCTTCTTTGTACAACATTGAAAATATCAATAACTTTTTTTTAGTGCAAGTATCACATTTATAGCAATGAACTTATAGAATCTGAAATGACATTGCATTTTTCATATCTTAATTTAACAGAGAGCACTACCACCACAAATAATAAAAGCTTGCGGTAGCCTCCATGAGGGCCAAACCATATTTAAACAGAGAAAAAATTTCCTTAATTATAAAAAGATTCTGATTTTAAATATATTTTAAATATAAGATTTAGTAAACTCATTAAAAATCATTATTAATTTTTTTTTATAGGTATTCTTAATTTTACATAAGTTAGAAATTTATTCTGATTATTGTGTAATTATAAAATTTCTTAATCCCAAATTTTTAACACTTTAAATGCATATGTATATATTTTTTAAATAAACATAATAATTATAACAGGTGTTATTATTATAATTTAGAAATAATTAAAATTTAGTCTGTTTTTTATATGATATTACATTAGTTTTTTGCAGAGCCGACAACAGTAAAAGACTGTTCTTCCAAGTTGCTACAGCTTACGGATTATAAGATTATTTTTTTTTTTTTTTTTTTTTTTTTTTTTTTTTTTCAATAGCATTAAATTCCCATCAGTGGATTATACGCTGCTGCGAATTACAGGCAGAAAACTGGAGTAACTATTTCTCATCACAAGAATTATAAAAACAAAATTTTAGCATACTTCCATAAAATCTGAAGTGTTTTAAAATTAAAAACATCACAATTCACATAAAATGTTCCAATTTAATAAAATTTCACCTTTTAAATTTTACCTCAGCGCTGTTTGTTTTATAATTTCAAGTAATTAAATATATTTAAAATTTTCTAGTTTTAAAGTTAAAATATTTTCATTTATCTCTTATTTACAATTATTTATTGTCATCTTATTTCAGTTTGATAGTAAATTATTGCAATCTTTATTGTTTACATCTGACATAAACTGTCAAAATCAATTTTTATATCATCAGATTAATTTCTAAATTTTCTACAAATGATAATCTATTGCGAAGAGTTTTTAAAATACAAAATAAAATTTGAATATGTATTTAAATTTGATGTCGGATCTTGTTTGCAAAAATATGCATTGCCGAATTTTACATTATTTTGTAACGTAGAAATAAAAAGAAGTAAATGCAAACAAATATATATTTTGTAAGAGGAAATTTTCTGTTATCTATCTTGCTGTGAATAATACTTTGTATAAAATTTAAAGTAAGATTTACTTTAGGAATAAACATTTCTCAGAAAGGGGTTCCATGAATAAATTTTAATAGTAAAATGCATAAATAAAGTAAAAAAGGAAAGCCATTTTTTTAAAACTAGTATGTAAAAAAAAAAAAAAAAAAAAAAAAAAAAATGTGAACTGAGAAGAAATAATCACCCATATTTTTCATTTTGATTAAAAAAAATTGTATGCATAGTATATACATATAAAAATTATATACATACATAAGAATGTGTGTATAATCGAATGGTGCTTACGTTTTTCTTAGATTAGCTATGCCATTACTCAATTTAGTAATAAAATACACCATCAAAACAGATATTTTCTCTAAAATAGAGGGTGGCCAACCGGTGAATCACCCTATAATATTTTGAGGCCCGTAACAGAACTCACGAAATTTATAATTTGATATTTTTGCTCGGCACATCAAAGTTTAATAAATTGGTTTTGACGCTTCGTAGGGAAAATACCAGTTGCTGTAGTTTGAGAAACAAGTATCGCACTGACTATTATTAATAAGATATTTTCAAATCAATTATTGACTCTTATTATTATAATTATTAATATATGGTAATAATCTTTTTACTGTTCTATTATTATTTTATAAATAAAAATAAATTGAATATGTATTCGTTCTAAATTTTCACATGCGAAACCTCCTTCCTCCACTAAATATATATACATAGTGTAGGTGCTCCAGTGATTGGTATGCTCCAGTAATTGACATCTATACCGAAATAATTAATAAATAAGAAAAATAATAAAATCATATATTTTACATATGAGAATTTTAACATTTTATGTCAAACACTGGAGCATAGGGTGCTAATAACTGGTAAAATGAATAACTAGCAGTGTCAAACACTGGAACATAGGGGCCAATTACTGATAAAATGAAAAACTGGCAGTGTCAATTACTGGAACATTGAGTGGGTGTCAAATAAAAATTCATAAAAAAAAAAAAAGAAAAGAAAATTGTTATCAAATGTATATATTTTAGCATTTATGTGGTTCTGGATGTCTTTCATACCATATGTACTAACTTAAGATTTCTAAAAATATTTTCTGATGACTAGAACATTAAAAACATCAGAGATTGCTCTAAAAGTGTCAATCACTGGTGCACATACCCTATATATTGTATGTTCATATTTATATATATGTCCTTACATACCATGTGTGTATGCAGCCCACCTGAATAAAATAGATTTCAAATGCGGTCCACTGAGTGTTTTGAGTGGGCAGGTTTGTTCTAAAATATCATTTTCATTTATTTTATAAGCTCGAAGCGAAATGATGGATGTATAATATTTTTAGGGAAAAACACTCTTGTGAATAGTTTTATAAAAATCGTGGGGAAGCATATGTGACAGCAATCGATAGGAGTGTTTGAATATATACCCCTAAATTATTTTTAGATTATTGATTTAATAACTGACACTTTCATCGTCGAACTGTTGCTTTTTTGTTTTCATTTGCGGGTAAACTGTTGATGCTTTATTAATTATTTAGGATAACATTTTCTCTCGCTTAATTTATTTTTTTTTTTAGTTTTTGCACTAATGATTACAGTTAACAACATTTTAATTAGTCCACTTATTTTATTCTTGATATTAAAAGTACAAAAATGTGCAGGAAATTTTGTGCAAAGAATATTGATTGTGTGGAATTTTTTCACAAAATTATTATTATTATTATTATTATTATTATTATTATAAGGGGACATACGACCTTTAAAAGTGAAAAATAGACAAGAAAAATCATCATCTTTTACATTTAATTTCTCAGAATGTATTTGCTCTATGACCATAATTTTTTTACTGGCTATAAATTAAAGTATTATAAGTTAAAAGATTTTTTTATATTGTCATAAAGGAAAAATGAGTTTATTTTTTGTATAATTTTAAACAGTAAGTAATTAAAAAAAAAGGTGTTACGACTACTTGCGCGCATTATTTCAAATAAAATATATAATGTAATACAAAACATCAACTGTAATAACGAACTACAATACATTCTCTTTAATTTGAGCATACATTTGTCCAAATTTAGGTTAAAAATATATTTAAAAAAAAGTTTAAAGATACTTTATTTTTTAATAAAATCTGAAGTATCACCTGCATGAAAAATAGGAAGTGGGTAGAGGGGATACAAATTTAGGTTCAGTTTGAAGAGAACGTATTGTAGTTTGTTAGATTTTTTTTTTTTTTTTTTTTGTATTACGTTACATATTTTGTTTGAAATCATGCTTGGAAGTGGTCATATATATATTTTTTTAATTACTTACTGTTTAAAACTGTACAAAAGATAAACTTATTTTTCCTTTGTGACAATATAAAAAATATATTTTAAATTATAATGCTACAATTTATAGCCAGTAAAAAAAATATCGTCATAGAGCAAATACATTCTGAGAAATTAAATGTAAAAGATGATGATTTTTCTTGCCCATTTTTCACTTTTAAATGCCGTATGTCCCTTTAAGTTAAGTGACATCTATGTTCTATACATTTTTACACCTGTCAAACTAAATAGATTTAATTCTATTGGAAAAAAAATTGCACAAGTCACTTTGAAAACTTACAAATGTTAACCGATTGAGTGTCTTGGAAAAGGGCAAAATTGTAATGTTGCTTTCACTACATGTTCTTTGCAATGTACTGAGACACTAGTTATTTCAGATTGAAATTAAAAGTATGATTATGCATTTAAAGATCAACCTCTCATATATTATGTATGATCTCTATATTTAAAATATATGAAGTGAAACTTCTCGATTTTTCGAACATTTAGTAATTAACGGTGGTTGAAAATAACTTAGAAAAGGGAAGTTCTTAAAAAAAAAAAAAAAAAAAAAAAAGAGGACTATTATAATAGGGTGGTTGAGTGTCCCCCTCCCCTCCTGCCAAATTGTATGCCATTTAACGGATCGTACTGTATCCGAATTCTTGTGAAAGACTATAAATAATAAGCTAACAATATTAAATATTTTTCTTCTTCTTTCTTTCTTTCTTTATCTTCATCTTTTTTTAAAGTTTTAAGCAATTTAACATTATGAGTCCATAGACCGCAATGTATAAAATTTCCATTGTGTATACTGGGGAGAAAAAAATGTGCGTGAAAAATAAAAATATCCAAAATATTTACTTAATAGCAATGAAAAAAAAAAAAAAAAAAAAAAAAAATACGGGTACTCATAAAAATAGGGGTAATTTGAAACAAACGTTATTTATTTATTTTATTTGTCTAGGGCAAAATTTTTATTGAGCTGAAACCTTTATACTCAGTAGAATACAGAAACAACCCTAGACAACTTGGCTAAGATACTTTATAACCAAGGATTTAAATATTATTTAAGAAATATCAGTAATAATAATATAAAAAAATAGCTATTTTCGATAATACAATATAACGGTTTAATAAAGATGAACGAAAAACAGTATTTCTAAAAAGCATATTATTAAAGTTAAAACAGTAAAAGGTATTAAAAAGGTGATACAATATATATTAGCTTTGTAAAATGCTTCACTTCCTAGTTGACACCTTGCTAATTTGTACCTTCTTTTATGGTTTTTTACCACTCTATTGTTGAATTATTATAAAAATGATTATTTCCGAAACGTTAGTAGATGCCTTTCTGTTGAGACATTAAAAGTTTTTGGCGTCTCTCTCTATTGTGTGTGTATGTCTGTGTTTACGGCGATAGTGGCTGTAACTCAATTGACTTGGAAATTGGTGCACATGTTCTCGAAAGCTACACATAATTATCAGTATATTTTTAGGTGTCTGTATATTGTTTGTAGTTCTTGTACAGGGCCCGTTTTAAAGAATTGGTTTACACTGCTTCTATTTGCGTATGCTTTGCGACCTAGTGCTGAATCTTTGTGCCGGTGTAATGATGTATCGATATCGATGTTGTATCGGTTTAGTGAAAGTAATAAAACCGGTTTCATGATGTTGAATTTAAACAGATGAATGTATCAATCTGTCCTAGTAAATATTTGATTTTTATGTATAGAATTTTATTTTCTATATACAAGTAAATTGAAAAATTGAAAAAAAAAAAAAAAAAAAAAAAAAAGAGGCAGGAGGAGGGGGATATTTTTTCTGATTTTTGGTGACAACCAGTTTTTTTTTTTTTTTCAAATTTTTGGACACCTGATAATAACAATACTTCATTGCATTTTTCCGATCCATAATGGTCGTAATGAACATAAATATTCTTGAAGATACTAATTTCTCAAATGATAAAAATGAAAATGTATGGCACACTTTACATTTGGTGACATTCTGAATAGGACAAGCCATTGTAAACTAGTTGTTTCTATTAAATTAGATTTAAGGTAGAAATAATATATATCTTCGGGATTAATTGTATCTTCATGAGAATTAATATGACAAATTTATATTAAATAATAGCATTGATGAATATGATTTAAAAATTCAAAATGTTGGCAAGCAGGAGCATATACTTTGCATTCTGATACTAGCTGATGTAAATTTTTCTTTTTGTGATAGTATCTTTACATTTATCCTCACGTTTCAGATCCTACTGGAATTTTACGATTTATTTAATTTAATTAGTTTAAATTATGTTTTATGTATTCTGTTCCATTTCTGGTGAATTCTTTTTAGCCTTGTAGAATTTTTTAGGTTTTGGTTACTTTTGTTATGTAGTTACGTATTCTACTATATAGTACAAGAATATAAAAAGATATATATATATATATATAATATAGGATTTAAAATTATCGCTTGAATGTTGTTGACATTAATAATGTATATATTGTATGCTAAATTTTATAATGATTTACAATTTTCAATTTTAGTATATATATGTATGTGTGTGTACATGTATATATTAGGTTAGAAATCGAAACTGATTAACTTTATTTCTTTTTCTTTTACTATTTCTTATGCGCTGCATCAGTAGATTTCAAACGCACCACTTTCAGAAATATGAATAATTTTTACATGACGTTCTTGGCATATGTAGAAAAAAAAAAAAAAAAAAAAAAAAAAAAAAAAAACCTTCAAATTTGAGTTGCGATATAAACAGTTCGTATAAACAAAAAAGTATTCTAAAATCTTCACATACCAAGTTTTATGAAAAATATTTTCCAAAACATTTAATGCATTGTTAATCTTTAAAGACCATTTAAATGTAATGCAAATAAACGATGTCAAATAAATTACTCATTAATAAACTAAACACTTTCTTCCATCTTCCGTTAAGTAAAAATAACTTACGAAAAAGAAAATATGGAGCGAGAAAACAAATTGTGCAAATGTGTTTTCCGGATGATGCTAAAGAAGAAATCTAATTATGGTCTTCAAGTAGAAATCTGTTTCTATCAAACTAAGCATTTTTTTTTTTTTTTTCATGATGAGATTCAAGTACTTAAAGTACGTATTTGTAATAATAAAAAAAACATAAAAAATGAAAAACAAAAAAGAGTTAAAGGAAAGGAATATTTTTGATATAGTTAGGGAATAGTTTCTTGTACATTTTTGTTTTATGACGTTACCTGGTCAGTATTAATTTATTAATAATACAAAAAATTTGAATATTATAGTTTTTAGCTAACGACGTTCTTATAAAGAATGTTCAAAACACAGTTGTTTGATAAGTTTAATGTAACAAATTATTTATTGAAATTACTTTCTATGATGAATGCAGATAATTTTTATTTCAGAGAAACACAGCACTAAATGTCGAAAAAGAGCTAATTTTGTGCTAACATCAGAAAAATGCGATTTTTTTTTTTTTTCTAAGATTATTTAAGTATTTATTTTTTCGTTTAAAAATGAAAAAATCGATAACTTTGTTTTAAATTACAACAGGTCTATGGCAATCAAAGCGTTGCTGGTTTGATTGCAGCACTCGTGCCTACTTTGTCCGCCTGACGAAGGGTCGTGTGTTCTTTCGACTCGAAACAATTGTTGCAAGTTTATTGCATTTTATGGTGTTTATTCAAAGTTTTGTACTTATTACTTTAAAACGACAGTTCTATGGTGCTTTCTTATTAGATATATGATTCAACCATTTGTTTTAAAGGTATTCACGATTTCTTTTGGAATTGAAATTTCACACCCTCCTGGGGGGATACTTTGTGCCCATGGGGGGAGCAATGCTCCTACATTCACGTACTTTTTTCCCTAGTTTACTGCTACTATTTTTAATAATTTATATTAGTTTTATAATCCTGAGTTAAAAATGTTTCATTATGCACATTTATACGAAGATTCAATATACTGCCATGTTAAATATTTAGAAAAATGGAATTACAGTGCCACCTGTAACCAGTTGATCTTCAGATGTAATCATCACCAGTTTACGTCAGAGTCCAACTAAACACCAAGTTTGGTTGAATTTCGGTCATTGATTCGTAAAATACTGCGTTCACAAAACTTGTTATACACACACATGGACACAAAGACACACAGACAGACATTTTCTAAAACAGACGAATCATGTTTAGGACATCTCAAAACGTGCAAATCCATTGAAAACTGGAGTTCGAAAATTTTCCCGAATCCAATACTTTCTTCTTATATATATAGAAGAAAGTAAAAATAATATCGAAGAGTTGTTTGACTTCTTTAATGTTAAAAACCTTTTTATACATACAAAAAATAACTGAAACTGTTCAATAGTAAAACTTTAAAATTTATTCAATATACGTCTGCAAGGAGATTTTATTTCAATACTTATTTTTAACTTTCGCTTTCGACTCAAAAAGAGGGATCTTACATATATCACATACTATACTAATTCTACGTTAAATTACATTACAATTCAAGTTTATAAATAAAGCTTAAAACGGCAGAATTCTTGGTTAGCAAAATTGATGTATCATGCTGACTTGCGATGGCATTGTGGAATTAAGTCATGCATGTATAATGAACAAGATTACGCATTCGTATTTTGGTTTCGGTTTTAAAAAATCAAAGAATGTTGGATAAAGGGTTGTAACAACGCTACAATCTAATTGTTTGGCGATATGTTGGAGTCAGGCTTTATCATATAAACACTCACCCTCATATATTAAAAACAAGCAAAGACCCCACCATAGGCAAAATTTATTGAAAAATTAACAGAATATTATTGTTACTAAAAACCACAGCTAAAAAAAATATAAACTTAAAAAAAAAAAAAAAGACTGATCTTAACCTAACCAATCAATATAAACTAATTACATTTTATTTTAATTTAAATAAGTATCATAGTTTATTATTTACCATCTATCATAAATACCTGCTATCATCTTATTCAATTATTTATTTATTTATTTTAAATTTATTACTTGCACTATCGAGTATTTCCTATGCTAGCTTGTTTTTAACTGTGAATAACTCGAAAATAAGTCAGATTATATTATGCTAACGCATCTATACATAAAAACAACATGCGCATTAATAGAAGCTAGTTTAATTAGGATAGTCTCTTTCGATGTTTCATGAAAATCTGAAATGATAATTAATAAATAAATATTGCTGTAAGGAGGAAAGTATGTATGCATGTGAGATCATATAAGACTTTTAGTATCAATAATTGACTTGAAGTAATTACACTAGTTTAGGTCATAATTTAATGCACATTAAATTACATCGCCAACTATTGTTTCCATGAATCATGATACATCTATAAAGATTTACATATGTATATACTTAGTTCAAATAATATACCTTTTGTAAGGCCCTATAAAATCACTAGTATGTTTATGCATATCAATTTCAATAATTTCAGCCGGGAATATGGTATAAAACTCTTAATATGTTAATTTAATGAAATTCAAACACAGTCATAAAAATGAGAGAGAAGAAAAAGAACCAAAGTTATAATTTTTTTTTTTTTTTTTTTTTTTTTTAATTCAAGAAAGTTTTAAAAGATGTTTTTTTTTTTTTTTTTTTTTTTTTTTTTAATGTGTATCCTGTTTCATATTTTTTTACTGGATTTGTTTTATATACAGATATCTATGTATGATGATAAAAATGAATTTTTAAATTTGTACCATTTTGTATTTTTTAAAATATCTATTTAGTATTTTTCTTTTATTCTTAAAAAGTTGTTTTTTTTTTTTTTTTTTTTTTTTTTTTTTTTTAACAAACTCTTTGTACTATGGTTTATTTATTGCCAAAAAGGTGAAATTTGTTAAAAGTCATTTATCGGTTAATTCAATAAAACATCCTTCTACTTTTTTCATTAAAACCCTAAACAAAAATGTGTACAGTATTCAGTGCAAAAATTTAAAACAACTAAAATTATAAAAATATCAATTTTTACATTTCAATTGGTTTTGAGGCGCAAACGCCCTAGTACAATATGAAATACCACATCCACTTCCTGCTCTTCGATGAATTTTTATTTTACTTTACTTAAGCGAATAATTTTATTCATATCAATGGTATTTTTTTATTAATGCAATTCTTTTTTTTTTTTTCGTTTAATTTTATGCTGTGATGATCTCACAGATATTTCATATCAAAAAATAGCATTTTTTTGGAGTGTTAAAAAGCAATTTTAAATACATTATTCATATAATGTAAAATACATGTTAACTTTAAAAAGAAAAAAAAAAGTTCAAAATTTTAGACTCGGATATAAAAAATCATTTCCTAAAGTTACAAATACATTAACTTCTAGAAAGTATTTTTATACTTATGAGTTACAAAATCCATAATGGTTACACACAATAAAATTAAAATTTATTGTATCTTATTTCAGCAGTAATTAATATAGTCTTCTTTCAATTTTTCAATTTTATTTTTAAATTTTTATACAATCCCTAAGAATATTTTAGCCAGTAAATAACATCTTTTCAGGATTGATAGGAGAGTAAAAATTTGCACATTTTATCTGGAAAACCAAGTAAAACCATAAAGAATTTTGTTGGGAAATTTAAAATTAGCATTTTAAATAAGCAGTTCATCCTATAACAGATATCTATCAAAATTGGGAAACACTATAAAAGGTTAGTCATTAAACATATTTATTTCATTCTTTTAAAATAAAAGTTATATTAGGCATGTATTTTAATGATTTTATTTTCTGCTATATTATTAGAAAAAAGTATTGCATTCGTAAGTTTTCAATTTCCTGTTTCCGATGGATATTTACACATTCAAAGATATCCTAAGCAGGATTTGTCTATATTCAGAAAATATCCGTCTGCCTTTCTTTATGTGTGTGACAAAATTTTTTAAGCAGCTCTAAATCAATAATAAACGCACATAACTTAATAAAATAAAAATATTTAAGGGCACCTTAGCATAAAATTGTGTATAATAACTTTTGGTGCATATCGACCACCAGGTGGTACTGTAGTGCTGTGATTTTTACCATATACGAGAAGGCTATGTCTCAGCTTCCCTTAGATGTAATTCCACGAAACTTAATATGAGTGCATATCCGCTGACAGGTGACGCTGTTAGGCTGCAGTTTTCCTTGTGTGCTGGAAAGCTATGTCTCAGCGTCTATAGCGTATAAATACACCAAACTTGCAATGAATATTATAAACATGAGTGCTGGCATTATTTGGGTGTGTATCGGACAAAATAGGATTCTGCTGTAATTTATCTTTTGCAATTTTCCATATGGCTACATCTACAGATTAAAATTGCACTCAATTGCATATGTAAAACCTTTATTGTAAAACCTTTGTGTGTGTTAACTGGTAGATTGCACTGTTGCATAAAAAGATACAGAAAAAAGATCTGTGATAGCCACAACATTTTTTTTTTAAATCTAGAAGTACATTTAGTTTTGACCGAGATTAAATTATATCTATACAGTCAGCAGTAAAATGTTTCATAAATATTTTGTTTAATAGAGATCTAAAAACTATCGGTCCTATTGTTAATAACGGCTTTATACTTTTACTTTATTTTCTTCCGAAATTTTTCCAATAATGCAATAAGTCAATAAAACTATCGTGTTTAGTTGTGATATCGCTTATATCAAAACAGAAATTTTCCGTTTCAAAACGTATAGTTTAAAATTTTTGTTTACGTATCGATTGATAATAAGAGGTTATTGCCATTTTTATAATTTAAAAAAATGCTTTTTATCTCTGAATTTTCTTTTATTCAATGAATATTCAAGTACCCGCTACCAGTATGATTTTTTTTTTTTTTTTTTTTTTTTTTTTTTGTAAAACCTATAAAACTTTTTGTAAAATAACTATTTTAAATGTAAAAAATATAGTAAGATACAAAAAACAAAATATTGACATATTTGACAAGAATATGTCTTTTAGTTCCGATGATCCAAATTAAACATTGTTTGTATAGGCACCTCCTATTCAATAATAATTAACCGAAACAGAACTATAACTTTGGCACATAGTCGCCTAAGTATTCAACTTTGATTTCTGAAAGAGAATAATTTAGTGTGACAATCACACTACTTTCTCTTAACCTAGATGTATTATTATGGCTTAAGGTTTAAGATACGATCTTTAAATATTTCTACTGAACTTTAAAAAACTTTCAAATAATTTTAGAAGTAGTTTTATTTGACATACGATATTGTGTAAGGGAGAAGTGCTATTACTTTCTCGCATGCCTTCTGTTTGAATATTGTAGCTATATCCATGAATCAATTAAAGCTATTATTAAATTTAAAATTTATTTGAAATTATTAAGAGGATTGTCGTTTACAACACTCTTTGAAATTTATACGATCAATTTTGAATAACTCTTTATATTATAAATAAGAAAGCACCACAGAACTCGCGTTGCAAAATATTACTTACAAAACTAACGCTTTGAATGCTGTACTCGTGCCTACATTGTTCGCCTGACGAAGGGTCGTGTGCTCTTTCGACCCGAAACAATTGTTGCGCGTTTTTTGCGTTTTATGGTGTTTATTCAAAGTTTTGTAAGTATTAACTCTTTATATTACCTGTAAATTACATACGCACCAAACAGTGTACTTAAATTTAGCCCAGAAAAAAAAATGCGTAGAAATACTTGAAGTTCACTTTGAGCCTCTTCAAATATAAATATAACACTAACATATCAGAATTCTTTTGTGTGCGCCTATAAACGAAGAACGTACATGTTTTGTACCCCATTATACTCATGCAGACACACACAGACTAACTGCTAAATATTTTGTTATCGCCATCAGGTGATTTAAAAACGTGTAATTTTAAAACAATAGCAATTTCGAAAATTCAACCGAAATTTTTTTCTCTATCATAAATGGGTAAACGAAAGTAAAAATAAAATTATCATTTTTTGACTTATAGGGGGCTTTCGGTGCTAGTAGTTGGATAAAATTGAACAAATTCGGTATTTTCTGCCAGTATGTTTAAAAAAAAATAAATAAATAAAAAATAAATAAATCATTGTAAAATAGTACATGAAAGACGTTTTCACTGAATTGTTAAAACTATCTTTACATTTACTTTACCAGATAGAATATTACTCATCAGATTCGTTTAATAGAAAAATAACAATGTTTCTGTTGCTGTCAGTGCGTTTGGCCGTGTTAAAGTTTCGCATCAAAGTTCTATTTCCACTACAAACCTGCAAAGAACACGTAATTATGCATTTCGAAAAGACGGAAATGTTTGTGGTAAAAGCTGCACCTATGCTGCAAGTCATCAGAAATGCAGTAAGCTGTGGAAGCTGTAAAGACACTTTACTTTACCAGATAGAGAGAGCATTACTCATCATATTCTTTTAACTGAAAAAAACCAATTATTCTGCTACTATCAATGCATTTGGCCATTTTGAAGTTTTTCATCGAAGTTCTATTTGCATTACAAACCTGCAGCAAATAATTGTACGTTTCGAAGAGACGGGAATGTTTGCGGTAAAATAGTTCCCCGTTGCAAACTATTTGGGATGCAGTGAAAGAAAAAAATTGTAAAGCATCTGTTAAACAATCAATAGTAAATGCAGAACATGCAACAACCAAATGCAAATGAGCAGCAAACGTATTACTGCAGATAGTAATAATGCGTATGTAATATTTCGGGATTCTGTATGCAACAGTATGCTTACGTTTGCCTTGCACAGTATTTTGAAATTTTACTAATATAAGATAACCTTTACGTAGAAAATGCCAAATACGTTAAAGTGCATGCAATTTATGAGCAATCAAAACCGCATACTTCGGAAATTTATGTCCGAAAGAGGGTTGTAACTTAACCTGTAATTCTGTAATTTTTGTTTCTGCTTAATTTAGATCATTTGGTACCTGAGCAAAGTATATGCTGTTTTAACTGATACTGCTTGTCTCTACATTGTCGCTTTTAAAAAGATTATTTTAAAACTTAATTTGATACAAGAATAATAAATTAATGCATATTATTTCAAAATAACTTACTTTGGTGTAATCATTTAAAATAACTTAATACAATATATATATATATATATATATATATATATTGAAAAAATATATATTTGCGATGATACTTTTTCCATATAAAATATTTACTTAATTTGAGTGTATTTCAACAGTTATTTCATATATCCTTTATGACAATTATAAAATACTTATCTTAGAAATAACTTTTGATATTTTAATTTTATTCTAATATTACGGAAAGAAAGACATTAAAAAAAAAATCTATTGTGACATTTACACAATTTTGTGTTATCTTACATTTGATTGCTATAAAGGCAGATTATAGATTAAAGTGTAACGCAACAAGTATTGTGTATATGAATATACAATTTAAAAAATATACAAAATAATTCTAAAGACTGTTTCATTTGAAAAAATATCTCTATGTGAAGAGAATATACTATAAAAGTTACGCTGACTTTTAGCAAAATGTGCTGCCAGCCGTTTTCTCCAGCACTTTCTACTGTTAAATAGAATAATTTACAGCGGAAATACGTGTAAAGAGAGAGATTCTTTTACAGATGTTTTTTCTGTAAATTATTTAGTTTAACAGTAGAAAATACTGGCATCCATTTAGCCCAGCACATTTCGCTGTAAAAATTAATTTTATCGGAGCACCCCAATATCATTTCCTCAATTCTATCAATTAGCACCTCAGTTAGCGCCTTATCATTCCCTCAGAAAAAAATATATATGTTATTCAATGGAATGTTCCTTAATTTATATGGCATTCATAGGTCCTGAGCAACTGGTTTGTGTACAGGGACACCCGAAAAAATTTCCAATGCATTGCATTTTAGGACAGACATTTTTAGAAATTACATTTAAAGAATTTTCTATTGCAAAAATCATAAAGAAATTTACATTGAGTTTTAATATGCTAAAATAATATTTTGTGTAGAATATGGTTTTGTTAACCTTCAGATATACAAGGCTACACTAAAATATTCAGATACTTTAAGGGCTGTAATTAGAATATAATGTCTACGTTTTGTTTGGTGTTAAGCATTTTTAACACATTCTAACAATATTTAAGAATGATTAAGAATTCAATTAGTCTATGCGTATACCTTTCAGAACTACTGTCTGTCCGTTGTGGGATTACGTAGGCAAAGAGTACTGAAAGTTACACGATACAACAATTAAGTACATTTGGAAAGTGTTAATAATCAATGCGTACCGCAGGATTTTTCATTCTTGTTTTTATTTTTCTTTCTTTTCCTCCTATTGTTTTCTGAACTCTTTTTGAAATTCTTTAAACTTGACAAATCAATTCGTCAATCTAAATGTCAGATTCAAAAGCGCGCGGATTTACTTTTTAATTTCTTCTTCTTTTCTGCTATTATCAGTTACCACCTACATTCTTAAAAACTAAAGACTGTTATTAAATTTGAAATTTGTTCCAAATTAACTATAAAATTTTAACACATACCACTCCTTATAGCTTAACAATTTTGGTCAAACTTTAAATCTAATTTAATCTTCAAAATTTAATTCAAAATTTGATTTTTCTGCAGTTATTTGCTTTTTAGTTGTGCTGAAAGACGCACATATCAAACTCTAAAAATTTCAAAATATTGTTGTCCATACAATTTTGTCTATAGAACTTCATTTGAATTTTCTAGGATGTCCTTGTACACTAACTATTTGTTTGATTTTAATAAAAAAAATTCAAGTAGCATCTCCCTACGATGCAGATTTAGAATTCCAATTTTGGACTTCTTGCTAATATAGTCGAACCTCGTTAACGTAAACATTGCAAACCTGAAATTGCAATTAACTTACGAAGTTTTCAAAGAATAATGTTCATAGTTTTAATCAGGTTCATGCCAGCATATACAGTTGAATAACGTGAATTACATTTAACATGATCTGTTTCCATAATCCCCGTCAAAATGAAAATCAGTTTAGTTACATGAAGATTAGTTACTCATAGCATGAACTACTAATATCATGAACAAATTTTTTATTCCCCTTGAGTTATTCCCCATGTTAACAAGGTTCGACTGTATTTGTTTTTGAGTTATGGGGATAACAGACGCATTAACAGAGAAAGAGACACGCAGATTAACCATTAAAAACCTTATTTTTAGATTAAAGGGACCTCAAAACATTTAAATATATCAAAATCTCAATTTATAAAATTCCAAACAAAAATACATAGATAAGATAAAGTAAAAATTTACCATAAGAACTTCTGCTGTATTATTGCAGAAATTTTATAATGAATAATCAAAATGGCAAAATGTATCGTAATTTTTTTATTCACTGTGAAATGCCCTTTTTTTAGTTCCATGGAAAACATTTAAGTAATTTACAATGAAACAGCATTAACTTTATGTCTGCAGACAACATGCAACAATTAATTTAAATGACAAATTTGCCACTCGTGTTTACAGATAGACGATTATGCATGCACTTTGCTTTCCCAGTGGAATAATACACAATATAAACTTTTTTCTCTCTCTCATTTTATTTATGCGTTTAGTTCCATCAAAATAGTTGTTGTTCTAAATTCTCGACTGTTTTTACCATTTTGTTGCCATGTTGTTTTTAAATATTAAATAACTTATATTTTAGGCCCTAAACTTTTTTTTTCTTTTTGAAAATTGAATAATTTTACTCATATGTAAAAAGATATACACATATATGTATATATATATATATGAAATTTTTACCATTTTGCTATGACTGTAGTATATTCGTAGAAATCTTTCGTAATAAAAGTCATTCATTCTTTTCGTTTCTAACATTATTTATTTTTAACCTATTTTGTAAATATATTTTTTGTTGATAAATTATAAACATATATTATTAATATTTTTTCTTTTTTATGAATCTCAATTTAATTAGTTAATGAAATGTTGATGAGAACATGAATTTTGTTTAATTTGAATTTTAGCAATGACATCATTGTTTACAACAATAGTTATAGTAAGCTGTGACCTTTACAAAACTTTCTTCTACATTAGTCTAATATATTAATTGGCCGGAAATTCCATGGGAGGAGATGGTAATCACAATTATGTGTTCAAATTTAATGTAAGAATTCAGTTTCTCGAGTAAACTAGCATAATTTCTGGTATAAATTTCGGTGTACATTTTTCAGTTTTAAGTAATTGATGTGCGGCATTCCTAATAATATGCACCAAAATGAAAATATCACATTATTCCATAATATGTATCATATATTAAATTTTGTGTGATTACACACTCGAGATGTAGATCTTCAAAATAGGTAATTAAAGAGGTGTGAAAATGCTTCATAGCAATAGTTGTAATTCTATTTGTTGGTATTTACAAAAATTGAATAAGCATGCTTTTTCAAATTAAGCATTTTACAGGTCAAGTTTCGTTTGATAAAAGGCTTTAAAAGAAGGGATATACCTATCAAGCATATGATAAAATTTGCGAATGAAAAGCACCACTTGATGGCCGATTTCTAACTAAATGAATTTCGTCATAAATATAACAGCCATGTCATCTTTCAAATTTGGTACATTTATGCACTATACAAGCAAATATATAGTTTTCCAGTAAATAGAGAAAATTTTAGCACTACCTGATGGGCGATATTTGACAAAATATTATATTTGGTTGGAATGTGTGTTAAGATCCAACCAAATATAATGTTTTTTGAAAATCTGTGCGTTTTATCATTAGATGCCCAAAAAATTTTTGATGAGCACACAGATAGGCAGACTTTTCTAAAAATAGTCAAATCATGTTCAGGGCATCACCAAATGAGTAAATTCATCGATAAAAAGAAGTCTAAATTCATTACTTTCTTTTTGAGTACATGGATGAAATCATTAACAATAATAAAGTCTACCATATTATAAGTTAAAAATTCAGGTATTTAGAGTGCTAATATAGGAAAATCTGATAACTAATTTCTTTCAAAACGGTGATTATTTCTTTATTTCCCTTCCTTTCTGAAGCTTCAAAAATATTTTCCTGAATCATAAACGTTAATATTATGAGATAAGTACATTTAACACAGTTTGTTAAATTGCTTAAATACAGTAAAGGCTTAGCGTTATCTAAGAATAATAGCTGCTTAAGTCCTTAATTAAGTAATATTAAGTAATTACTCCATAATGAAGCTTTTACTTCTCTCAGGAAATGACTCAATAAATAACATGTGTGAAAGACTAAAATAAAAAGCGCTAAGATAGAAACAAGTTCCAAAGATAAGTGATGAAGAAAAAATTTAATTACGTCTGAAAATGTCGAAGCTATTATTTCCGATAAAAGAACCAATAAAAAGTACTTAAATAACTATATATATTTATAAGTATTAGAATGGATAAATTTCATTCAATAACAGTTTTCAAATGTGGTAAAAAAAAGCTTGAAAATCTAAAATTGTCATTAAAAAAGGGTGGTTGGTTAGTTGGATTTTACGTCGGACTAGTGGTGTGCAATGGTCATTATAAGAAAAAAAAGAGGCAAAAAAGAATTTTAATTTTTCTTAGCTTCAGAGCCTGATAAGCTTCTAAATCTGAGGGAAACAAGCAGAATATCATTTTTGGGCACTCTTTTATATTAGTTCCCCCCCCCCCCCCTAATTGAATTTTTCATTATGTTTTCGTATAATTCGTATAAGACTGATTTTTTTTTTTTTTTTTTTTTTTTTTTTTTTTTAATCTACGACTGAAAATAATAGTTAAAATTTTAATGGTACTTAAAACTGTAACTGAAAATATATAGCATTACGTTTTAATTACTCGTACAGACATATTTACTATGTATATGAGAATTACAACTACTTTGAAAATTAAAAATACATTATTATCACCTTATTTATTTATTTATTTTATTTATTTATTTATTTATTTATTTATTTTACTTTTTATACATTAATACCGAAAGAAAAATTTTTGATATTTGATGCTATTTAAAGTTTACGTGTTTAAGGGGACTTCGACACCTTTGACGACATCACTGAAGAAGGTAAGCTTATATTTCCACATATAGCTTATATAGTAAATTTAGGCTATTTTGAAGAATTTTTTTTATGGGACTTTAAGGTCCCGGTGGGATATAAAGGGTTGAAAGACTTATATGTCTTTCTAACTATACATGTACACACATATGTTTCAAATAAAAGTGTCTTTAAATTAGCCTGAAAACTGAAGGGGATAAAAAGATAATAAAAGGAAACAAGCTATATTTTAAAATCACACATGTGAAAAATTTCATTTCAAACACGGAAATTCCCTGGCAACAAAATTTGCAAAGAAGTTCTGTAATATTACTTTTCATTCTTTCGGAGATTTTTCCGTACAAAATTTATTAGAAAAATCTCGTGTGTGTGTGTGGGGGGGGGGGAGGGGGCGGATTGTCAATTAATATTGAGGGGTTTGTCCTTTAAACGAGAAAATTTGAAATTTCCAGTAAATCAAATAGTGGAACGTCAACTTTGTTTGGTATTTATTTATTCATACCTTTATTTTTAACAGTGTAAAAAATGTAAATCATTTCTGTCTTCATTGTATGCAATTAAACATTTACAGTAAATAATGTCTAATCACTCAAAGGAAGAATAAAAATTATTCAATATTTTAAAAGGGAAATATAAACTGTAGATCAAAGCATTGTGGGTTACAAATACGTTTTAAAAATTATTGTATGCATGCTTTTTTTTCACTCCATTTTTTTTTTTTTTTTAATAACAGTTAACTTTTGATTTTAAACTATATTTTTAGCACATAAGAATACGAAATAAACTACTTTCTCATACATAACCCGACACTTGATGACGTTTTGTCAAATATCTGGAAAAATACTTGGGAAATTATCCTAAAACTACAGTGTTGTAAAGAACATGTAATACTTTATATATTTTACCTCATTTCAGCGAAAGTTTTGTGCCGACGGTAAAAAATAGGAACTGGTAATATATTTAAGAAAATAAATAATTTTTGAGACCACCCTTTAAAAATTATGCTTGAAATGTGTTGTAGATGCAACATATGATTATGATGAAGTCACCTTTATTGATAAAGATATAAAGTTTCTTTTTTTTTTTTTACTAATTTTTTATATTTCAATCCATATGTATACAAATGTTTATATCTATAAGACAATAACT
Organism: Salticus scenicus; assembly: GCA_963930645.1. Classification (NCBI taxonomy): domain Eukaryota; kingdom Metazoa; phylum Arthropoda; class Arachnida; order Araneae; family Salticidae; genus Salticus; species Salticus scenicus. The sequence continues at coordinate 165,921,582 of OZ005655.1, forward strand.
TACAAAATTTATTATCGTACAACCCAACTTTCACCTCGTATTTCAAACCATTTGAAAATCAACTATTACTCTGACTAACTATAATTGTATAACTATGATTGTTCAGCTTTTTTGTTTAGTATTGAGATGTCTCTTTATTCTTTTATTGTAATTATTTTTGTTTCGCTCTTACTGTTGATTTTGCTGAGATGTCGGGAAAATTAATAGCAATATTTTGGATTTTTTAATTATTGCTATAATCGAAAACGTCTTTTTATTTTTTTTCACCCTTTTGTAATAATTTGCCCTTGAGAACGGTCTTGTAAGAGGGAAAGTATTTTAATATAACACTGCTCGGCATGAAAATTGTCCCACCACCATTTTTGCAAATTCATTTGTAAAATGACCTCCTGATTCCGAATGCGACGCCCATTTTACCCTATCACCCACCGTTTTTTAGGGACGACCCCCTATTTCTATCACTTTTCGGTGATTTTATGGATATAAATTTGATTTGTGTGGGAGGGGAAGATTATTTTAACTGTTAAATATCTTCTGAGGGGCTGCAGAGTCGGAAAATTCTAAAACATGAACATTTGCGGCTAGGGAAAAATTTGGGGGGGGGGGGATTTGCCACTGAAACTATGTATTACATTTCTTATATTTTTTTAATCTATTATTAATATTATAAGTATTTATTAAACATTATATAATTTTTGTTTTTAGGTGTTAAATTAACTCCTTTTCATTCTCCAAATCAAATTCATGGTAAAAAATTTACCGAACAGTGATAAAAAATGAGGGAGTGGGTGGTGCCCCTAGAAAACGGTGGATGACTGGGCAAAATGGGAGTCATATTCGGATTCAAGAGGTCATTTTACATAAGAATAGTATCAGGGGTCGATTTTATTTATTTATTTATTTATTTATTTATTTTTGTGCAGCGAAGTGTAATTCGCCTGATTACTATATTTCTTTGTTTAAATATTCATTTGTTATACTATTTCTGTTTATTTGTTTGATTTTTCCCTTGTTACACATGGTTTTCAGATCTTATATGGATATATAGATATGAAAAGCAACATGTTCTCTCTCATTGTAGCTTGATGTAAAGAAAGCCCTACTTTTCAATGCAATAAATATTTTTATTATTGACATAAATGCTATTCCTAATAGCTATTTCTTTATCTTCCGTTTACGAAAGTTTTCAGTAGAAATTTAATGCGAGGTTTCTTCTGTAGCAATGTTATTTTGTTATTTTAGTTATAAAAATATGCAGACAGTAATTAAAATTTTAAAAACAGACTTTCTTTTCCTTTCCTTTCGAGAATTTTTTTTCTTTCTGTTTTTAATATGTAGAAATCAGAATCAAAAGAAAACCGTCTAAAATTTTTATTTATATAGAAATATTTACATGCAAATGAATTTTTTTTTTTTTTTTTTAAATCTTAAAAATAAAATTTTAACAGTAGTATTTTAAGAAAGAATTTTATAACAAACGGTGAAATCTGTTTCTTCTAATGTGATGAAATCCTTTAAAAAGAAATATATATATATCAATCTAGATACATTTTGAGAGATGTTTTGTAAAAAGTTATTTAAATTTTCTATATCTTTTCGTAAATGATTATTTTCTACAGCTGTTCAAAACGAATCTATCAATGTAACTAAAATGAGAATTTATCGTCAAATAAATAGAGCGTTTTCCTCCACCTATCTACGAACATGTACCAACAATTATTCTTCTAAAAGCAGACATCTCGTAATCAAAACGAAAACTGTCTTGGGAAACATTTTTTTTTTTTTTTTTTTTTTTATGAGTTGCATCCTTCCATATTCATATCGTGATAGATAGATTTATAAATGAGGATGCCTGAGGGGGAAAAGACTATCTGTGCCATCTCCAATTCTGTTTAGATTCGTCGGGCAATTTTTCACATCTTCATTTAACAAGTCGCGAGAGTTATACATGCTTTCTTTTCTGCTCTAGACTGAGAAAGAGTTCGCCACTTGACGAGTCGCTCCAAAGGCCAAAGGGGATTTGAAGAGACCCAAGAATAGCTCATCGCATCCACTTGTGGCAACCGACGCAATTTATTTTAGAGCTTGGAAAAATCTCTCTCTCTCTTTCTCTTTCTCGCACTCCATCCTCTGTTCGGCGCTTTGGAAAAGCTGCAAATAGCAGAGTGACGGCACGTCGTCCCTTTTTAGCGAATCTAACGTGGGTGGAAATTGGAAGGAGGGGTAAACGTTGTGTGGTCGAGATATGTCCGTTAAAATCGCGAGAAGTGACAGCGGACAGCACGACGGAATGTATTTGTGGTGTATCCGGAATGAGTACCAAAAAGTCGACGTTCGTTCTTTTTTTGGCTCTGGTTTGTTGTGTTTGGTGTCTAAATATAAATGTTGCATAAGTCTACAAAGATTCTGGGTTCAGAGCAACTTTTCATTTTCTTTTCAAAGCGATTAAACGGACACAAAACTTTAAAAAAAGTGTATAAATAGACTCAAGTTTTAACGAATAAACGTTCTTACTAATAGTGATTGGATTAGTGCTTGATTCATATATATATTTACAAAATATTATGTTCATTTTTCTTTTTCCATATGTTCTACTTCGTATGATTTAAAATAATGTCTGCTGGCAGAGATATCTATTAAAGATTGTGAAATGTAAAATTCAAATTCCTCCCCTCCCCCCACTCACAATATATATATATATATATATATATATATATATATATATATATATATATATATATACCCCTGTATTAATTAAGGAGAGAATTTATCACAAATCATAGTTTTAATTTGAAGTAAAAATATGCAAGTTTTCAACTTTTCAAAATATAATACATAACATCTAGACACGTTGAAATAATTTATTTTGTAATAGTTATCTTTAAAAACCTTTAAACACCCCTCTTTGTCATTTTGTACAAGATCATTTTTGTGAAGAAAAGAAGTTTGACTTCCTCGTCATAAAACCCATCATTAGTATGGGTAAAACTTTCTATGCGTCTGGAGGATGGGGCTATAAATAATTGCTCCAGAAACTGTTGTCATTCTATTTGTGTATTCTGGAGTTATAAGAAGGTTGACTAACAGTTACCTGCAGTCACTGAGGGAAAAACTGCAGTGTGTTTCGTCAATATAGTCGCAAGGTCGAACTAAAAATTCTTACGGCAGACGATGTCAGTTGTAATAGCTGATAAGTTTTTATTATATGTAATTTACGCGATACGTTTTCGTCTCTTTTACATCTACGAGTGATTTCTTATTACTCTCTTATTACATTCTTCATTTTTTTTTATATATACGTAAAAGAAAAATTACTGGATTCGTAAGTATTTTAGACCTCCAGTTTTTAATGGATTTATATGTTTTGAGGCGTCCTGAATACGGTTTGATCAGTTTTAGAAAACGTCTATGTGCGTGTATCACAAATTTTGTGGACTGTGTATCTTACAAACCCATGAGCGAAATTTAACCAAACTTTGTATTTAGTTGGACTTTGCTCTAAATTGGTGCTAATTACATTTGAGGTCAATCATTCAACAGATGACGTTGTCATCTCTCTTTCCTAATTTTTAATATGGCAGTATGCGACAAAATTTCGTATAAATATACATAATAAGAATTTTTTTATTATTATCATTTTCGCATACACGGTACTTATATATGTTATCGTACGTATTAATATATTTATATTATACTAGCAGGCTTTGGCCACTTCGCTGGTCAATGTATTGAAATGAATTCTCAAAATATCATATCATTAACAATAATAATAATAATAATAAATAAAAAATTGAAATCCGTCAATATCGAAGTTAAAGTTCCTGCTACCTTCGTAACGGTTTTCCCGCTCGCCACACATCGAGTCTGGAGCCCCAATGCCTTCGACAGCGCCTTACCTGCATTTTACTCCCCCTCCCTCACGGGTAAAGTTGAAAGTTTTGCAAAATCCCATCAAACTGAATATTGCGCACATTTAATCAACACCCACACACCAAAATTTGCCATTCTCAGGTATCTGGAGCAGATTTAAGCTTGAAAACGTGTTTTATGCCCCGTCCGGGGTAATTTCTAAATATACTTTATAGTGCATGTTACATACACATACCAAACCGACACATAAGAAATCAAGATCTTCAGATTATTTGAAGCTGAGTTGTGTTTTAAAACATGTTCTTCTTCCCTGCGCTCTTAAAAGAGGAAAGGGAGGGTGGTGGAGATTTCACAAAATCTCTTTGTATTATGAGTTATATATATATAACCCACCCACACATAAAAAATCTTCTACCTAAGATAATTTAGTGCAGAGTTACTCATGCACATATGTTTTTTGCTCCCCACCCCCACCCTTGAGGGGTGGTAGGGTGGAATTTCACAAAATCTCTTTGTAGTGTGTGTTGAATATGTATAAGCAGCTCACATATCAAAAATTGCCATTCTAAAATAATCCCCCCGCCCTTAAAGGGAGGAAGGGGAAATTTCGTAAAATCCCTTTATAATGCGAGTTGGGAACGCATAACCAACCCACACATAAAAATTAATCATACTGTGATAATTTGAAATAAAATTATGCTTGGAAACGTGTTTATTTCCTTCCGCCCCCAAGAGATGAAAGGGAGGAATTTCGCAAAATCGCGTTACAATGGGTGTTGGATACAAGTAAATAAGCCACAAACTAAAATTTGTGACCTCAGCTTCTATAGATTTCCCCGGACGAATTTAGTGCTAAAAGGGGGATTCGAATTTGCCCCCCTGTAACTCCCCTCCAAAATCGAAAATCGCAAAAAACCAAAAATGAGTTTTTGGAAATATACTCAAGAGTCAAGAAGACGTTCGGCGGTTTTTTACATCTTTGTGCTATTATTGGTAGAGTTCTACACCAAAATCTGTATTTTGCTAAATTTGCCTACAATTTCTTCACTCTGAAGTAATTTTGAGCTGAGTTATGCTTATAAAGACGTTTTTGCCTTCTCCCCTTCCTAGGGAGACAAAATCCTGTCTTAGTGGGGGTCAGAATCCTAAAAGCAACCTGCTCACCAAAATTTGTGACTGTATATCCCATAGAATCGCCACGGCCGTGTTGAGTCAGTGAATCAGTGAGTTTACTCTTATATATATATAGATTAACTAGCAGACCCGGCCACGCGTTGCTGTGACTAAGTTATACGTTGAATTATACGGCTGTAAACTATTTAGTACAGTTAAATTATTATTTACGAACAAAGACGAAAACGTTGTAGCCGATGTAAAAACCCACAGGGTTGAGATTTGAAACTTAGGTCAAAATTTGGAAGCGATTGATAAAAATTTTCGTAGTGTTGATATTAAGCACAAATTAATTTTATTGTAGGGTCCTATAAATTTTAATGGAGAAGTGATATATATTATTTCTAATGCTACTTTGGATAAAATTGCTAAAATGACTAATATATAAATTAAATTCTATTAAAATTCTATTAAAATAAAAGTATAAAAGAAACAGACGATTTTAAAATCAATTTTTATGGAGGAGTGAAATATAATATATGCTATAATGGATAATTTTACTATTAAATGACCTCATCATTTTAAATATTTTAAAGAGGGCAACAGCTGTAGTTATAAAAGGGAAAACAATAAGGCTAAACCAGAAAAATAAGTAAATTTGATAAATATTTTAAAACTTTAAAATTGGAAATCTTATGAAATATTGGACATTTAAAGTAAATACATGTATCATTTTAAATACAAAAAGATTTTGGAAAAGTTTAGTGTATTTTAACGAAGTGATGAGAAGTTTTTGAGTATGTTAAAATTTTAATAGTAAATTCAAGTCAATAAAGATGGGAAACATTGAGGATTAAGATAAGAATAATTATAAGATTAAAAAAAAAAAAAAAAAAAAAAAAACTTTTTATATACCATGCTTTTAAATTTTAATATACTAATAATATACAAATTAAAAGGAAAATGATAAATATTCTATCATAGTTTGAAGTCAAATTTGTTTTCAAATGTCTAAATAAAATATCTGATGTAAGATACTAATATTTTGCAGAGGAATAGATTTCATTTCTGTCATCCTTGGCGAAAAAAAAAGAATATCGCCAAATTATCTGGCGAAAATATTTAATTCCTTTCAAAAATCATGGTTATTTTAACAACTTATATTAAAAGAGTAATGAATAATATGAAACAATATTTCGTACAATACATATTACATGTCATACATACGTACAATGAATAATACATATTACATTTCGTACAATGCATACATCTGGCATGTATATTTTCGTGTTACGCTTTTGATCGCCAAATAATAATAATAATAATAATAAAAGCCAAGGGCGACAGAGTTTAAAAATTTAAAATTAAAATTTTGTCAATTTGACAGCAAAATAATTCAATCTAACACCCGCGATAACTAATACATATCTATACCCAAATATAAGGATTAAAATCGGGAAATAAATTTCCTCGATTTTTAATAATTTCTTACAAAAAATCCAGTGGGCAATTAACATAGGAAATCTTTTTCTTGGCTGCACAGACGGTCAGTGAGTCACACTTCGCTTGCGTATAGAACTCATAGATATAGTATAGCATATATAGAATAGAGTGATCATTGGGGAGAAAAAAGTTATTCCTTTTCATTTGGGAAAAGACGACGTTTTTACCAAAATATGGCCGTCTTTCCCCGAGTGAATACACACGGGAATACATACTAATATTTTAGCAAATAAAATTTATGAATAATTTATTTGCTAAAGGGGAATGGAAGACTCCAGATACAGTTTCAAATTCATATTTCTTTCTTTCTTTTCTTTTTCTTTTTCTTTTTTTTTTTTTTTTTCAATACCACTTAATGGCTGTTTCCAAAGCTTTTATTTTTTATCTTTTTTCGGCATCAAAAATCTTTCTACGATAACATGGGGATGAGAGATCTATATATATTACTATATCTATGATAGAACTACATTAGCACTTTATCAATGTGTATAAAATCTTTAAATTGATTATGACGTCAATTTTCGTGAGATGCATAATTTAACTTTTTATAATTTTTTAACGTTCACGTTTGATTAAATGTATTTATTTTTATGTCGAAAGAAAATGAACTCGTATTTTTTTTTTTTTTGGCAACAATTAAATTAATGGAACTCACAGATATTTTGGAGCAACTTTAATAAAGGTCTATAATTAACAAATAATTGCAATAAAACAATATTGTGACAATAAATTGAGATAAAAACTATCCTATCTCTCAAGTTGGATCAAACTGCACACAGTGTGCAAAATTTCATCAAAATCAGTTCCTTAGTTTAGGAGTTTACCCCGGACAAACATCGTGACACGTAATTTATATATATATACAGATTAAATTATAAAGTTTTGATCAATGAAGCACAAATAAGTAAAAAACAGGATTAATTTCACTGTATTATCTTCATTATAATATGAATTCAATTTACACTTCAGTCTAAGTAACACGTGGCCGGCTATGCTAACACCAAAAATTTAAAAAGTGGAAATAATTGAATTATACGAAATTTATTAATAGGTTAAAAAGTTGAAGATTCTTTGTGTAGATGGCAGCACCAAATATATTTCAGCTTTCATTTCAACCCAGTCGAAAGGTATCGACATCTGTTAGAATCATTTGGAGTTAACAGATAATTGTGACTGTCAAATAATAACAGACAAATAATTAGCAATAAATTAAAATTGCGACTATAATTTGAGATTTAAACTATCCTATCTCTCAAGTTGGATCGAACTGCACATGGTGTGCGAATTTTATTATAATCGGTTAAGTGGTTTAGGAGTCCATTGAGGACAAACATTGTGACACGAGATTTATATATATTAAGATTATTTAACTTGTTGTTTCAAAAACAATATAATTATTTTGGTTGCATTGTTTAAACTGAGATTTCTTAAAAGGATACTTTTGGTATTAATATTTAACATTAAAAAAAGTAGTATGTAGTGGTGATCATAAATTTTTTTATATTTTCCTATGTAAGTTCATTCATTTTATTTATACTTTATAAAAATTGTTATACATGATAAATTCTGACGATTTTCATCTCCAACAAGTGTAACACTAAATATCCAAAGTAAATTTAACATCTTATTAAAAGGCTTTTTTCTGGACTTTTATTTTTATTTATTTATTTATTTATTTTTTGCAAATGGAGGAAAAATAATTACTGATTGAGTATTACTATTATATTTCTTTCACCTAATAATTGGCAATATATATATATATATATATATATATATATATATATATATTTATATTATTGTGTAAATTTATAGGAAATTTTGTCCCTTATTGCCATATTAAAAATTGTTTAAAAAAAAAAGAGAGAGAGAGAGAGAGAGAATAACAGTTCTACCTGTTAGGGTTTAACATTTCTAAAAGGAATAAGGCTTTATCTCTTACTGAATTCTGTTTTAAAATATCGGCCACACCAGTAAAGGAGAGGTTTTTTTTTCAAAGCTGGAAGACGGGAAATGACGGGTTCGAACGCGGGTTACACGCGTTGGCCTAGCCTTACGAAATTTATTGTTTGTTTTTTTCCCTTAAATCTGTCTTAATACGGGCTAAAACAACTTAGAAATACTCCGTACTTTTCATTAAATTTAAATAACTTTTTTGTTGATCACTTTTTGTGAAACTTTTTGTGTGTAATTCTTATTTAGAGGGGTTAATGCTGTCTTTGGAAGTTTTGAAGGACACCCAGCTTTTATTTAGATTTCTTAAGAGGTTTATGGCTCTCTACCAGTGAGCGTAAAGGTCAAGCAAACCCCATGGTAATCTGTGAGAAAATGGGCATCATTAAATAAATTAGCCTTGGGGAAAATGTATAGTTTGAAAAGATATGTCGTAGAAATTTCTTAAATAATTTTCCTACTAATAATGGTAAAGGTTTTGTATTGATTACACTGTCCAACAACAAAATTATGAATTTAGCAGATTTGTGTGAACTCAGGGTTATTGAAAACGAAAATGTAAAGTAAAATTTAGCTCCAGTTTTCTTTTTATAAACACTGAAATAATAAAGTGTAATTCGATAAATAAAATGAAAAGTGAATTCACACCAGTAAAAGCTGAGAAAAAAATTCAACATATAGAAGAGGTTAAATCAAAAATATTCTGGCTTTCCTTAAACTTCCTATTATAGTGAAATATTGTCCTTAAATTTTTTCACTTTTATTTTTTGTGCTGCCTATTTCTGATTAGTTCCAGAATTTTTATTAATATGTTCTTTTATGTTATATGTTCCCCTTTGGCAGAGAAATGGATTTTCAGGACATCCCACCCCATTAGTCATGTCATAGATCAAGATGTGTGATTTGATCACAGGTACTTCCGTCTCTCAACATTTGACTAGTTGTTGCTTGATTCGATTTTATAATTGAATATTTACATATAATTTCTTGTTATCGTTTGTTTATTGCTTGGTAATATTTATAAAATATTTTAGAATGCCTCGAGGTTTGTTTGAATTCGGCTGACAACTTTTGCTGCGTTTGTAGAAAAGAAACCCACTCTACTCAGAGACAAGTTAATGACTGAAACGACATATAATCGTAACTTTAACTGTCGAATCGGATATCAGGTTTAATCGTTGGACACCTCACATTTTTTGCAACACTTGTGCCAGTAGCTCAAGTAACTGGATTAATGGTAAAAGTCGTAAAGGCCCTTTGCATTGGCCACGATTTGAAGAGAATCTACAAACCATTCAATAATAATACCATCTATTCGGCAAGTAATTTCTAAAAGTTATATAACCTATTCGAACATTCCCTCAGCCTCTCTCAATAAATAAAATTGCAATAAATGGTATTATTTAATCACTTCTTATATACACTTTGGTCCATGTAGTGATAGTTTGTGATAAAAATGTATATATGTAATAAAATAAGATGTGTGTATATCCGGCACTTTTCGGGAAAACAGTTCATTGCAGAGCTACAGAAATTTGTATGGAGGTTTGTATTAACATCTCTTGATGCACCTCGAAGCCGGATTTCCGAATTTTTTATTAGTTTTTATTTAATTAATTAAAATATGAAAATAATAACCTTGTAATGGCTTTTAAATTAACCATTTAAACATTTGCTTTAAATTTAATTTGTTGAAAAAAAGAGTTTACAAGTTCTTTTTCTTTCTTTTCTTTTTTCTTTTTTTTTTTTTTTTTTTACATAAAAATAAACACATTTTCACGTGAATAATAAAAAAAATATCAAAAATTAAATTTGCTTATGCGTATGATAAAATTACGTCATTATAACATTAAAAATTAAATAATAATAGTATACTTATAGATTATCCTGGGCAATTTTTTTTTTTTAATTTTGACGCTAAAGTAGACGGGATATTTTTTATCGAGGACTCTACTTTCACGGCAGCCATTATAAACCAAGTAGCCATCAAGAATATAAATAAATTATAAAATATTGAGAAAAAGAAAGAAAAACAGAAACAATAATGTCTCACGATAGATCATTTTATAGAAAAATCCGAAATGGCGCCAAATTTTCAAAAGCACCAAAGGGAGCTATAATAAAGCTGTTATGATCAGGTTTACATATTTATTTATTTATTTTTCCACTATTAACTAATCATAAAATATTTAAAATGGATAATATATATATATATATATATATAACCACAAGAAAATAGTTGTGTCATAAGATAGACATACCGTTCATGGCATATTGTAATATTATATTCTGAGTGAAATTGCTGTCATTTATGGTCGACAATACATCAAATAAAATATAGGAAATAACATGAAAGTTAGTATTACATATCATTCGTATAGTGTTGTTCATATGTAATTATGATTCAAATATAAAATGGATACTTCATTTTTTTCATTACTGTCCGTTTCGAAACTGTCATCCGATAAGCACCCAAATTGAAGCCTTTGGGTAAGGCATTGTCGCTTGCAATAGAGACACGCACCAGAGATTTTGCGGCTGAGGAAGACGCTGCCAATGACAGCGGAGATCTAAAGCAAGCTTTTGAGCAATTTCAACGTATTTTCTTTTCTTTTCTTTTAAGCGGTATAAAAAGAGTGATTCTGTCTTTAATTCCTTTAAATATAGTGACCAGCGAAGCGGGTAAAACCTGCTAGTTTTCAATAAATATGTTGAAGATTTTTGTAAATTTCACTTTGAAACCGTAAATCGTATATTTCTTCAAATTCAAAACCAACATCTTTTATTTCACATACTACAGCTAAATGTTTAGTGAGGTATTTATATTCTATCTATTTATGGTTAAAGAATTGTAGAAAACATCATGTGAATGAATTTACAAAAACTTCATCCAAATTTGTTAACAAGGTTATCTAGACACTTTTGTTATACACAATTGTAGATGCTATTATTATAATTTTCTTGTGTAAATAACACGCCATTTTAACAAAACTTGTCTCTTAGAATCAAGTTTTTTTCTCTTTTATAGATGCCAAAAAAAAAAAAAAAAAAATAATAATAATAATAATAATAATAATAATAATAATAATCGCAATACCATATTATTATAAAAAACAAATTCTAGTAATAAAATGATGAGTTTTTTGTTCTTATTTTGTGCATTTTTTGTCAACTTCAAAACGTTAATTATAGAATGATTTTTACCTTGCAAATATTCGTCTGTCAAAACTAAATTTTGCGTGTTTAGAACTATCAAAGAAGTACACCAAATCTCGCTAAGGAAAGGTGCATTATGTAAGCATTAATTATGCTTGGAAACTTTCTTTTACGACAGATATTGCTGGAGTAAATAAAACACGCGAACCCCACATCATTTGTCAGTGCAATGCCAATGGTTATAGAACGTTATAAGAAAAGCAACGTAATGTATAGCGAAGTCATTTCTGTTTTTATTGGATGCCATTTGGACTGTTTTATATAGATGTCAAACTGTTTCAACCTAATGTTGTCGGAAGTGCATTAGAGAATTCTTAAAATTACCGGATTTAAGGAGTTTAATATGTCAGTAAAATTTTTCTGAGATATATCTTGAAATTTTGAGAACTTATTTAAGTATTAGTGTGAAATAATATAAACATTTTAAGAGGTTTTTAAATACGGTACATTTAAATACGGTATGTTGCTCTACTGTCAATTTTTCTCATTAAGCTCATTACACCATTTTCTTCTCAAAAGGGATTTCAAATCGCCACGAACGTACTATGCGAGACGTATTAATCCTGGACGATATATTTAACGCCCCAGCCCGCCCGTTCCCGCTCTTCGATGTCTTTTTATAGTCAATTTTGTCCCTTTATTACTTCCGGTGTGAGCCCCCCCCCCTTTTTTTAACACACTTAACATTGTGAGTTTTTTTTTTTTTTGGTTTTTGTCCCATGCTATTTCTATGGGGTTTTAGCTTTTTTTCTACATTCTAAAGTGCGGTGGTATGAAATAGACGCATAGAAATTACGGATAAATGTTTATTTTTTTTATTTCAAAATATTGTTGTAGCTAAGACATTAGTTCCCAGCATTATTCACTGTAAACTTGGGCTTTATTATTAAGAAGATATATCACTATTCCATAAAATTGAAGAAACTATAATTAAAATTGTGGGAGAAACTAATTAACGACTCTCTAGTCAGGAAAAGATAACTACTCTTACATCAATAAAGTTTTATTTTTATTTATTATTTTTATTTTTATTATTGTTATTATTATTATTGTGTGTGTATGTGTAAATTATGAGTAAAAAAGATGAATAAAATAAGAAATTTGTTTATTTTAAATTCATATCTCCTGTATTTTTTTTACTAATTTATTTTTAAAAATTAAATAAATAATCTGGCACCTAAACGACTTTTAATTCTAATACAGCTTGGAGATTAAGTGGTAAGATAACGAGTACTGTTATATAAACCTACGTTAAAAACAATTTCTTGACAAATAATTCTGTAGGAGGGGCTGCTTTAACCCCCGTTTTATTATTGTATCTAGATTTATATAGAATTTAAATCTGTTACTAAATTTAAATGTTCTTTTAAAATTATTCAGACAATTTTACATGCACCATTCCTTGAAATCTTGTTAATCTTGATCAAACTTTACAAGTAACAAACTTATATTAACTTTAAAATACAACATTTGAATTTCCTGAAAACAATTGTTTTAAATTACTCTGATAAGAAACAGAGACAAAGATCAAACGTTAAAAACTTGACTTCGGTATTCATGAAACCTCAAAACGAGTAAATATATAAAAAACAAGCAATGGATATTTAGCTTAAAAACACTTTATTTACCATGTAAGTATGAGAAATAAATTTCATTTCCTGAGCAACTTTCTTGGACATGGTAAAATGATATAGTAAAACACTTTTACTAATTACATTCAATAAGAAAAGAATGTTTTCGCGTAATTCTTGGCATCCCTCTATATCTTCTAAAAATTCCGTATACAGCACATGGTGCAAATAAACATAATCCTCTATTAAAAATAAATGCTTTATATATTATAAAGAATATATAAAGCAATCCTATATAAATAATCTCGTGTGTCACTCACACGGCTTTCTCTTACCCTGAAATTTAATACTATAAATGCAGATTGGAGGTGAAGGGGTAATATAACGAGTACTGTTATGCAAACCTACGTTAAAACAATTCAAATTAGGCTTCAGAGCAGATTTATCTGACACTCAACCTCTCGTTTCACTACTGTTATATAGAATTCGAATTTGTGATTAAATTCAAAGGTTCATTTAAAATTATTGACACAACTTTCACACCAACATTTCTTGAAGCTTATCAATCTTAATCAAACTTTTCTAGTAACAAGCACATTAACTTCAAAATACAACATCTGTATCACCTGAAATTACTCGTTTTTAATTTATTCTAAAAGACACATACAAAGGTCAAACGTTAAAAACTTGATTTCGGTATTCAGGATGCCTCAAAACGTTTAAATATACAAAAAACCAAGCGATGAATACTCAGATTTAAAAAATACATTATTTACCATATGGCTATGAGGAATTAATTTCAATTCCTGAGCAGCTTTCCTGGACATGGGAAAATATTGCAGTAAAAGCACTTCTACTAACAATAAAAAAGAATGTTATGGCTTAAATATCGGCAGCCCTGTATATCTTCTAAAAGTTATGCACACATCATGTGGAAGACATAAATATAATCCTATATTAATAACACACGGCACAACCTGAAGTACACTTCCATCACTTTTCAAGTATTGCCGTACTATAATCTAGTTCTTTTGTGTAGCCCTGTAAATAAACAGTGTATGATTTCTATACCATATTCTACACGAAACATGTTTTTACGTATATAATATATATATATTAGTTTCATTTGGTTTAGTGCAGTCTATAGATGTTAAACTCTACTTACCTGCAATTTTCCCCATAGACGTAATGTATTTGAATCATCTTGGGTGTCCCTGAAAACGAACCATTTGCTTGATCTCAACGAAAAGTTTAGTGTAGCATTCTTATGTCATGCACATTTAGAATACCAAATTTGGACTTTCTGCTACAATTTGTTTTTGAGATATGCTGATAACAGACAGACACACACGCAGGCAGACACACACACAGAGAGACACACACAGAGACCAACTATTAAAAACACGATTCTTACATTCAGTTTACCTCAAAACGTGTAAAAAACAAAAATTCAATTTTGAAAATTTGACTCAAAAACAATACTTTCTCTACCTTATGGGTAAGAGAGAGTAAAAATAATTGCTTTATAAATAATTGGAATTTAAATATAATCCTACATTGATAACAAACAGCAGAACCTGAAATACACTTCCATCAATTTTCAAATATTGTCCCACTATAGTCTGGTTCTTTTGTGTAACCCTGTAAACGAACGGTGAATGATTTTTATACCATATTCTACATGAAACCTGATTTTACGCATATAAAAAATATATATTCATTTCATTTGGTTTAGTGCTGCCTTTAAATGTTAAACTCTACTTACCTGCAATTTCCCCCACAGACGTAATCTAATTGATTTCTCTTGGTTCCCCTGTACACATATCAATTTTCTTGATCTCAACGAAACGTTTAGTGTAGCATCCCTATATGATACAGATTTAAGATACTGAGTTTGAATTTCCTGCTGTTATTTGGTCTTGAGATATGCTGATAACAGACACAGAGACACACACACACAGACATACAGACCAACCCCTAACTATTTTTTATTCGAATTCAGGGCCCCTTAAAACATGTAAATATAACAAAAAATCAATTTCGAAAATTTGATCCGGAAAAAAAATGCTTTTTCTACCATATATATGAGTAAGAGAGAAAGTAATAAAAGTAAAACCATAGACTCATTTCTGTAATCGTAAGTCTAGGTGCCTGATGAATAGAAAGACTAATTCACTTATTCCGAAACATAAGCCACTGTTTACTTATTTTTGTGATGCAAATAATAATCAAGATAATGATTCCGTTGAAAAATATATTACACTTACAAATTTGTCGATCATTTGTCTTGGTCAGTAACTACTAATTGTTCAAAACTAGTTTCTAATGGTAAATTCTTCCAAAGAAGTTTAAAATGATGTGCTGAGAGTTTTACAGCTGAGAGTTTTTTTATATTAATTTTACAGCACTCAAAAAATACATATTGGATACATAATTTATCAATCGTAGATAATTGTTTGTAAACTTTGGACTATGTTTTAATGGTATTGTGCTAATTCAAATGAACGATATACAGAGAAGAAAACTTAATCTCATTTATATTTCTTGAATATTGGTCTCAGTACACAATACTATAAAATCCAACAAAAATGTCAGAAAATACAAAAATCAAGAACTATAAAATTGACTTTTTTTTATCATTCTCTTTTTTACCTCTCTCTTTATATATATATACCTCCCGCGAGTAAAAGTGCTCCATTCTCGAAAAAAGTGATGTATAAAATTACAGCATTACATCATAAAATATCTTAAAAATATGTTTGTACAAAATTGTTGACAGATTAATCGCAAATGTAAATGCTTTATTTTTATTTATTTATTTATTTATTTTTTTTTTTTAGTAGGACAGGACTATTTCTCTTAGACAGCGATTTTACACTGTCAACATTTTGTGGTGTTCCACTTCCAGTATGCCTGCCAATATCCAATTTAATTTCTTAAAATACTTAGAAATTTTACTGATAAACTCATAAACTGTGAAAATTCATTTTAAGTAGTTTGGAGAATAAGGTTAATTTTTTTCATATTAACTATGTGAAAAATGCCAGAGCCTGGAATCGAACCCGGGCCCTCCGTTTAACTTGTGCGTGCTCTTTCACTGAGCCACCCTGGCTGATAATCAGTTTGACATTTCTCACATAATAACTTTTGGCAAGGTCACCGTATCTGTGAACGCAGATGTAAAGGTTATCATGTGAAAAAAAAGTCGAGCTGCTTATCAGCCTTTGGTTCAGTGGAGAAGAGCGCCCGCACGTTAAGTGGAGGACCCGGGTTCAATTTCTGGCTATGGCATTTTTCACATAGTTGGTATAAAAAAAAATCAGCTTTATACTAGAAACTACTTAAAACGTTTTGTGAAATCCGTAAAAACTTTTACCTTTTTAAAACCTTACTCTTAAGCTAGAGATTTTGCCTCGATTACATGTAGAAACCAATTGCTGATCTCGGTATCCGAGACCATCAATATTCATAAATTGCATGGCTTCTGAATACTTCTTGGCTATATCTTTCAAATATACTATATTATATATATATATATATATATATATATATATATATATATATAAGTTACAAGATTGTAATATATAAATTAATCCTGTCGTACTAAATTAAATTCTATCAAAGATAGAATTTTTATTTTATTTTTAAATATTTACGTTACTTTTACGTTCTTGTATTTACGTTGCTTTTACTAGTAACTTTGAATGACCTCTAAAACATCATCTGCCGGTATTATTATTTTTCTTTTCCAATTGGAAAAGACATTTAAATGCGGTTTAAGTCAGTTGTTATATCTCTGAGATTTTTCATGGTTCAAAATAAAAAGTTAATACATCACTTTATCAGAGTATATAGCATTTTTTATTCCTTCAACATTATTTTCAACAGAGCCCGTATAAAACTTTAAATGTTACAATTCTTAAAACTAAATCCCCTAAAAATTTTAATTGGTTTTATAAAATACTGTATGTGTTTTTAAGCAACTTTATATATGCATAAAATCAATATATTCGATTAATTAATGGCGATGTCAATGATTTTTTTTGAACACACAGTACTTACGATTATAGAAGCGTTGTGCTGTTCTTGCCTTAAAAGAAAAAGCAAAATAACTAAGTAAATTAACAAATTCTTTCAGGAATTACTATTAACTCTCTAACATTCATTGATTTTGAATTGAAACAAAACATTTAACACTTTTATGCGATATATTTTCCTTGTTTATAATTAATTTTAAATCATTTTTTCCTTCTGTGTTAGGTAGATGGCACCACTACTCCAAAAATTAACAAATGATGTTTCAGAGAAAGTCATATGACGATGTCATATGAAATTTGTTTGTTGATGCGAGTGCATCCTGCTTCTTTTATGATGTGTTCTTGCCTGCATTTTTTAGCTGATGAAAGGCCTTCATATTATTTTGACCTGAAACACCTGTTGCGAGTTTTTTGTAATTTAAAGTGTTTACTTACAAATATTTATTTGTTCTATAAATTATGTAATTAGGTAATTATAGAAATGCTTCAATTAGTTTAGAAATTTTCGAAAAAAAAAAATGTAATAACCGTTAAAGTCTTAAGTGGAATTTATAAATGTTGCATAATTTTAACCGTTAGACTGCTAAGCAGCGCGGTAGCGCTGCAATGTTCAGTCTCGAAAACTGCGAAGCAGCGCTATCGCGCTGCGAGAGGTACAATTCAGATATCACCGGAATTTTAATTTAAATTTTTACGTAAATAAAATCAACCATTCAGAACCAAAGCACAGTCGGTAAACATTATCTTTTCATTATTCTCTTTTACAAGAAGTAAATATATATATAAAACCGAACTGCCACCCTAATCTGGCAAATTGTCAGTACCGCCCATTTTTCTACACAACTTAAATAGAGTAATTTTCTTCAAATATATTTACGATGATTACGAAAACAAATACTCTAAAAATTAAGTGGTGTAGAAAAATGGGCGGTACTAACAATTAACCGGATTAGATTGGCAGTTCTGTATATATATATATTTGTTTATTTATTTTATAAAGTTCTTTTCTTTCATTATTTATTTGTAAAACATAAAAAGAATTAATAAATTAACTGACAATTGTATGAGTTATTATGTTTTATTTTTTATTTATTATTATTTTTTTTAATGCTCGAGAAATATTACCAGAAAACAACGTCAATACTCGAATCACTGAAATCAATTAAATGTATTTCTTTCGAAAGAGAACTATCTAATATGATTTTTGAAGCATACAATATTACGACGCTCGTTTCATCATTTTTAAAATATATATAATTATATTTGTGAAATAAGTTGGAAAAAAATAAGAATGGGCGGAGTCTCGATAAAATTTTATCAAAATACCCCCTTCACTACGCTCAATTGCATATTTGCAAAACAAAATTGCATTTTTTCGCTGATCCAAAATTTTCGTAAAACATTGTGTGTGAACAATTATTAATGGTAAAAGACGTTTTTTGTTTTTATTCATCCTTTAATGATACTTAAATTGGCCTTTTACAAACGCTACAGTAAGGCGTGGCTTTCATTAATTAGTTGTGTTTTTATAGATCATTAGAAAATTTCATATTTTATTTTTATAGAAAGAGCTATCGAGGGTAAATAATTTAGGCATAATAATACACATTTATACATTTTCTTTCACTTTCTGCTTACTTGGATTTTTTAAAAGTGGTTTTCCAGTCGGCATGATCGCGTTTCGAATAATTTACAAAACTAAAATTAAATATTCACACCGGAAAAACTTTTATTGAGGCCTGAAATAGCGATAGCAATTTAAGAATGTATTTCAAAAAATGCTTCAGCAGTCAAACGGTTAATTCATTTACATTTTTATCGTGAAATGTGGCATTATATAATTGTTTTTTTTTTGTATGCAAAAAAAAAAAAAAAAAAAAAGAAAAATCATAAAATCATAAAATCTATGAATTGCTTGATGTGTGAATTTTAAAATTCTGGGAAAATAAAAGATTTTACATTACAGCGTAAAAGTGTTTTGAAATATTTTATTAAATCTTCCCAACTTTATCAGAACAGTAAGTTCAACATATTTATACACAGAAGAATGTATTGATCAATTGTCCCATTTCAGTGAGGATTAGCTGGAAACCTGCATCGTTTCATTAAGTTAAGCATACATTTGATAAATGTATAATAAAAAAATGAAAAATAACTAAATTTTAATACAAAATTTTGTCCCAAAACAATAACATAAGTTTTAATTAAGTTTATATTAAAAGAAGAAAATGTGTGTACGAGAAACTAAATTCACAATTTATTTTTCCATAAAAAGTAGAGGATGCCTGACGTGTCATAAGACCGTGTTAACATCATGTGTTGTCACTTAATATCGTGTGTAAGTACGACGAAATTTAAAAAGTGAGGAACTATATACTATTTTATCTTTTCTGAGAATACAAACGCAGAAAAAAAAAGAAGAAGAAGAAGAAGAAAATCCAATTTTCATGTTACGAATTATTTATTAAACTCTCGATTATTCGCGGGCGCAAGAAAAGGGCGGGATCAAGAAAAAAGTTTGCACAGCAAGAAAAAAAGAATAATTGTTTAAGAAGAAATATGTAAATTTAAAGAACTGTGATGCTTTTGTTTCATTTTTTGTACAGTACAGTACGCTACTAGACGTGTACAATTTTTTTGTTTATTGTTTTTACATAATATGTAAAATACAAATATTTTTACTATATTGTGGGTATTTTCATTGTTTGTATTCTGTTTTATATACAATACAATCCATAGATATAGTAATATATATAGATCTATCATCCCCATGTTATCGAGCAAAAAATTTTGATGCCGAAAAAAAGTTCTAAAATCAGCCATTAGAGAGTATTGAAAAAAAGAATAAAAAGAAAAATGAATTTGAAACTGTGTCTGGAGTTTTTCATTCACCTTTAGTAAATACATTATTCATAAATTTTATTTAATAAATTATCCGTGTGTATTCCTGTGTGTGATTTACTCGGGAAAAGGCAGCCATTAGAGTGACTTTTCCCGAAAAAAAAAAAAGGTATCATCTTTTCCCTCCCGCTGATCAATCTATGTCTTATTACTATATCTATGATACAATTGCGTTTTTAATCTATAATATTTTTTATCTCATTTATCCTTTATTTCCAGCCTTTTTGTGGTTTACCCTCGATTTGCATTATCCGCGGAACCCGTGTCACTCAATTCTGTGGATAATCGAAAGTATATTGTATTCGATAGAGTTAGCTCAGTTGCTACAATATTGATCTGTTAAGACAAAAAAAACCAGGTTCGAATCCCGATCTAATCATTTCTCGCTCAGTTCTGGTCTAGTCACTTTTTATTAAAATTAATTCAACAATTTTATAAAAATTTATGATATATAAAAGGTCGAAGTTAATATCCAAACAATTCATTGTCCTTCAGTAATCATGGCTTTAAATAAATAAATACTTTCATCCGTAAGACTGTTTTTCTATTCACAGAGCAAATGAAAACGGAAAATTTTTCAGTTATCGAAGAATGAATTGTACGAACCAGATGGGGAATTTTGTCCAATTATAACTCATTAACTAATACATATTTTTAAATTCCGTTTTTACATTCAGAAAATTCATAACTATTAAGTTGACTCGAGTTTTCAAATCAGAATTTTTACATTTTTATGCTTTATTTTGAAGCTGTAAAATGGAAAATTTCACATAGTGAAAATTCCCATTTTACAGTTCCACTGACACAAGGTGAACTACAGTTCATATTTGGACCCCACTGAAGACTTCTAACATGCTTCAGATGGGTTACAGCAATTGAGATAGAACTTGTGTGGCAAAGGATGAAAAAAAACCGTTTCTTACCCGGAGATACACCGGGTTTTTTGGGAGAAAAATTTTGAAAATTCAGAAGAATTTAAAAGTATTTTGGGGAGTTTTAAAAGAGTTTAAAAAGCATGGACATTTTTATATAAATATTAATGAGTAATTACTGGAAATGAGAAGCTTTAAAGAATTTCGCATAATGAAAATTCAATATCGAAAATAGTTTTTAACTAAAATAAAAAAATAAGTAAATAAATAAATGAAAGTTTGCTTTCTAATCAATAGTATTTTGGAAATATTAATCTGTGAGAAAATTTTAAAAGTAAAATAATCTGATACATTAAATTTAAAATGAATATTTATTAAAAAATCCTCCCCCCCCCCGCCCCACTTTTTTTAACAAGAAATCTCAGAAATTATTTAAAATCATTGCAATGAAAGTGAAATTTTCAGTTAAATAATCTTTTAAAAACTTTTCTGATCAAGTAATATTACTTAAACCATATTTGTAACATTTTAACAGAAACTGTATATAATTTAAATTCTTTGTTTTTCTGGGAAAAAAAAAAAATATATAAATATAAAAGAATAATATTTCTTTATTTTTTTTTATTTCTTTATTTCTTTATTATTTTTTTTTTTTTTGGGGGGGGGGAAGGGGTGGAAGGAAAGATTTCAATAAACTTATCAATTTATTTCTCTTTTGAAATTATATTTGCAGTATTAAAAAACTTTATGTTAGATTGTGCCTGCATTTAAAACTAGTTTATGCACTCTCATTGAAATTTTAACTATGTTCACTACCTTTCATTTTAGAAGTGACTGAACTTGTTTACATTCAAAATTTCCAATATCCCCTAAAGTTCCGGATTTATTCCCCAAAATTCCTGTGTTTATTTCTGTTTTTCAAACATTGCAGGGTTTTTGCAACACTAGTTATAAACGGTATTTCATTTTACCCGGCTATTCCTCATTCCCACCGTTCTTCTATTTTTTAAAGGTAAAAAAAGAAAAAAAGAAATAAATTAGTCGGCGCGTCATTCGAGGTTAAATTGTGGAACTTAACAAGATAATTATTTTAATCCAAGCATTTCATAGCTTCAAAGATCTTTTATTATATAGATATACATTACTTCTCTGTCTGTATCTCAAGTAGCCACATCCACTTCGGTATTTCTCTTTGAAGCATCCTCAAATGTCAAGTTATAACGTAGAAATTGGAATTATGGTAAAGATAAATTACTTCACGTGTAATCAGAAATTCATATTTAGCTTATTTTAAATCAGTTAATAGGTAAACTTGTGGCTCAATTAAAATTATATCTGCAGTGAAGTAATAATTTTGATTTATTAAAATACTTATATACCTTTTTTCGCACAGCCATCGGAAAATGCAAATTACTATTTCATTTAAATGTTCTCGCTGGATAATATTTTGAGAAAGGTTTTTAATATTTTTTTCTTTTTTCACAGCTTAATAAGCAATTTTCTTGGAGTATTTTTATTATAATTGTTCTTGTTATTAGTTATAATACATCTCGTTTACATTATTATTATATGAAAGAGCTGTTATATTATTTTCGGAGGAAAATATTTCTAAAATATACTGTTATAACAATATTTGTACAATTATGTTTACCAATTAATTAATTAATTATATTAATTAATTAAAATTTTCAGGCTTACCGATTTTTATAATTTACGTGACGTAGCTTTAAATCTTATCCGGGTGTAATTAAATGGAATTATTCATTTTCTCTGAATGTGTTCTTATTGTTCTATCGGTGACGGTCTTTTGTTTTTAAGCATGTTGATAAAGAGGCAAAAAGCTCTTTCTCTTAACAGCATTTAAATCATTTCTCTAAATTGTGTAGGAATGTATTGTGTTATT
This sequence comes from Salticus scenicus, assembly GCA_963930645.1. NCBI lineage: Eukaryota > Metazoa > Arthropoda > Arachnida > Araneae > Salticidae > Salticus > Salticus scenicus. The sequence goes on from OZ005655.1 coordinate 165,944,518, forward strand.
TTCTATGTACACTGTAACCATGACACTTGAGAAGATGTGTATTTATGTTATATATATTGTGAGATATATGTAATATGCTCTGTAAGATATGCTCATGGAAATAAGATGAGTTAATTCTAGAAATCTTTGTGTATGTATGTGTATGTAGGAAAATGTTATAGTAAATGGATAGGCTAGTTTTAAATTTGATTTAAAATTTTAAAAAATGCAATTTAAATACGCATATTCTGGTGAGTAAACAAATATGTTAATAAAGCAGTTTTGTTTATATTATTATTATTATTATTATTATTACCTTCACAGAGAAAAAAGGGAGAAAATTGAATAGATACCGCAGTAAGGAAACGTATAAATTTTTTGATACATGAGTAAGTTTAAAAAGCGCGCGTTGTAGTACTGAATACACATAGGCTGGTAAAATTTTTTATAAAGCAGTTAAATATTCCATGAATTCTGGCAGAAGAAAATGAATACTCCAGAAATTTCTGAAACATAAATTTAAGGGGGGGGGGAATTGCAACATCAATTTCTGAATGTAGTTCATATGTTTTTCGATAAAGTTTGATTAACTTGATTTGAACTTACAAAAAGGTCATTGCTCGATGTATGATACTAAACAATTTTACAATATTTAGAAACTAATATGAGATGGAATACTTGACCTCGATCACTAACGAAGATCCTTATTGTTCCTATCATCTTTGGTCCAGCATTTTTCGATTGCTCCGGGATTCAGTTGTGATTGTGGTTGTGTAGATTAAGCCAAATCTACCATCTTAAACCTATGTGAAATGCCCCCCGTGGGATCTTTCTAAGGGGTCTTAACCCATATTTAAGCAAATTTCGGAGAAAACCTCGGAAAATTTCGAACCGTTAAGATGACGAACACGACTTGAGATCGAACCTGGCACTACTCGTTTTCCAGCTTTGAGAGCAGAGCCATTAGGTCAGTGGTAGAGCAACTATGGCATTCGAAAAAACTTAGGTTATAATATTATAAATAAATTCTGTGTTAAATGATTTATTTCCGATGATAAAAGGTATCCCATGAGTGATTGATTTTTCTTTCATAGCTGATATTTGAGAAGTGTCGGGTTCGAATCAAGGTTGCGCTAGTTGGTCTAACCGCTCGGAGTTTTCTGTTATTTTCTCCGAAACTCGGGTGAATATGATCCCCTTACAAAGGCCTTCAAGGAGGAGACTCCATGCAGGTCTGGTATCCTTACGAATTTAATCGCTTTTAACACCTATAACAACAACTACAGTGCATCGATGGATAAACGCGCATAGTTTTTAGGGGTTATGCACAATTATGAATAAAAACAATGGTAATTTAAATAAATAAATGCATTAACATTTTCATTTGCGTGGCTGATTTGTCTAACAATTTTGTTTTACGATATCTCTAAGTTTATTTACGATACAATACTGAAATTTTGCATATGGTCTTATTAGGGCATAAGGCAAATATTACTCACAGAAAAAATTTTTGTATCGTATTGCTTAAAAATTTTAAATTAATGTTATTTTTTTAAATGTTATTGATTCCACATGAAAAAATTTCCCCAATTTTATAAGATTCTTAAAAAAAAAAAAAAAAAAAAAAAAAAAAAAGTAATTTCTTAGCATTTTTAACAGAGTTTTAAAGTGTTTATAATTTCGGTTTCAACGTATGTCTGTCCTCTTTCTAAGTGCCATAAATATCCATATAATTCCTTCAAACTGATTTATATGCTATTAGAGTTCATTATGGTATGTTCCCTATTGATAATGGTATAAATAGCATCACTGGTTTATGTGTAGGGGCGCCTAAAAGAATTCTAATACCGTGCGTTCTATGAGAGGTATTTCTATACAGCATATTTTAATACCGTTTTACTACCCAATACATAATGAAATAGACATTTATTATTCATATGCACAAAAACATAGTATGGTTTAGAAGACCACATAATTGGAAGCGTTTATATACTACGGAAACCGCATGAATTTTATTTTATGTTAATTAATGTTTAAGATCAATATTTAATTAATAAAAGCCAATGACAAAAAACCCTGTATATTTATATTGGGAATTGTGAAATATTTATCTATAACAGTTATTATCCATGTGATTTTCGAAACAAATTTCACATATATAATGAGTTTGTACTGAGCTCTAAGGATTTAACATTTATTGGACATAAAATTCTGTACTCTCTCGTGCCATTAAGGTTTCCCTAATCTCTTTCCGTGAGCATTTGTCATTCCATTAACTCCGTAATCCTGTTGTAGCATCCCAAACTTCAGCTGAGAGTTGTTAGACTAAAGCTCAACTCTTACAATATATCAGGCGAAGAAAAACTAAGCGTCTCTTTATTTATTGAAAGACTAAATTAAGAGTACTTAAACATAAGTAATCACGAGATGAGAAATTGTGCTTAATTTTCCCAAAATTAATCTTTTATTCAAAGAATGCTAAATTGCTCAAAGGTTGTGTTCTGCTAGTGGGTCGGGAACTGAAATTAGGAATTTTGTTTTAAAGTGTTATATTTAATCCTTTAATGTTCACTACATATTTTATTTTGAAAATTTAAATTAATTTCAAAAATTGTTGTTAAGTGCATAACTGATCATAATTATATACATATACTAGAATTTTCTAGAATTTTTTAGTTTAAAACATCTATACATTAATCTGATTAAATTCAAATAATAATTAATTTAATTAATGAATAATTTAGTATGCAAACACTATAAACTGTAAAAACTCGCAACAGTTGTTTCGGGTTAAAATAATAGCACGTCCTTCATCAGGCAAAAAACTAGACACGAGGGAATCATCAACGCAGTAAGGCCTACTTGCTCCTATTAAAATATTTAAAGAGTGACTTCTACATTTGGTTTTCTCTAAAACATTATTTATTAAATTTCGGAGTAGCGCTCCTACTTACTGAACAGACAAGATATATATATATTTTTAAATCGAATAATAAATAAAGAAAAAATATTGAAAAATTGTTGCATGAAAAATGCTAAATGTTTGGTTCCACTGCGTGGCCAATGAACTTTAAAGAAGCTGGAATTAATATATTCATTAGAAAAAATAGTTCTTTTCTGTAAATGCAATGTACATTGTAAATTTCCTAATGATAGTAATAGTTATAAAAGTTAAAATATTTGAAAAATAGTAGTTAGAAATATTAGAATATTAGTAGAATATTAGTTAAAATATTTAAAACAGGATCAAAAAATTTTAAGAAAAAGCAAACTAAATCATGTTTCTGTCAAATTTTATTTATACGCTAGAGGGATAAATATGATTTTTTTGTTTTAATCAATCAATCGATCCACAAATCTTCAATATCAGTTTTATTTATTCACCAATCAATCAGTGCATACGTGAACATACACATGTAATGCGTCTGACATTTATGCGTATTTATACACTAAAAAAAAAAAAAAAAAAAATCATTTTGGGAAGCCATAATATGGTTCGCGGAAGAATACATCAATGATCTATGTGTGGGATATAGGCATTCATGATGGTTAATGCCAATTTTTTATCATGTTAATATGCTAAGTATATGGGATTTTTAAATTTTAGTATATTTGTGTGCTTCGGAATCATTTTGTACTGTAAAAATTTTCTGTAGTAGATTATAGCACAGTGTGCTGATAAAAGTATTGCCTACTCACTGCGTTGTATTTTTACAATGTGCAGTAAAATAAATTTACTGCGAATTTTATTCACGTGTGCTGTAATTTTCACAGAATGCTTGAAAAATATTTCCTGCAATTATTACACATGCGTGCAGGTAGTAATCCACAAGACTAAGCAACTTACACATATCTACAGTTTACTTTTTTTATTAATGCGGAGCAAACGGTCTTGGATAGCCCAGGATTCGAACTCACAATCTCTTGCTCTAGAGGCCAGCACTTTGCCAATCATGCCGTTGGGCTCACAATGACATTTCTTAACAAAAACAGAGACGGTCATCCATCACCAGCACTGATTTCTGGATAAATCATGTCATACGCACCAAAAGACTTCTGGAAAATTTTTGATACCGATTTCCAGCACAATGTAAAGTAACTAGTCTTCAATTACTTTTGGACTAGCTGTAAAAATATACAACAACCTATGCTGTATTTATGTTAAAAAAGTGCTTTATTTTTACAGAAATTTTTTACAGTGTGATTACACAAGTCTGCGAAATTGCACTTTTCAAATTTTTTTTTTATTCAATGCTTTGGGTGTTTCTAATGTGTTCTGATGCACTGAATTCAGAAAAGCTAGTCTTTTCGTTTTATCACGTAAGGATTTTTCACAAAGCTCGGATGGAGATCGAAAGAATTCACAAAAACTCTATAACAAATTTGAAACTCTTTATATATAAAACACATTAAAATAGTCTATTACTTAAACATTACCTTTTAAAAGTGTTTCTTTATATCGAAGCTCCGTTTAGAGCTTTTTCTCTTGTGAACTTATTGGGGTCTTTGAGGAAGGGGGGATTCTCTATGCATCACCCAACAACAATCTTCTTAATAACGTGTTATACACTACGTCGTCCCTGTTACCTCCTCTACATTTCCTCGATGTCTTGATGAAATAGCTCTCCCTGTTCTTTCCTCCGATAACCAAGATTTTGCGGGAAATAACTTAGACGGGAGTTCAAAATGCGAAGCTTTAAGCTCAAAAAATCCCATTTTTTACCAAAACTTTACAGGATGGAAATTTTTGAATAGTTTTTTTCTTAACCAGCATCCAAAAATACACCAGAAAAACACATCACCTTGACAAAAATTTCATCGCATTTCCTCGTGTTACGTGACATACTCCAATTTGACGCAATTTTACTCATTTTTAAGTATTTTTGCTCCTTTATTTTTTTCAGTGTGGATTCAACAAAATTTTTGTTACCAGTATCCAAATTATTTTATTATTCTATCCAAACAGTTTTGTTAATTTAGCACATTGTTCGCTCATTGGTTGTTAACGGAAATATCTATGACGTAGCTTATCAACAATCCTATAACATCTACTTTTCTCCAATTGTTTTGATCAATCGAAGCAAGTTGATTTGACTAACTGAACAAAATTATTGTTAAAATTATTATTAAATGTCTAAAAATCAGTTCCCTTCCCCCCCCCCCCCAAAAAAAGTCCCCCCCCCCCCCCAAAGTCTTGCTGTACTGCAGGATTATCTTTCCGCATAGAATGCATGAATGCTTCGAAGAAGAAGAAGAATTCGATTTATCCTACTTATTATCCCGCAATAAAATAATTACAAGCAGTTGAACATTCTTAATTCAAGCAGACAAACTCCCGGGGACAAATTTATTAAATATTTTCACCTGAGCAGTGGAATGAAATATTTTTCTCGACTCCCACTTCCCCTCATCAACACTACTATTTTTTTTTCTTATTTTCTTCAACCGTGCGTGTATTTCAATCATTTCATGTCAGCGATACACTTTTTTTAGAATTAAAACTGTAGCAGAATCGCTGAATTTTCCTTTTCGTTCTTTAAAGGAAATATTGTTTTTTTTAAATAAAAAGTAAAATTATCTTTTTCTAAAAACCGCTAAAAGTAAATTAATAAATGAATAAATAATGCATAATATTTTACTTTATGCAATATCTGCATATATTATTGTTCAAAACTTATTATATAGGAATAAACAGCATGTAAGTAATTAATAAAAATTAAGAAAACATTTTTTAACAGTTGAAGCTTTTTATTGTGGAGCCCTGAAAATCATGAAATAAAAATTTATAATTGCAAAGACATGCTATAAAGAAATGAAAGTTTCAACACAAAGAAAATTTTAAAGAAAAATATAAATATTTCACTTTTGCAAGAGGTGAAATTTTTTTAATATTCAAAATATTTTAAAAAGCATTCGAGACCAATATTCTTAGTTATTAGTTTTTGTATAAGGATTCGTTAAGCCATAAATTTCAAATAATCCGAAAACTTTTCAAAATACTTTGAATATTATAAAAATTTCACCGCTTGCAAAAGTGAAATATTTATATTTTTCTCTAAAATTTTCTTTGTGTTGAAACTTTCATTTCTTTATAGCATGTCTTTGCAATTATAAATTTTTATTTTATGCTTGTCAGGGCTCCACAATAAAAATCTTTACTGTTAAAAGATGTTTTTTATTTAAATTTTTATTTTGTGCTTTTCAGTTACAAAAAAAATTTCTTATAAAAACTAATAAAAAATTCTCAAGATACTGTGTAGACACTGAAATATTTTCTTTTATCAACTGCCACCTTTTCTATTAATTATCTGTAAAAATTAACGCATCGGCCCTTTGAGGATCGAACCCATGAGCATCGTTATTAGCATGACGCTCTAACCAAAAGTTAAAGAACAATCAAGAAAAGTCATAGAACATGCTAGAAAAATCTAACAAATACTTATACAAAAAGAATGTTGTTCTCGAATGCTTCTTAAACTGTTTTGAATATTTAAAATTTTTCAACTCTTGCAAAAGTGAAATGTCTATATTTTTCCTTTAAAGTTTTCTTAGCGTTGAAACTTTTATTTTTTATAGCATGTCTTTGCAAGAATATTTTTCTATTTCATGCCTTTTAGGGCTCCGCAATAAAAAACTTCGTTTTTTTTTTTTTTTTTTAACTTAAATTTTTATTTTGTGCGTTTTAGCAACTAAAGAAGCTTTTAAAAACCTAATCAAAATTTCTTACGATACTGTGTACACAATGAATTTTTTTCTTTTATCAATTGACATCTTTTCTATTAACCCTTTGCACTCGAGAGGTGACTCTCACCCACCATGTGGTTTGATGCCGCAACTCGAGAGGTGACTCTCGCTCACCACTTGGTTTGCTGCGGTAACTCGATGCGCGGCAGTAACTGTTTATGTTAAGTTTCTTCGACACGGGTTCCTACTCTCTTTCTGTATAATCTTATGCGATGTATAATCACTTGCGATACTTGAAAACATTAGTCCACCAATTGACTGGAGATTTTCGCTAGCCACGCGATCGAGCCTCGACTTCAACCTCCGATTCCGAAGATATCCGCTTGAACTGAAAGCTACACAATATTCTAACAAGAGTTAGGAAGGACTGCAAAGTCTGTTCTCAGAGAAATAAACCCGGAAAAAGGCATGAAGCGACATATTGTAATACTTGCCCCGACAAGCCGGGCATGCATCTTAGGAATTGTTACATGAAATATCATACGCAGAAAACTTACAGACTAATATTTAAGAAATTATGTTTATAAAAGTGTAAAGATATATAAAACATTAAAACATAAAAAATTTATACATTAATTTGTGTTAATAATAATTTTAAGTTACTGGTAAGAAATGCGTCAAAAAGGATGCGAAACGTCTCGAGTTGCTGGTGTGCCACACGAGTGCAAAGGGTTATTATCTGCAAAAAAAAAGCAACTCATCGGCTTTCGAGGATCGAACTCACGACCATCGTGTTACAAGCATGACGCTCTAATCAACTATTATGGTGAACCGTTATGGATTTTATTGCTTTCGACTTGACAAAAATATTTTTAGATAAATGTAATCCAAGAAAGCATTCGAGTTATAACTTATATTTAAGAATCAAGCCTATGAAATAGAAGCAAATTGTTGCAAGAAATCTGCACATCTTTCGTGAAAATTAATTTTCAAAACCGTTTCTATAAAATTTAAACGACCTTCTATACATCAAACATTTCCATCCGGGAAAAAAAAAAAAAAAAAAAAAAAAAAGAAAGAAAGTAGGTTTAAAAAATTTTAACAATAAATTAAAATAACAAAAATCAAATAAGTACAGTTAGTAAAATATAATGCAATAAAATAAAATAAAGAAACAAATTCTAAATATTTACAATTCCATTCTTGGAAAATTCGTCGCCTGAATAGTAAAGTCATTTATTTCCAAAACTTTTCCCTTCAGGCAAACATTATTTTGTGGTTAACGCAACTACGAAGGAGACAGATACAATAAAATTGTATTAACAATACAGTCTGTGTTATACAGTGCCTTCGATAACGTCAAAAAAAGAATTGTGTCTCCATTTTATACGACATTGTAAAAGACTAAATAAAGCTTTATTTATTCAAGGCGTGTCCTTCCCTTTGCAAAAAATGATTTTTCTCATTCTAGATGCATTGAAGGGAAAATTGTATTTGGGAAAAATCACCTATGTTGGAAAATATGGATGTTTTGAAAGATGCCCAGTTTTTCCAATAAAGAAAAGTTTATGAAATATTTTTATAGAAAATAGTTATTGTGAGGTTGTGATAAACTGTGAAAAGTGTTTTTAGTTGGGGTTTTGAATTTAGGTTTATGCAAAATTACAGATTTAAGCTGATTTTCTTTAGAGGGGTTTTTATTCAAAAACTAGAAAATTATTAAATTAATGTGGGCAGTTGGGCGAAAAAGATATAACTTTAATGTATAGAAAGTTTTATTTGATTTCGGTCCGGATAGACGTAGCTCTAGAATAAAATACAGTCGAACCTCGTGACATGAATCCCAATGGGGATAAAAAAAAAAATTGTTCATGTTATCAGGAGTACATGCTATCAGTAACTTATCTTCATATAACTGAACTAATCTCCATTTTAACGGGGATCGTGGAAAAAAATCATGTTAAAAGTAATTCACGTTAACAGTGTTCACGTTAACATGGTTCGACTGTATAATAAATTCAACGAAAATTATAAAAAGAGAAATATCTTCATGTATTTAATGTTTCATTTTTAAGACCAATATTTAACTAGTAAACTAAGATTATGGGACCACCACTTGGATTATAATAGCTAATTTTCCGTTCTGAAATTTTCCGTATTTTATTTTCTTCATTCTGTTTTCAGTTTTATATTGTCCATTTTAGAATTTTTTTGATCTAGGGGTGGGGGGTGGGGGGATCCTAATTTTGATTTATAGATAATGAATTATGTATTCATTTATTTGTTTATGTAAAAAAGTAAATAAACGCTTTTTTTCTTAATAGTAATAGTTTTAATTCTGGTAGTAAGTAAAGTAGTAAGTTGGCTGTTGTTCAATGTAACAAACTGGGGTGAAGGCGCCAACGGGCGGAAATTTGTGCGTCAAATTTTAAAGACAAGCGAACAGACTATTGGTTGTTACCTATAGAGCGGAAGATGTTAAATATATATAGTAAAAATTTGCAATGTTCCTTAATATATATATATAAACCTATTAAAAATTTAAAAATATTTAATTTCAAGTTCAGTTTCAAGAATTAAAAAAAATTCAATTTTTATATGACATCTCTACGAAAGAAAGAAGAAAAAATGTCCAATGTGTTAAATGTACCTTTATCCTTATCAAGTGTAGTACAAAATTTCAGAATTGTAACGTAAATGTCCCAGAGATGTGACAAAACAAGAATAGTGACTTAATCACATTCCATGTCTTTACATTAGTTAGCAGTAGAAGTTGTAGCGTAGATCCTGTGCAAATGTCGAGTAAATTAAAAATTGTAATGTAAATAAAAAAACACATTTGCATTTTCGTTTGACATCAATCGGTCAATAAATAAGTTCAAACATATCTCTTGGACTTTTTTTGATACAGAATAGAAATTTTGTGCATTACCCATTTGAAAGTAATTTTGTGTGAAGTCATAAAAATTTTTATTTGTAGTTCTTGAAATTTAATATACTATTTTTTTTCAATTCTATAGTATTCATTTTGCAGTTTTTCAACTTATAAAAAACACATTGCATTGTATATATTAATAGTAGGTTTGTTTTTAAAATACCTTTCAAATGAATTTTAAAGATATTTTAAAATATCCACCAGAAATCACTCAAATCAAGAGGTATATAACCTATAAATTTTTATTTATTTATTAACTAATTTTTAAAAATGATAATTTCATGTCTATTTATTTATTTATTTATTCATTATTATTATTATTATTTTATTGTTTATTATTTTTATTTTTATTTTTTATTTTTTTGTCATCATAAGATAATTATCTAAGGTGATTTATCGAAAGTATTTGTGATACAACTTTTTGCTGTTATTACTTGAAATTAAACGGAAATAAATTTAATCTTTTAAAAAAATGAAAATTTTCGTAAAGAAAAACAGAGATTAGCTTCAAGACGTATTGCATATACCAGAAGTATCAAATTAAAAGTGACTGCTATCAAAATAGTTTACTTACTTAGGTTATAGAAAATGTAAGAAAAGTTGATTTTCCACGTTGATTTAATCGTCCATATAGTAGTTCTATAGGAATATATTTGTTTTCAACCGTAAAAGATATGTTAATGCATTCACGTGAATAATAAAAAGCAATTTTGTACAACATAGGTTAAATAATTTAATTCCACGCATTGAATAGTTCGAAATTTAATATTTAGATTAAGTTAAAACTAGCAGAGATTGCGCACATTGCGGATCGACAGGAAGGAGTAGAATGAGCGAGCTGAAACTACAGAGTTAATAGTGCAGTGGCAACTTTAATGTGCGTGTTGATTACTTTAAGAGACAAAACGTGGTTATTTTGTATCACTTTCAAAAATGATTGCTTGAATTTTCAAAACTCTTGCTAGGAATTTCTACAGAATGGTACTACTACAAAATATTTTTTAGTTGAACGAGTTCTCATGAGTTAGTTTGTGTATGTTACTAGTGGCAGGTGGTTGCACGAAAGCTGCACCATTTATAAAAAATACAAGAAACCATTCAAATTGAAAAGGAAATGTACTAATTTTAAGTTAAACGTGTTATGTAGTACCTAAATGTTATTTTTTATTATCTAGTCTTTTTTTTTCTGATTCTTTAATAATTTTTTAAACAATTTTTTTTTAAATATTTTTAAACTTCTTTTCTTTCTTTCTTTTTTCTTTCTTTTCTTTCTTTTTTTTTTCTTTCTTTCTTTTTCCTTTTCTTTTTGCTTTTTTTAAATTATTAAAATGAAATATCCCCTCCTAATACAAAAATATTTGTTTACAAATACTTTAGAACAATGCTATTTAAGTGCAATTATTATTGTTAAATTGTAATTATAATTCAAGCAAAATCTCTCCTACCCTGTAAGGAGAGCAAAATAGCTCTGTTAATTTTATTACAGCTGTCGCTTTAATTTAGAGCTTAGCATCAAAATAGTAATGGAAATGCATAGAATACGAAGAAATTCAAAATTATTCAGCAATATTTTAGCAAAAAAAAATAATATTAGAATTTTTTATATGATTCTTTTGAATTGTTCTCAAACTCTCCTAGCTTTACATTGTGTTTATAAACTGTTTTATAATGAAAAAGAAAAAAAAAAAAAATCGTGCTAACCCAATGACAACTAGACTATATAACGAGCGTTGATAAATTCATTTTAGTGATTTAATTTTACGCTGCAAACCATAAGTTTAATGATTTAAATTTGTTTTGCTGTTATACATCATCCTGTGACGTTAGTGCAGGTACAGTCAATAATTAAACATTCTTTTTTGCAATGTTCCAAAAAATTCAATATCGATCATGCATCTGCTGAAAGCTTTTCGTATCATTCACGAAGCTTTTAAGCTTAGAAGTTGCATTTTGAGCTTAGAACCCATTTTGTAAAACGAAATCTAGATCAAAAAATTTTTATTGGTAAAAACATGACATTATGGAAACGTTCATTAATGAATAATGATATCAATCATTAAAATGGGGAGAGAAAAAATGTATTTTTCATGATGCCTAATGTGAACTGGAACTAGAAGTTAGAGCAAATGAAATTTCTTATAAGTATTGTAAATGATGTAGTAGCTATCACTAATAACACTGCTCTGCATAAAAATTGCCCCCCCCCCAAAAAAAAAAAAAAAAAAAAAAAAAAACTATTTTTGTAAATTCTTATGTAAAATGGCCACCTGAATCCGAATATGACACCCATTTTGCCCTATCACCGACCGTTTTTTAGGGACGGCCCCCTATTTTTATCACTTTTCGGAAATTTTATACCTATAAATTTTATATTTAGGGGGGGGGGTATTTTAACTGTTAAATATTTTTTGATGCGCTACAGAGTTGGAAAGTTCTAAAATATGAACATTTGTGGCAAGGGGAAAATTTAGGGGGGGGGGGATTTGCCACAGAAATTATGTATTTCTTACATATTTTTAATCTATTATTAATGTTATTTATTAAACGTTATATATATTTTTTGTTTTTAAGTGTTAAATTAATTCTTTTTTATTCTCCAACTCAAAATCATGGCCATAAAATCCCACTAATCATCCACCGAGAAAACAGTGGATGATTGGGCAAAATGCGAGTCATATTCGGATTCAGGAGGTCATTTTACATAAGAATCAGCAAGAATGGTATCAGGGTTCGATTTTTTTTTTTTTTTTTTTTTTTTGCAGCGCAGTGTAATCAATGAAAAATTTATGTTACAATCATTATTTAAAAATTATATAATCATATCATAAAATATGAGAGGAAAATTAAATACATATATATTTTTATATGTCTTTATATATATACATATATAAAAACGCTGACAAGTAAATATATTGAAAATCTGATACATCTGCTGATTATAAATGAAATATATGTTTAAGAATTTTTTCAAAATATACCAATCCCTTCATTTCTGAGTCTAAATAAAGTATGCCTATTTTTACGATTGTTATATTATACTCTCACCACAATTTTAAATTTCATGAAGGTTTTTATGGTATTGTGGCATAGAAAACATTAGGAAAATTTTCTTTTTGAAAATTTTGGTGAGAGTATAATAAAACGATCGGGAAAATATAGGAACGCTGTGACCCCTGGTTATATTATGTCTCTTACAGCTAATATTTTAATACCATGTTTTTTATTTAATAATGCATTTTAAGTATTTTTACTGATTTTCAAAAGTGTTAAATCTTTTTCTTTTCTTCATTTTATATATAAATATTTAAAATGTGCATTTAAAAGATATAACAAATAATATAATATTTTATTATATCTTATAAAATTTCACTTTTTAAGACAGAAACATAACTTAATATAAATAAATTAATTAATTAATAAAACCTAATTCATAATTTATTATTATTATTTTTATTTATTAAAATTTAATTTGATACTAATGAAATTTTTTAATTTCTACATGATAGTTGCAATTTTCTATTCGTAATTGGGAACTTTGACTTGTAAATGTTTTAAGAAAAATCCAATAAGTTCAACTGAATATCCCATCATTAATAATTTATGCGATTCATCATTTTACTGCAATACCATTATGTGGTATAAATTTATACTTTCTCTATTATTACCTACGGGAAGAAAAGCTGCTTTTTTTTATCAAAATAATTGAAATGCCTTTCTCCAATACACTATTGTCTCTTAAAAATTAAACCAAAAATATTTAAATTTATGAAACTCTTCGTGTATTTCTTTGAAATTAACAAAGCCTTCCATTTTTAACACCTTTTCTCGGTGTTCGATCTTATCTCTTTTCATTTCCTCTCAAAGGTAACTGTTTTGATTTCATTATTGGCCCCTCAAAAGGTTGCTGTATTTTGGCTCTAATGTTGGCGCAATAATTGGCTGGAAAATGTTTGATCCGTTTGGAGCATATTTCCCTGCACTTGAAATTGTCTTTCTTTTTTGAGATAGAGAGGGAATTAAGAGAAAGGCAAAGTTAAGTGGATTGCGTTTTGTAAGTTGTTTAGATATAATAAAAAAGGCTAAAAGTAAATGTGAAGCATTATTTAAAATATTTATAGCGTAACTTTTTTTGATTAATAGACTCTTAATTTTTTCTGTTTAAAATACATTCGTGTTTTTCTTAAAATTATTCTTTTTAAAATAATGTCACATATTAGAAAAAACTTGTTAAATAAAGCAGTGTAAATAAAGCATTTTTTGTGTATGGTTAATATATATAGTTAAATCACGACATTGTTTATCGAAGAACATTATGTTATATCAAAAATTCGAAAACTAGTTATATAGTTCCGTAATTAAATTAAATTAATTTTTAAGTCTTTTAAATTGGTAAAACTCATTGATCGCTCTGAATTTTGCATTCTTAAAAGATATTTTTTATCCATTACATAGAATCTTTACTTAAACAGATTAAAGAAAATTGTTAAACTCATAATAAAATCATTTTGGTCATTTTATTATTTATTTATTTTTGTCAATTACAATTATTAAAAGACCTTCCGTATTACAAGTTCAAAAGACAAACCTGTGAGGGGAAAAAAAAATAGAAATAAAAAATTATTTATTACTTTAAATTTTTTTTTAACGCATAGACATATAAATCCCAATTGCTAATAAAGCAATATATATATATATATATATATATATATATATATATATATATATATATATATATATATATATATATATATATATATATATATACATATATACAATGAAACCCCGATCTATCGTTCCCGCATCCATCGTTTTCCCGCATTGGTCGTTTTATTTCTATTGTCCCTCCACAAATTGCATTTAAATAATGTTAACGAAACCCGCATGTATCGTGCTTCAAAAAGTCGTTTTCCCGCATTCATCGTTGTAAAAATTTTCTCCTGACCTTGTAAAAATTTTCTCCTGAAAGTCAAGCGGTTCCAGTGGTATATAAACTGGAATTACTTTTTTCATCCAAAAATAACTCTTTTCCTCATTTCCATGCAGGATCAAAATTGTGATGCCATGCCCCTGGACCATCTATTCATTTTGTAATTTCAGCATGGCAGGAAGACCCTCTTTAATAATCCAGAAAATTGTTTCGTGACATGCAGTTACGTGCGAAAGAATGAAGAATACCAAACAGAAGGGCAAGAAAATGATGATGATGATGATGATGATGATGATGATGCAGATGAAGAGTGATTGTGTGTAGCTGAGGATTCGTCTGGTACAAAATTTAGTGATAATATTTGCATTAATTAAGACGTTGCGACATGAGGTATCCTGGAACATAGAAGAAATGTGTGATTTCAAAAAATGAAAATAATTGCGAAAAAACAGAGGATAACTTTCACGCCGATGACGAAATTATGGCATTTGAAAATGCATGAACTTTGAAATGAACTTTGAACTTTGAACACATGAACACTTTTGAACTTTGAACACATGAAATTACAGAAAAGAACCAAAAAAATGTTGCAAATTTGGAAAATTTCCTGTTTAATAAAAGGAACAAAAAATCCAACATGAAATTACTGATTTTTAAAAATAAATTTTACTTAATGCTCTACAACACTGGTTTATTTCTTTGGCAGTTTAGAATGTAACAAATTAGTTTTTATTAATAGTATACTGTATACATTGTGTATATTAACTCTTAAACATTTTTTCTTCGTGTTTTGACTTTAACCCGCATTCATCGTTTTCCCGCTTTCATCGTTTTTTTTTTTTTTTTTTTCCCGCACCCCGTGAAAAACGATGGATCGGGGTTCTATTGTACATATATATATATACTGATTTACTAATTTCTTTCAATATAATTTTCGTCTCCTCTGCGTAAACGTTCTGCTTTTTTACTTTATTGTTAAGGGTAGTTTTCTAGAAGTGTAATAAAAGGTTTTCATATAATTGTAAAATTATGATTAGACAGGATATAGTAAAATGACGCAATACTTGCCTTTCTTAATCATTGCAACTTTTTTTAAATTTAAACTGTTTCATTTATTTATTTATTTTGAATGCTGCAAAATGTATTCGCACTCATAGTCTTTTTTTCATGAATCAAAAAGGAATAAGGTCAGCTTTAAAAATAGACAAACAAAAAGCTGAGACAAAATCAATTTGAGTACTATAGGTAACTGCATTCATTAAAAGAGACCAAAATAAATAAAAACCAATTTTAGGTTCAATTCTACGCATTAAATTCACCATAATCAATTTCCCTTAAACATAAAGAAAATTAAACGCATTTGGAAACCTTAAATTATATATATATATACATATATATATATATATATACACCTGAGCACTTTCATTAAAAAATATTTAATGTAAAAATCATATTTTTGTCAAACATATTAAAGTAATTAATAATGTTTATAATAATATTTACATTCTGTCCTAAAATTATCGATTATAATATTTATCTAATTACTTTATCAAATCACCTGAGAAATAGTCTTCTCTGTTTATAACATTACCGTCTCATCTATTAACTAGTATGTTGTGTCTATCACAAAACTTTCTTCTACATCATTCTACATAACAATGCCACATATTCTTTAACATGCACAAAATTTTATTCATATGTTCTCACAATAAAGATTTTGTTTATTTGGTGCAATTTTAATCAATAGATGCTGTGTAATAATGTGAGAAAATCACAGATGGTGAGTAATAGCAGCACCACCTATCGATCGATATACACCCGCATTACGCGTGCATTCGTTTTCATAATGGTTATCTCACTTATCAAATTTGATGCATTTATATGCCTTAGAAGTTGAAATTTAATCTTCTTATCATGAGGTAGACTGCAATACATAGCGCCACCTATCGGCAGATGTACGCACAACTTGATTAATCATAGTATTATATTTCCGTGTAATTATGTACAATGGAATTTGAGATATAGTCTTCCCGTTCGCAGAAAAATTTCCAGCACAGCAGCCCCACCTATCAGTCAATATGCACCCTAATTCAATCAGCATAATGTTTTGCAGTGGTCCTCTCACATAAAAGCTTTGTTCGATTATGCACCATAGAACCTGAGATAGCTTACATAAAATGAGAAAAATCGGAGTATGGCAACGCCATCTGTTCAGTGCTTTGCACCAAAAGTTGATAGACACCAATTTATGTCAAGGTGCAACTGCATATAAACTTGTATGGATTTCTGTACAGTAGTTCTTCAGATACAGTTGCCACAAAATATTTGTCACATACGCACAGAAGCAGACATTTTCTAAAAATGGTGAAATCGTGTTCTTGAGCTCTCAAAACGTGTAAATCCATCAAAAATCAGAAGTCAAAATTTTTTATGAAAACAATACTTTGTTATGTAAAATATAGAAATGATTAAAAATCTTAACTTATCAATTCGCTTAAAAAATTTAATTCATGATAAATTAAAATTGAAGTAAGACTTATGCTTTCTCCCATTACATTGATATGTGTAATTTACTATAAAATAAGCAATTTAACCATTGAAAATCGTAATTAATAGAATTTT
This sequence comes from Salticus scenicus, assembly GCA_963930645.1. Taxonomy (NCBI): domain Eukaryota; kingdom Metazoa; phylum Arthropoda; class Arachnida; order Araneae; family Salticidae; genus Salticus; species Salticus scenicus. The sequence continues at coordinate 165,961,665 of OZ005655.1, forward strand.
TCGCTCTTATTGTTTTTTATATAAAATATATTACTATATCTTAAGAGCAAATGAACACTTATAAAAGTACTATAGAGTATTCGATAACGGAATGTAACACATTCAATTATCGATTAAAAAGAGATTCAAAATATTTTGGAAATGGGTGAAACAATGGGCGATGCGTAATACAAAGATGGACTAACTGTATTAGACATCGCCTGTAATTATTACTTTCTTTTACATTCAAAAGAAGAAAGTATTGGATTCGTAAAAAAAAAAAAAAAAAAAAAAAAAAAAAAAAAATGCGTTTTCGGTTTTCGATGCATTTACACGTTTTGTGGAATCCAAAACACGATTTGACAATTTTTAGAAAATGTTTGTCGGTCTATGTGTCTGTATGTGTGGGACAAAAATTTTGTGGCAGCTGTAAATCAAAAACTAATGCATAGAATTTAAAAAATATACATATATTGTTGCCCTTTGACACAAATGTGTACGTTTAAACGTTTGATGCATATCACTTAACAGATGAATCTGTTATGCTGTGACTTCCCCCATTTACGAGCAGGCTCAGTCTTAGCTTCCATTCTGTGCAATTGCACAAAACTTAATATGTGCGAGACAGATTTTATTATGAGAAATATTTATTATTTCAACAAGTCAGTCTTCGTAATAAAATAACAAAAAAGGAAGAAATGTAATAAAAGAAATTTTTAATGCAATAAATAAATACACAATAAAAATATACAGTCGGCTGCAAAATTATTCGAGCACTAGCAATAATCCTTGCCAAAAAAAAGTACACTTAATACAGCTTTGTTAAATAAATCCTAGTCGAGTCATGTTCTTAATCAGTCTAAGACCATGATTCGACAAGGATTTACTTAGCAAAACAGTCTTAAGTGTACTTTTTAAATATAGGAATTATTGGCTAGTGCTCGAATAATTTTGCAGCCGACTGTACATAAAAAAAAGTTCAATAAATTGTTTATGTTGGAACGTTTTATTAATGTCACAAAAATAGAATATCTATATATACTAATAATATTTTGTTAAAATAATGGCTAAGGTAAATGTACTCATATTTGTATCATTTCAAACTGTTTCCTTACTTATTGGTAATTGGTAATTTGTACTACTTCTTTCAAAGTAACATACTAAATGATATATATGTATATGTATTTAATGTGAATGATTTCAATAAAAAAAGATACTTAAGTATGTTTTTTTTTTTTTTTTTAACCAATTTACCTTGTTTTGTAAAAAAAAGTATCAGTTTATTTTCATCTTAATCACTGTGGTACATATGTAAAATTTACTAGAAGACAAATATATTTATCTACACGTATATAACAAAAGATTTTTAAAAGCCATTCTATTTTGCGATATTTTTTAAAAATAGGTTTCAAATTAAAGTTCGTTAAAATTATAGTTTAAATAGAAATAAAATAGCTTCTCCGCATAGTTTCATTATTATTATGTGATCATCATAAATTATGTACTCACCGATTTGCATAATGAATAAACCTTATTCACTGGTTTGATGATATGTAAAACTTATATAATAATAAGAAGAACAAAATAATATCTATTGAAAAAGCACTTTAAATATTTTGCAGAAACTACGCACCTTAAATTTCTTTCTCGTGTTTGTTTAACGTGAAGGCTATAATATATCTGAATTTGAGTGATTACAACTATCAAATAACTTGGCCACATATTCACCTCTTTCAAAGCTGTATGTAAAAAGTATACATAAATTAACTGTTATGAACAACATTTTTTTAATAAATACTTTCTTTCGCCCATGTATGTAGTAAAGTATCAATTTTGCGTCTGATTTTAAAAATTAAGATTTTGATATATTACTTTTTTTTTTTTTTTTTTTTTGAGGTCTCGGGATTCCGAAAATTGTCTCTTTAGTGCACAGTGTGTGTGTGTAATTACGTCTGTATATCTTTTATCACCATAGCTCAGAAACAAATACTAATAGAAAGTCTAAACTCTGTATTTTAAATTTGTATCATACGGAAAATTTTTACTCGAAACATTTTGTTAAAACGAACCTAATAGTTCGTGTACAGCTACATCTAAAATAACCCGAATACATTACATCTATGGACAAAATTTCTGGTAGCTATAATTTAATATCTTTAGATTGAAGTAATTAAATGTAATGAACATACATTTTTTATGTATATAATTGCTGTTTTATAGCATAAAAAGCATACACAAGAGACAAAAGAATTACGATGGATTAAGGTTATACTAAGAAATTGCTGGAAGTGCATTTCAAATTATGTGTTTTTATATTGTGTTGATTTTAAGTACATGGCGTGGTGTGGATATAACTTTTGATAATATACAGAGCTACCCAAAATTAACTTAATTCTTAATTTAAAAATTCTTTTTTTATTCGATGTAATTGATAGAAGTCCTTTACTAAATTTATTCAAGTTCAGGAAATTTATTTAGGGATGATTATTATCATTGTTCATTACACATATGGTAGATAAAGTATTGTTTCAAGTTCAGTTTTGAACTCTGATATTTTGGTATAATTACCCATTTTCCCTGAATACGAAAAGCAATTTTTATAAAGTCTATATGCATGTATATCTTATATCGGCATAATTTAAAAACAAATAACTATAAGAAATTAAGTTTTGGTATTTTGAAGATAAAATAAAGGTGCCACCTGAAAGGTTTGTCCAAGGATGTTAAGTTTTAAGGAGTGATGTATTTGAAACTTGTTTGAGTAATTCGAAACAAATTTTTAAATTTAATAACAGTCTTAATGATAAAAAGTCTTCCTAATAAAAGTTTTAATAATATAAGATATTTTATGAATATAAATATCGTGTTCAATTGGATGTTTGGGGATAGCTACCGTCATACGGAAATATATGTCACATAAAACAGTTTTTTAAACTATTTTGTAACTTTTTTATTTTTTAACTTTTTAGCGAGTTCTTGTGTTTTATTCTGTTTATTCAAAATTTTGTACTCATACTCACTATTTTGTACTGTTTTTAATATATATTCATATGAAATACTTCTTATCTCACCTCTAAATCTATAATCTGCCTTTATAATATTGAAATGCAAGGTCAGAAAAAGTTATGTGAGTGCAAATACCGATTACGTTTCTTTTCTTTTCTTGTAGATTCTGTGAAATAGAGTATTATAATAAGTAATAGGGTAGAGTAATAATAGAGTTTTAATATATGTAAAAGTTAGTCGTAAGAAAACAATAGAAGTTAATTTATTTTATTTCCAAAAACAAATTTTATTGAGTGATAACAGGTAATTAATACAATAATTTGATACGTAAATAGTGTTTTTAAATAATTTTATTCATTTACTTTTTTTGTAATATTAGATAAAACGCAAGACATGGTAGTTTTAAATATAGAGATCTATTGATTCACAGCTTATATTTTTATTAAGTTTATTTTTATTTATTTATTATTATTATTATTATTATTATTATTAATATTAATTTAAATACATTTTTTTGTAATTCGAATATTATTTACTGTTCTAATCTCTCTAAAATTATAGGGGTTTTTTTCGCTGCGTAATAAATATTGAATACCAGAACTTTTTCTAATCCAGAATAAACGAAATTTCTGCAATTTGTCCTGATACGAGAATACTAAAAAGATAGCCAAAATTTTCCTTATTTAAAATTTTTAAATAAATTATTAATTTGTTAATATTTATTTATGTAATTTTATTTTTGGATATTTTCATAATACATTTCTTTTCAACAGCTCTATCAGGATGATTTAATTTTCTGTTAAACAATTCATTTGTTTTAGTTAGCAGACACTTTGAATGAAATCGGGAATGAAAAGAAACAGGTGATACTATTTAAGAATGATGCCAAATTGAATTATTCTGGTAAAATACATTGAGTCTCTTTCTTAGTAAGTGAACTTACAAGAATACAAAGCTTTTAAACGAAATGATAGATGCTATTTGCATTAACGGTAACTCAGACAATGACAAATTGCAGAACTCTCCGCTTATGGAACCTACCTTTTTTTTTAACGAATGTTTATAGACTAAAAGATAATTCCCCCCCCCCCTTCACTTAACAATGGTTAAAAATTGTTTACAACAATTAGATACTACGGTTGTAAGTTAGTTGTTTGTAATGCTTGTAGGTATATATGGAAAAATGCGTAGAAGTCCCTCAGCATAGATAAACTGGTGGTTTGTTTTATAAATTGATTTTGTTTGATGAATAGATGTATGAGGTGACTGGTTGATGGGTGGATTGGTTTATTAATTGAAAGTTCTATTAATTAATTATTTGAAGGTTGGATTGATTAATTGATGAATAAATTAAGCGATAATAGATTGATTTACTAATAAATAAATGGAATTTTTTAAGGGATTGAACTGATTGTAAATTGGTTGATCGATGAAGTGAGATGGATTCATTCAAAAATAAATAAACACTTGATAAATGATTTATCAAGTGTTTATTTCTTTGATAGGTTAGTTTAATTTGTAGATTTAAAAAAGGGAAAAAACGTTTACTCTAGCTCATAAACAAAGCTATCTGCCCTTAAGATAGTTTTGTTTAAAGTTCTATATAATATGTAAGTAAATATAGTCACGATTTTTCAACATAATTTAAAATAACTTTCAGTTATGCTCCTTTATTTATTTATGTTGCATTTAATATTGTAGATGAAAACATGCAATGGGTACAGTGTAATCAATAAATCATTCATGAAAAACAGAGAGAAATAATATATTTTCTAGGTAAATTATATTGTTTTCACTTTTTATTTCTAAGAAGTAATTTAAAAACTAAATTTCAAAATAAAACTCGATTTTATGTAGCTTCAAGTATTAAAAATCATTTCTTTTTATGCATGTTTTTTTTTTTTTCTTTTTTGAGGGGGGGGGGGATATGATATTCTTTTTAATAAAATAAATGTCTCAAATTAAAAAGCGTTTAATTAAAATTCGTATTTATAAAATTATTTTAATTTTCTATTTACAGATTTAATAATCGCATTTTAATGCAAATTAAAAATGAGTTATACTACAAGTCTACCATTACATTGAGTTTTGTTAATTCGTTCAATAAAATAAGCTGTTCTTCTTCTTTTTTTTTTTATCTCGAAAGAAAAAAGAAAGAAAGAAAATAAAAAAGAGGAAAAAGAAATTAAATTTATCTGAACTTTTCTTTTTAGATAACTTTTTTATGTATCAGTTATATTATTATAACTTATTATGATTAACTTAATTTAAAAAATTGTGTTAACCAATTCACTGCCCACTGTAGTGTGTGGAAGGCTACGTTTCCCCCCGAGTTACGTTGTGATGGCCGGTGAAGTGGTTATGTATTTAAAATTATGCTTTGAAGACAAAAAAAAAAAAAAAAAAAAAAAAAACATTTTACATGGTTTATCTTTTTTCTTAATTTTTAAATGCTTTTGATATCACGAGCTCGGATTATTTTAGACCTTTTTACTGTTTTCCTCAAAAGGACGAAATAACGAAAAGCATTGCAATAAAAAGTAATACTAAAATTTTAAAGTAATTTGTATTATAAGAGATACTTTCAAAGTATGAGAAGTATATAGTAACAGAAAACTATGAACAAAAAAATGTCCCCCTCCCTCGATAACAGGAATCACTTATGGGACGCCTCATAACCCTGTGAGTATTTTGAAAAATTATAAAAATTGAAAGAATTGGTAGAATTGAGCTAATTTTGCAAAAAAAAAATATTCTGGGGAAAAGAAATTTTTATTTTTCTTATTTTATTTTATTTTTATTTATTTATTTGGGAAGGTGATGGATAAAGAAAAATATAGTTATATTATTCATAGATAAAGGCGCTGCTCAGATACAGTACAAGAAATATGCAAATCAACGACTGAAAGGTTTTACGATTAACAGATCATTTCTGATTTTTTTTTCTACTTATGTTAAGTCTAGAATTTACTACAATAGAAAATCTTCTTATATGCAGTTAACTGACGCCATTCGTCATGAAATCGCTTGCATCCAATCCGATATTACTTACTGCAGTTAGCAGTGTTGTACTTCACTTGAAAACTGTAATTTGTGGTGATGACAGACACATAGAATAAGAATGATTTTCTTGTAAACATTTCCCTGCATACAAACAGTTTTCCATAGAAATGTGTGATTTGTTTCACACAGCGTCCGCCCGTTATTGTCCAAAATTTTAGCTAGTTAAAAAAAAAAAAAAAAAAAAAAAAAAAAAATGAAATAAAAATGAAATTTCAAAATTTTGAAAGAAAAATTTTTCTGCAAACCGTGTTCAATTGTACCATTTCCTTCATATTTTATCAATTTTTAAAATATTTACAAACTTTGGGGATACCTGGTAATTGTATATGTGTGTATGTGCTTCTAAAAAACCTTTCACAGTAACAACTATTATCATAATATTGTTGCCTAAAGACCTTAAACCAATATACAAGCAGCACATTTTTCAAGCAAGACGAAAGCACTGATGTTTTGCTGATTCTTTCATTACTAATTTTCTCCAGCAATTTGACTTTGGCAATGAAATATAATAGCAAAAGTCGCTACGTTTAATCGTTTGGTGCAAAAATATTTAATAGCAAAAAGTTTGCTTCGTCACTGGGTGAAAGTATATGTCATGGATGTTTCTTGATGAAGAAGAATTCTTGGTTTTCACGATTATTTGCTGCTTCCATTTCATTTTTCCGGCTTATGTCACGGAGAGATTTCTTTTCTCGAAGGTTACCTTGACTTCTATCATGTAAGGAAGAGTAAAAGATGACGTGGCTCTCTGGCAAAACTCCCGCAAAAGCTCCTCAGAGAAAGAGTCATCACTCTTTCGTCTTATGACCCAGGACAGGCTCTTTGAAACGGACGGGCTTGAGTGATTGCATCAGCAACAGATTCTGTGTTTTTGTGTTACTATCTTTGATTTTATTTTAAACGTTTCTTTCATCTTGAATGCGTATTTTTTTTTTTTTTTTTTTTTTTTTTTTTTTTATTCTGATAGTGAAAAGGCAATTTTTTTTTCTAATATATTACTGAAGAAAAATTGAACAATTTTAATCGAAATAAGTTATTATGAAGTGGTCATACATGTACAAAACTTCTTTTTATAAGAGTCATTGATATAAAAGTAGGTAGTAGTAGATAATTAAAGTTTTCACTACAAAGGATTAAGTTTAAGAATCTCGGTACTTATGATTTTATATTTTTAAATATTTTATGCTTTTCAGTTTGTTGTGGAACGTTATTAAAATTGTTCTTCGGGAATTTTTAAGTTTTCTTTACAACGATTTTTTAATCAATAAAAATACTTCTTCTAAAATTTTCAATCAGCAGTATTCAAAAATATTTGAAACATTTAAATAAAATAAGTACGTGGATAACCAACACCATCACAGTTTTATACGGGAATAAACAAGAATATAAATATATATAGGGTAAGTCTAGGATAGATGGCCATAGTTTTTAAAAATTGAAATAAAAATTCAAAGAATGCAAAAATAAGAAATATTTGTGCATATTAAAAATTTTTATACATATACTCATCACATTATGGGCAAAAATACTTCAATGTTGAGAACAAAAAATGGTAAACATAGTTGGAAATTAAAAGGGCTAGGGGTCATCTCTCCTTCAAGTCAAGGAGAGATGGCCATCCAATTCAAGAGAGAAAAAGCGAAGTTAAAATAGCAAAAAATAACACATTTTACATAGTTTGTTATGAAAAACGTATAGCAACTTGTAAAGATGCAATTATATCGTGGAAAATGAGTGATTAAAATTCGAATAAACAGAACTTAAAGTATAGTTTCAATTCTTCACTTTTCACAAAATTTTACCACATTTTTAGCAAAAGTCTTGATAGTTTATACATGTTTCATCGAACCACTTCAAGAGCTTCATGCATTTTATCCAGTCATTCGTTTTCGTTGTGGCATATTGTATTCTTCTTCACAATCAATGCAGCGATCCTCAACAATCTCTGTTTCCACAGAATCTCTAGAATCTGCTAATTTCAGATGTATTTCATCTTCTTCGCTGTTGGAAGTGTCATGTTATTGTTTTTTTCTTGCGTTTGTTTTAGACTTTTCCACGGTTTTGAGATTTTTTTTATCAAATTTATCTGTTTCTGGAAAAAAAAAGTTCCTGACGTTTTTCAATATTTTCCGGTGAGGACAAACCATAGCTACTTTTTTTGCCATTAAACGTGCCATTCATTGATACGCTTTCTAACTGTTTTTGTCATGGTAAAATCAGGAACACATGCAATATCGGAAAGTAGTTTTGTTGTTGATGATACATCGTGAGTTTCTGACGTTTTAAAGGCAGTCATCTCTCCTGAAATTGAAGGATAGATATCTACTCAATTTGAAGCGTCATAATGTATGGCTGATAAAAATTTTAAGTTCATATCTCAAATACTTTATGAAATGTCATGTGCGCAATGAAAAAGCACCCTTGAATTTTTTTAAAAATAATCTGTAGTAAAAATAATTTTCTATTTTAAAGTAAACCAAAATAATATTTTTAATCCATAGCGTAATGTCATTCTAGTTAACACACACACACACAAAAAAAAAAAAACTGTACATGCATTTATTCTTTTTTAAAAATTGTGAAAGTTGATTAAAAATTTTCTTCAATTTCAAATTTTTAAAAGTAGTTTGTCCCCTCAAGGTACTTTTTTTTCGAACATTTTTGCGCCAGAAATATTACATTTTTGGACATTGAAATAATACCGCTGTTTTCTGACGAAAGGCAACTGTTTTTTTTCCCCCGCCAACACGACAGTTGTGTGTTTGCTGGGAATATACAGCAATCCGAATATAAAAATATGCAATATTTGATAAAATATGAGCGTTTTTAAAAAATAATTTTCAATTGTGCATGTGCAAGCATTAGGGATATCATTATAATCTCAAAGTATTTCCTGTTTTATTCAAAAAGAAAAAAGAAAAGAAAAAAAAATTGTCTTTAGTATTTCCTTTGATATCACAATGTACGAATAAGTTTTAATGTGGTTGACATTTCTATCTTTAATAAACGAAACATATGTAGTCACTGGTGATTCTATATGGAGGTATCATTTCCGTATTAGTAAGAACCCATCTGAGATTATTTTTAATAATCCTATGAATGACAGCATCTTAAAAAACTGTAACTGTTATATTATGAACTTCGTGTAATTTTCGCCTCCTCAAAGTTCTTTATCATAGATGCCCCATCCTGACTCTCTCTTGGGAAATTGAAAAAAAAGAAAACAAAATTAAAAAGAAACAAAATTATACAGGATTTCAAACCTATAACAGTGAAAATATCTGTTTTTCTTATTATTCTTATGACTACTATCATTATTTGCGAAATTTTATTGATGTCCAATGTCATTAGACATATGAATGCAACAAAACTGCTTAAAAATCAGTTTGATTATTTTTGAATTCTACTGTGGAAAATCATTGAAATTTTTTAATTATGCTTTTTTTCTTCAAAAGATTGTATTTTTGTATTTCAACTTCTACAATTTTGCAATTTATGTATTAATTTTTAAACAGCTTGATTAATCCACCTATGATATATCTGTAGTGATAAATATAAAGGATTTAAGTCCAAAAGTGTCGAATTTGAGTTAAGTACATAGTCAGACTCAGAAAAAAATTCTCTATCGATTGGTATAAAGGATTTAAGTGTACGTCATTTAGTCTTTGAGAAAATCCATTGGTAAAAAAAGGTTCAAGTCAGAAATTTACCATTCATGTATGGTATAAAATATTTAATTCAATTTTTTCCCGTTATTAAATGAAGGTTGACAATCACTGAATGGTATAAAGCGTATAAGTCAATGAAATACCCTTTTCCTAAGCGATTCTCCTGATTTGTTTTTAGTTAGTTTAACTTTATTTTTCGTCTCCTGAAAAATCAAGAGTATGGACTTAAATCTTTTATACTTATCAGTACAGAAATATAGATTACTTTTCACTAAACTTTTTATTTTTTCACTTTTTCTGTAGCACTGTGCCTCCCGATGCATCGTCGTCCTCAAGGATGAGTTCAAAGCGCCTTTGCAGCATCCACAAAATTCGGGAGCTGCAGCTTCCTTGCTTCGAGCTACAAGAGCAATATGATATCATTAAAGAAATCGGAGAAGGAGACTATGGAAGAGTCTTACTAGCCATACACAGAGACACGGAATCACAGGTATGTAATATTAAAAAAAAACAATTTTATTTTATTTTATTTTATTTTATTTATTTATTTGCTGTTATTATTGTTCTCACAAGATATATGTGTTACTTCTAAATAAAATTAGCATTCCGTGGCCATCACAAAACTTTATTCTAAATCACTCTATATCACAGTTCAACATGCATGGTAATATGCCCAAAAAATTAATCAGTATAGCTTTTTACAATAAATAATTCCCATATTCAGTTCGATGCAATTTTATGCAATTGTTACTGTGGTATAGCCATCTAAAAAGTCGCAGAAAATGAGCAAAAGCTTGTCAGCCGTTGTATACTCAAATTAAATCAGGAAACTTTTCATAATGCTGTCTTACATATAAAGTTTAGTGCATTTGCAGGTTATAGAAACTAAAGATATGCACTTTACATAAATAGGGTAGTTGTATCCTAGCAGTGCCATCTCTTTGGCGATATATGTTAAAATCTAATCACCACTGAAGTATGTCAATGTCTAACCAAGTATAGCGTTTTGTAAAATTTTTATCATTATTTCGTGAGATACAGCGCCCTGAAAATTTTGGTAATAATCCCACACACACACACAGGTAGACTTTTCTAAAAAAGGTTAAATCGTCTTCAGGACATTTTAAAACATATAAGTCCATCAAAAAATCGGGAGTAGAAAACTGTAACAAATCCAATACATTCTTCTTATGCATATAAAAATGCCAAAATGTATTTTTAAGCTATGCTCATAGAATTATTTTGTGTATACCTTAATAGTAAATTATTCTATTGACTAGACTGTCCTCAAAGACTATACATTATCCAAAAATAAACAAAATGTAATTGCATTTTAGTATTCATAAAATTAAAAACAATAACAACTGAATATCTAATTTAATCTGAATTGTTTGCATTGGTGTACAGATAAACAACAAAATAAAACATATTCTTTGGATCATAACATCTCCCGAATTACTCGGTCCTAATTTAATTTAATTTAATTTATTTAACATTAAGTTAAAGGAGAAGTTAAAATACTATCCATTATCCGAGAATAAAAGAAATGCAATTGTGTTTAACACGGGGGAAACAAGAAATATATCGAATAAAGCTAACTTAATCTAAACTTGTTGCATGGACGTGAAGATGAGCAACAAAAAGGATAAGCTACTTCGAAATCCGTTTATTTCCCCGGAGGTCTAGTTTTGAAACTACACTCTTTTTCTTTGCTATATTACTCACGCCCAACTTGTTGTCTGTGAATTAGTTTTCTGGACTGCGTCCAGTGAATTGTGATAATAATCTAATGACATTAGTCTCAAAGCACGTATTTAGAAGGAAAATAAAAACCTTCAAATAAACACATATCTTTTTCTTATACTACTAAATACTATTTTTCTTCAATTTGTTATGGAAAATTTTGTTAAAATAATAATTATAATATCGTTAACAAGATTTTCTTTTTCTTTTCTTTCTTTCTTCTTTTAGGATCAGAGTCCTATTTCTTTTAAACAGGGAAAAACTGTCGTCATCATTTGCGATAGACCACGTTGAATTTTGTAAAGAAAGAGCCTTTTATAAAATCTGAGAATTTACAAATACTCTGGACAAAAGTCTGGGTCAAAAATATGTCTCGGGTATTAAATTAAATTTAGGTTCTGAAAGATTTTAAAAAAATTGTTTTATATTTAACTTAAAAAATTAAATATTAATAAATTTCAGGGGTAAAAAATATGTGAATTCCCATAAACATGCCTTATGAAGTTTATTTCTTTCATAAACATGTCAGGTCGATTTTTAAAATAGCATTTATGCTACTGAAACCCGAAAGAAAATCAATAATTATGAACATATTACTTTGAAAACTTCCTAAGTTATTTGAAATTTACGATTTTATTAAAGTGTTAGAATAAGAAACATTTTCACATAAAAATGCATTATAAGATGTACTTTCTATGTAAAGTGTATGAAACACGTTTCAAAATATCACTTATGATACTGGCATGAATATCATTGACTATGGATATTTTAATTTGAAAATTTCGTAAGTTATTTGAAATTTAAGATTTTCTAAACATGGGAGAATATGTCAAAGTTTCGCATAATTGTGTGTTATAAAGAAAAGTGTGTTAATTTGAAAACTTCGTAAGTTATTCGAAATTTAAGATTTTTTAAACAGGGGAGAATAAGTCAAATTACGCATAATTGTGTGTTATAAGAATTATTGCATTGGGAATAGTATGGAATTATATGAAAAGTAAAGTACAGAAATATCCTAATAATATTAATAATAAATTAGGGTAAAAAACTTTCATGTAATAAGAAATTGAACAGCCTAGTGGTTGGCTCATTTCAGTCGGTGACCATATTGAGTCCTACAACAGTCGAAATTTATGAGAACAAATAAGGAATTGAGTAAAATGCACCCTTGCCATCCCAACTTTTTTTTTTTTTTTTTTTTTTTAAGTTTTGGTTAATAGAATATCATTTCTTCATTTTTCATCATCAACTTTGAACGTTCTACTTAGAAATGCTCGTCAACTGTAATTTAAGATTTTCTAACATGGGAGAATGGTGAAGAATTTCTCATAAACACACATTACAACTATTATTTTCATGATAAACATATCGTTCCACTTTTAAAATATTATTTATAATCCTGGCATGATCATTATTGAACATCATCTATATGCTTAAATACTTGTTAAGTTATTCGAAATTAAAAATTACCACAACATGGCAAAATAGGGCAATATTTCACAAAAACTCGTGATATCGGGATTATTACATTCCATATAATATAGAATTTCCTGAAACTAAAACATGAAACTGAACCTGATAATATTAATCAGAAAACTATGATAAGGTAAAAGCGGGGGAAGACCGCCTAGCAGATGGAACATTTCAATCTGCGACCATTCTGGGTAATTGATTGTGTTCATTGATTTTCACATGAATATAGATAGTATGAGCTATAGTAGAAATTTATAAGAAGATATATACGTATAATGAAAAACTAACTGAAAAATTCCTTTAAAATTTTAAAATCAGGGGTAAATTTAATAAAGAACTCTTATTACGAGTAGGGTAAGTACTCCAGTGATTTGCATGCTCCAGTAATTGACATCTATCCCGAAATAATTAATAAATAAGAAAAATAATAAAATCATATATTTTACATATAAGAATTTTAACATTTTATGTCAAACACTGGAGCATAGAGTACTAATAACTGGTAAAATGAATAACTAGTAGTGTCAAACATTGGAACATACAGGGCCAATTACTGATAAACTGAAAAAATGGCAGTGTCAATTACTGGAACATTGAGTGGGTGTCAAATAAAAATTCATAAAAAAAATTATTGTTGTCAAATGTATATATTTTAACATATATGTGGTTCTGAATGCCTTTCATACCAAATGTACTAACTTAAGATTTTTAAAAATATTTCCTGATGACTAGAACATTAAAAACATCAGAGATTGCTCTAAAAGCGTCAATCACTGGTGCACTTACCCTATAAAGACATCTGCCAATACGGATTCTGTGAGCAATAGAATCCTTTCTAATACTAAAAATGACGCGGTAAAATGTAAAATTGTAAGTTTCCGATGCGTGATGTAGTCTAATTAGCACCATTTGTAATTGAGAAAATGTGTATGTTTATTTGTATATAATGTTAGACAGTATACATTTCTTCACAGAAACAAACTATTTTACGTTTTCTTTTTAAATATAAAGCTGTAAATGTAATTTTTGCAGGGTTTCTTCCTCAATAATTGGAACAAATGGTGTAAATAGCACTCCTAGTTTGTATACAGAGGCTTGCAAAAATTTTCGTATGCGCTGTTGTATGTAAGAAATTTTTATTTAATATCTTTATACAGCACAAAGCCCATCAATTTTGATATATACAGATCTGCCAACCTCATCTGGAGTATTGTTAGTACCGCCCTTTTTTCCACACCACTTAATTTTTAGAGTAATTCTCTTCAAATGCATTTATGATGAAACGAGAAGAAAAATACTCTAAAAAGAGAATGGAGTGGTAAAATGGGTGGTGTTAACAAACCTCCAGAATAGGTTGGCAGCTCTGTATATATTAGTCAAATACACAGAAGTTTGATTCTTATAGAATACGATGTGATTAGCATCAATTAGTTAGCGCATTACTTAGCATTAATTAGTTTACAGAGCCGAATAAAAATAACCAGAAACATTTTAGTATATAAGTGAAAATTGCTCGAAATTAATTTTCAGTTCAATTTTGTGTTTTAATAATTGAAACAAGGTTGAAATGTTAAAGATTAAACGATGAAATTGATAAGTAGAGTTAGAATGTGTTTACAATCTATGTAAACTGTGAGGTTTTTAGTTCTTGCTCTTACTTATAATTATGTTTTTCTTTCACAGGTTGCATTAAAATCCGTCCCAAAAGCAACGACCCCTCTTCGTGACTTTCTAGTGGAATTTCATTATAGTTATTTCCTATCACCGCACAACAGTATATTGGACACATATGATGTCGCCTTTGAAACACAAGACAGCTACATCTTTGCCCAAGAGGTCTGTTTTTAAAAGTAATATGCATTCGCGTAGTAAATGGACGTACATATTATTATTATTATTATCTTTAAAAAAAAAAAAAAAAAAAAAAAAAACTTTCGTTTTAAAGAGAGTCAGATGTAAAACTAACATAACAAAATAAATATGTTGCTAGGTTAAATTCAACGTATTTGTTCATGTTCATTTATTTATTTTAATATATTAAGTAACAGGTTTTAAAGTACGAGCCCTTTCGTTTCGTACTCAAAGGAAAGAAAGTTATAAACAGTATAATTTACAATTTTTCATTTGTGACATTTTTAAATAAGGGCTTCTTCTATGTTAACATTTTGAAATTGTTCAAAGCAAAATTTAATCTAGTTATTCAATTTTTTTTTTTCTTTTTTCCTTTTCATGACGTTCCTTTGTATACTTTCATGTTCTTATTATAATTGTCTGTCTTTCGATTTAAACGAGAGGCTTAACACCACTGTTTGCGAGTAATATTTTGTATGATTTTTCTATGATTAGATATATTGATAGTTATTTTTAGAAAATAAAAGGTTTTGATTCTGGTATAAAAGATGGAAAAGTTGGCAACTGTGACTTACGTGCATTTACTAAAAGCTTTTACTTTTAGACGACGATGTAGTGTTCAAGAATTGTATTTCTCTTTCCACAAGCATCCCTTTTGTCAAATGTCACTCATAATTGTGGTGTTTAATATTATTTCTTGTCTATATCTTGTTCTATAGATAAATTTCTTCTTATTTAATCTCTGTGTTATTGGATACAATCTTCTTTTCTAGTTCAATAAATTAAACTTTTGTGCTTTTACATTTCTCATTCTGATTTTATTGCTATATTATGTCAATTCTTGGGGATCCGGACATAATATCGCGGGCCAAAATATTGCCAGACAAAATATCGCGTCAAAAAAATAGTATGATCTATTTGAAAATTTGATTTTGTATCACGCGTGATCTCTGGCGGGTGCCACAAGTCCTTATAAATATTAATTAATTTAAATAAATAAATAATTAAATAAATAAATCATAGAGTTTAATTTCATTATTTTATCTATGTTTATTTTTAAGTTATTTTATCTTTTTCTTTTCACTATTCAAAATACATTTTAAAAATCGTGTACATCACTGCTGACATTAAAGCTGAACGCTGTTCACAAACTTCAATTAAAATTTTTTAAATTAATAAGCACGATTGAATTCATTATGACTAATTTTGACAAAATTTAATGAATATTGTTTTTGAACTATTTTAAGTAAAATTTATAAAAATTTTTGTTGTAGGTTTATCAGTATGTCAGTGCTCTGACAAAGGTATGTGTTGTCATGAAATTTTATACAACATTACTAATTATTATGTACTCATTTTTGCTTTGTATTCATTTACGTCGGCGAGATTTTGTCCTCTCGAGATTTTGTCCCGCGAGATTCTGTCCCCAACCCCAATTCTTGTAATATCCCATTTTATTTTATTGTAGTTTCTGAATTTTACAGAGGGTGTTCGCACATTTTTTAGACGATTTTGATGGAGTGTACTGAAAAAATTACACTAATATTTCGTGTTTTAAATGTTCAGTCTGGTAGCCCTTGTTCTTAACTATCATTCTACATCGTAATTTCCATGATAATAATGTTTTTTGTACTATCGGAAGAGGTAGTTTGTTCCACTCCTCTCCAA
Source organism: Salticus scenicus (assembly GCA_963930645.1). Classification (NCBI taxonomy): domain Eukaryota; kingdom Metazoa; phylum Arthropoda; class Arachnida; order Araneae; family Salticidae; genus Salticus; species Salticus scenicus. The sequence continues at coordinate 165,978,116 of OZ005655.1, forward strand.
CGGCTTTCCAAAGTCCACAAAGCGTTGTAGGTCAGCGTTTGGATAATGCACATTTTAAGAGCCCAAAAGCACAAAAATTCATCTGTGATACATCAGGAGATATAGCAGGAATATCAGTGAAGGGTATGGTTTTGATTTCCGTTTCTTGTTCCATTTTTTCTAGAAAAGCAATTATATGGATTGTGATGTTTGGGTGCTTGCTTTGTCTTACTGCAGTTCAACGGATTGATGGCATTGTGGATAAAGATATGGAATTTCATATTTAAAAATTGCAGTTAGAATATGTTCTAGATTGTATTTAGAGTTGATTTTGACATTTTTTTGTCAACTTTTTTTACTTTTATCTTGCCTTTGTAAAAAAAAAAAAAAAAAAAAAACAGTGACAATCATAAATCTTTGAGAAAAACTTTCTTTTGATTCTTTCAGCAAAATTTTTTCCCCTATTTTATGATAATAAATTGATCTCTTTTTTTGTTGCAGTCACTTAAACTGACTGAAACTTTATCTATTGTTACGATATTTTTCCATTTTTCTCCTGGTGAATGTTTTTAATAAAGAGTTCTGCAGTGTGTTATACGTTCATCTCTTCGGAAAGAGCGGAAACGTATCCTTCCATCCATTGCCTTTTTAAAAGCGCCATTTTACTTGTAAACAAAATTTCTAAATATCAGACGATAAATAAAACTCCAAAAAATATAACTATTGTCAAAATAAAATTTTTCATGCGGATTTTTTTTTCTTACTGCGAAATAAAATCGTCTAAAAAACGTGCGAACAGCCTCTATATAATAGCATCAACAAGCTGAAGATGACTCGGATGATCTCTGTTTATTCTTATTTCTTTACTTTCTAATCCATTTTTTAGAAACACTTTCTAATGAGCAGTAAAAAATTTAAGTTACATGGCATCTTTTTATTTAACTTTTTTTCAGTAAAACTCTATCTTTGCTTTTCTTTTGGTCAAACAAACGTTTTCTCGCAAATCTTGATGTCTTCTAAAGACTTGACTGCTTCAGGAGGAAAAACAGATTTCTTTTTATTTCCATGAAGAGTAAAAACGAGATTTAGATAATTCAGTAGAAAACACTATAATAATCAGTAGAGAATACTACAAATCTTGTTTCATTTGATTTTTGTGTAGTGTTCTTAATGTTAGAAATTGTAACAATAATCAGTGTTCTATATCTCCAGTATCACTTTCTTTATATAAATGCGCTGTAAAAATTTGTAATTAAAGCATTTTTATATTTTAAAAAAACTTTTGCTTTGTAACGCTTATGATGAATCAATAATAAACTCGCAAACACCGAGAAGTGGAGACATATTTCTCTTCCAGTAAGAGAAAACTGTCTACTACTGATCATGATTAAACATCATAGTACTAGTGGTACACACTCATAAAAATATGTGTTATAGCAAAAATAAAATATTTTCACAAAAAATGTATTTTTCAAATTTATTTAAGCCGTATGAAAGCAGACTTTACAAGAAATCACCTCAAAATAAGCACATGCAAATCAAACAAAAGTTACCTTATACTGTATTCAAAGCAATGAAAAACTAGAATGTTGTAGCCACCACATGACTTTCTTCTATATTTTCCTAGAAAAATTCACTCAGTAAAAATAATTTATTAAAATCATTATTTAATAAAATTATCTTCCATGATAATGCAGTACGATTTCCTTATTAGAGAAGTAGTATAACACTAAATATCCAAAAAAAGATCATTTTATTCTCGATATGACTTTTTTTTTTTTATGAAAAAAAAATAGACTTTATTTTAAATTATCGCAGATCGATGGTTCAACCATTCATTTTAAAGGTATTGGCGAGATTTTTTGAAAGATACCCATCATGAAAATTTATTCCCCTCGAGGGGGACTTAAGGGGGAGGGGAGGTGATGCTCCTACAAATACAAAAAAAATTTCCCAGTTGACTATCTCTGTTGTAAATAATTCTTGTAAATTTCATAATGATTATTAAAAAATAATTCTCTTTATGCAAATTTATACAAAATTTTGCCCTATACCCCCCATGTTAAAAATTTAGAAAAAGCGGGATTTCAACGCAACCTGTAAGACAATTTTTGCCAAAAGTTGATAGGCACTAATTTATGTCAAGATGTAACTGCATACAATTCGTAACTTCATACAATTTGTATGGAATTCTGTGCAGTAATTCCTGAGATACAGTTGCCATAAAATTTTGTCACACACACACAGAGAGAGACAGACAGACAGGCATTTTCTAAAAATTGTCAAATCGTGTTCTACAGCTCTCAAAATGTGTAAATCCGTCAAAAACCGGAGGTCGAAAATTTTTACGAATCCAATACTTTCTTCTATTGAATATAGAAGAAAGTAATAACGGTAAGATGATAGAAGTTCTCATTGTGTGAGTTAAACTGATTCCATTTCAGAACTAATGGCTTGAAGTAGTTCGAGACATTAATAACAGAGGGTTGTAATACCTATTCTGAGTGCGGAACTAACTATACAGCTTACAAAGCTTACTTTTGAAGTTTAAAAAGCTTACTTTTTAAACTTAAAAAAAAGCCGACTTTTAAAAAGCTTACTTAAAAAGCTTACTTTTTAAAAAGCTTACTTTTAAAAAGCTAACTTTTGAAAAGCTTACTTTTGAAAAGCTTAAAAAGCTTACTTTTGAAGTTTAAATTTAAAAGTGTCCACTTCTGGTACTGTGTCCACGACTGATACTCTTACTCTAATTACTATTCCTTATTTCCCTTATTGCTTGAATATGCCCTAATGTGCCAAATTAGCTTCAGAGTATTAGTTTATCTTTAATTATGTTGAATCCAAGACTTATTCAAGTCTAGTTGTTAAAGCTTTGATAAAAAATTTACATATCACTGATAACAAGTTGGTTAGATAGTAGTATTTATGCTCTCCTTCTTCCTTTTATTGTAAAACACCACCATCGTAGTATTGTATTCTGTTGCAAGGGAACATTTATTTTTTGAAAACTAGCATACTTTGTATCTTTTGTAATACTTCTCCAAATTCTTCAATTGATAAGTCCTACCTCTTCATACATTTAATGGTTTGAAAAACTTTAACTTTTATTATTGGCATAATATTTTATACTCTTCTTTTTTCTTTGCTGTTTTCACGTTTAATGAGCAATTCAAAAATAGATGTAAAAGCGATTGTTTCTACAAATATTTATTAATCTAATTTTCTTGAAAGAAGCTACATGTATTTCAAAATTTACTCACACACCAGCCTTTTATTTCGATAATTCATGGTCGAAAAAGACGGGCTTAATGCTTAAAGGGTTTAATTGAGGTATAGGTGTAAAGACAGATTGATTACATGAGGAATCTAGGCCTCGAATCATAAACTGAGAATAGCATACACATACTTTGAATAACAAAATTTGTTCAAACGAAAAGCAGCTTTCAAATGTGGATTTTTATTATTATTATTTTTTTTTCATTATGTTGAATTTCGAAAGTAAAAATGGTGTAAAAATAATAATCTTCTAGATACATATTCATCTTTGGGCAAGGGGAGATCAGCTAAATCTAGTGAGTATGGTGTATGCGGAATTAAGAACATATTATCGTTGACGAGTAAGAAAAGGCGTATTATTATTATGGTTAGCTGAAATTTTTGTGAAAGAAGTTCTAGTATGAGATTCAATATGTTTATGACTAATTAGTTTAATCACAAAGATTTACATTCGCTCTTTGCTTCACCTTTTTATTGATTAAGTAACACACCCCTAGGTATGCACAAAACCGCTATCGAAACATTTCTGTACATTGATGCAGCAAACAACTCTGTGAATTGATACAGTATTATCATGAAGATATCATCTTTTTACAATAATGTCATTATAGTTGACAGCACAGATTTATAATGCCTTTTGCTGTCATTTTACAGAATAAAAAAAATAAATAAAATAAAATAAAATAAAACAGGTTTATTAATGTAAGCAGGCATATATATTAATTCATTTCAAACACTTAACTAGTCATTGTATAATTCAATAATGATTTGGATTCTAGGATGTTTCAGTTTCATCTTGCACAACTCTTGATTTACTCTTTATGGAGATTTTCAGTTTGTTGGATTAAAAAAAAAAAAAAAAAAAAAAAAAAAAAAAAAAAAATCATGCAGCTTTATTAACATGTTTCCATTACTTCTTTTTAATAAAATTTTTTATTTTAGCATAATTTATACATTTCTAGTGATATGAATTTATTTCTTTCAGTTTGCACCATACGGGGACTTATGGAATAGAATCGAGCGTAATGGTGGACTAGATGAAGTTGATCTTAAAACTGTCGTGAAGCAAGTGGCTTCTGCACTTGAATTCATGCACAGCAAAGGACTTGTACATCGAGATGTGAGAGCGGAAAATGTGCTTGTGTTTTCCGAAGACCTCAGCAGAGTCAAACTGACCGATTTTGGCCTTACGAGGAGAGCCGACACTTTAGTAAAGAAAAGAACACGGTCATTACCAACGTGTCCCCCAGAAATATGGGAAGCTGTGCATCTAGAAGGGTGAGATATATTCCATAAATACAGATAAGAACTTATAAGTATTAAACCGTTGGTACAAGGTTTAACATTATGCTCAGGCTAATCTATTTGAGGTATTTAATGTTTACTTAAATTGGCATCGTAAGTTGAAAATGCTTTGACTTATGAGGAATCTTTAATTTATGATTATGACTTATGAGATATCTTACACAATTTCATATTTTGTACGAGATGTAACCAAATATTTTTACTGCAACAACTATAGCCGTAAGATGATTAAATATAATACTATGATTTGGTGCTTAACGGGAAGTATGACACCAAATAAAAGTGAACTGTGTGATTGCAAGTACTATAAAAGTTCGTTCAAAAATTTTAACAATGTTGAAATATTTCAGAAACATTCTCAAGAACCAGTTTAAATTAATTATGTTTAATTTCTAAATTTCTTTTGTAAAATAAATATATAAAATTATTATACATGATATTAGGATGATAAAAACAATTAAAAATTTAAGACCTCGTTGTACCAAATTTCCCGGCTGTTAGTAACTGCAACTACCAAACTGTGAAATATTTCCCCTGATTTAGTGTCATAAATTCACTTTCAAATGAAAAATGTATGGGAGTCCTAATGCTAATCTGAACTTACTGTCTACATGTGTATTTCATTTTACAAGTCTATAAACGAATAATAAAAAAAAAAAAAGGATTCATAAAATATTTTTAATCCCCGTTTTTGGTGGATTTACGTGTTTTGTGATGTCCTGAACACGATTTGAGCATTTTTAGAAAATGTTTGTCTATTTGTCTGCGTGTGTTTGTGTGAATCATAAATTTTGCGGATGCTGTATCTCATGAAGCAATGAACGAAATTTATCCAAACTTGTAATTAATTGTATTTTGACCTAAACTGGTGTTAATTACATTTAGGAAATAATCGCTCAAAAGGGGGCACCGTCACCCACTTTTTTAATCGTTTTTAATATGACAGTTTAGGACAAAATTTCGTATAAATGTACATAATGAGAATTACTTTTAACAAATAATATTGGGAAATTAATAAGAGTTATTGATAATTGTAGTAGTAAATTAGAAGGGAAATTATGTGCTTGTATCGTTCTCCTCCCCAGGGGTATAAATTTTCAATGTGAGAATCTTTCAAAAAAACTCAATACCTTTAAAATGAATGGTTGTACTATAGATCTGTGATAGTTTAAAACAGAGTTATCGATTTTTTTCCCCCCATTTTTAATGAAGGGGAAAAAAACCTAGAAAAAAAAAAACTTAGAAAAAAAAAAAGTCGCATTTCTTCTGATGTCGGCAAGAAAATGAGTAAAAAAAAAAAAATAGACACTTAAATGGCGACACAAAATTGACTTTTTTTGTACATTTGGTGTTATGCTTCTCTCAGATGAAAATCGTCTGCATTTATGATGGAAAATAATTTTCATAAATATTATGTACCCTGTGGACTTGTATAGGAAAATATAGAAGAATGTCTTGTGGTCACCGTAACATACTAGTTTTATTTGAAATTTCTTATTGTTTTCTGGTTGTTTTCTATCTCTGATAAAAAGTTTGTGTATATGTTCTACTATTTACTTTTTGGTTTTATTTGATATTTATTTTAATGTTTATAACTTAAATAATAATTATAGTTGCAGTCTGATGCCCAATTAAAGGTTAAAACATAAACTGTATCCGATTATTGTTAATTCTAACATTTCTAGCACTTATTTATTAATTGTCAAAAAAATAAAAAGAAAGATTTAAAACTAAGGGGGGGGGGAGACAGAACTAGTATCTCGGTTGTCGGACAAATTGTGTCACATATACAGATGTTCGCAACAAGAAATTTTAGTAAGGTTTGTAAAAGAAAATAATTGGCGATTCAAGAAATTTAAATTTTAAGAAATAATTGGTATTGGTAGGTTCCGATACGCAATATAATTGAGCACCAGTATTTTTCGACTAATATTTAAAAAGGTACTGAAACAATTAAAAACGGAAGCTCAGCTCCTGTTCGTTCTGTTATAAATGAAGTCAACTGATAATTACTGTAAAACGATATCACACGGCGAAATATTCCATTCTCTTATGATTACGTGCCACTTTATGTTTTGTTATATTGCGTCATCTCTATTTAGGCATAATCACATTTACTCCTATCTGGAAAATCTTGTAACATAATATTTTCATAAGCATATTGCAGTTGTGATCCAGAAATAAAGTAAGTTATTTTTGATGAAGTTGATAAAAGCTGAGAATATTGTAAGTATAGAAGCTCACAAAAACTTGCAGCAGTATGATGATACAAACGGAAGTCGCCTGCCTAATTTAATTTTCAAAAAAATGGTACTTTAGTCTGTGACTAATAACCTGCATGCTTTTATATTTATAGAGGTTTTCCTTTTCAAGTTTATTAATCGTAACCGTTCCGCATATCCCTGTTGGCACCGCGCCCTCTACGTAAATTTCTGCTTATCAAAATGATGATTTTGACAATGTATATTTAATTTTCAATTTATTTATATATATCCTTTAAAAAATGTTTAAGTAGAAAAATATTTACTGTATTCATTTTCTTTTGCAGATATACGGTTGAAATTGGTTCAGATGTATGGCAAATGGGAATGTTTATCTTTGCCGGTCTTCTCGCGCGGTTTCCGTGGGAGAAGGCCGACATAACGGACCCTCGTTTTTCTGAGTTCATACAGTGGCAAAAGAGGAAGATAACACGAACACCTAAGGATTTCAGACGTTTCACACCGAGACTCCACAGAATGCTCAGGAGACTCATGGACCCCAAACCCTCCAAACGATATGAGATCAAGGAGGTAAGCGACGTATATTATCTCACATGTTTGCTTTAATATAGACAGGCTGATATCTAAATAGTCTGTTAGTTTCTTTCTATACTATAGTTATAGAGAACTTGGGCATTCATGAACCTTTTGTATTTTTGACGTTTTTACACATACACTCCTCAAAAGTGAAATTGCAACACCAAAAAATAATGCACATATAACGTCATGCAAATTTCAGGAGCGATAGTGGTGAGATGGATATGTAAATGATTAAAAAAATAGACAAATAAAATCATTATAAACCAATTTATTCAGCATCTAATGTGCCCACCCCGAGCAGCTATAGTCACCAACGAAAGTATCCGAGCACTAGCTAATAATGCCGATTTCAAAAAAGTACACTTAATACTGTTTTGTAAAATAAATCCCTGTCGAATCATATTCTTAGACTGACTAATATCATGACTCGACAAAGATTTATTTAACAAAGCAGTATTAAGTGTACTTTTATTAGACAGGGATTATTGCTAGTGCTCGGATACTTTTGCTGCCGACTGTATACAGGCTTCAATCCGGTGAGGCATGCTATCAATGAGTTCATTGATGATTGAATGAGGTAACTTTTGCCAAACCCATCCACTGCTATGCGTAGATGATCCTCGGTTCATGTCACGTTAAATGAGGTCCCACAGGTGCTCGATGGGATTCAGATCTGGAGAGGTTGCCGGCAAGGGAAAGATGTCAAATCCGGTCAGGCTGTTAAAAGTTCACCGTGTGAGATGGGGCCTGGCATTGTCTTGCTGGAATACCGTGTTGGGTGTGCCCTGCAACGAGGGCAGAACAACAGGCTCCACAACTTGTGTGATGTAGCGGTCTGCTGTCAAACTGCTGTCATTGTGTACCAGGGTTGTCCTGTGATCAAACATTATGTCACTCCAAACCATGATGCGCTGTGTAGGATCGGTGTGACGCTCGGTGAAATGAACTGGATCGTAGCGTTGTCCGAGTCGCCGCCATACCCGTCGACGGACGTTATTCCTCCAGAGACAGAAACGAGATCCGTGAACAATACCCTATGCCATTCGATGGTCCAGTTACGATGACGATGACACCACGTCAGGCATCTAGCGCTGTGCTGAGCGGTCAACGGTGCCCCTGTTGCCGGTACCCGTGCACGTAACTGTACTTCATGTAATCGGTTGCGTATGGTTTGGATGGACACAGATCCACCAGCTCCTGGAAGCTACCGGCTTCGGATGTCACGTACCGTGAAGAAAGGGTCTCAAATAGTCGATTCGCGAATACGCCGGTATATGCACACCACTTTCTCTTCGGCGTGCACGTAGACCTTCCTGAATCCATCGTGTGACACAACGTTGGATGGTACTCACGTTATGCCCAACACAAGCTGCTATTGTGCGCAGCGACAAACCATGGTGTTTGATAATACGGTCACGTTCCACGGTCGTTAACTGATGGTATTGAGCCAACGAGATACAGGGTGATTATAAAAAAAACTACCCCGATATATGAGACTATAGCTGTCATACCGTTCACAGTAACTGAATAAAATTTTAGTGGAAGGTATTTTGAGGTATGCGCTCAAGAATTATATAAAAAACAACAGTTAAACTCTAACACTCACGGTTACAGTGACAAAATTTCAAAAATTTCAAGTGGCAACACCAACTTTTTTTTTTTATTGAAATGGAATCTCCATAGCAAAAAACCATAAATAGCGTTGGAACGGTACCTCTAGCACGAAAATCGGCAGCGCTAGCAGGCTAAGAAAAAAAGAAAAGAAAACGACTGTTATGTGCCTACCAGAGCACGACTTTCATTTTTTTAATGACGTCACATTTCCCACTGAGTGTTTGGTTCAGACCACAGATTATTATACAGATAGGACACTCCCGTATATTCTTCGGTACCCAAAATTTGACTGCAGCGACCCTATTGTCAACGGCTGTAAGTTTCTCGAGATTTCCGGCTTACGCAATCGCTCGTCTTATTTTTATTGTATCTATGTTCATATCGTAATATTAGTGCAACGTTAAACCCAACATCCAACCGACTATCCATTTATTGATGTTTACATTTGGACTTTGTTATTGTTTACGAATTTGATTGTCGAAAGCAATTTATTTTAAGAAGCAAGTCCTAAATATTAAACAAATAAATTTCGAATATATACATAAACCAGAAATTTCTTTTTCATTTTAAAGCATTTTGTATTATTTACACCAAACAATGCTAAATATTTAAGATTTCATACAATACTGCTATTTCAGCATTACAGTTTTTTATATTAATTTGTACTCTTGAACACGAATGTGTTTGGAAAAATTTATTTTCAAACATAATAAAAATTAGTTTTATTTCTTAGAAAATAGCTGTGAATGTTATGATTTTGTAAATTTAAAAGTAGTAGAAAAAGTGAAGGAAAGAAAACTGCACATACGTTTTCGTTGGCAACTTTATTATTGTTTACAAACTTGATTGTCAAAAGCAATTTATTTTAAGAAGCAAGTACTAAATATTAAGAAAATAAACTTTGAACATATTCATAAAATAAAAACATTTTTTTTCATTTTAAGGCATTTTGAATTATTTAAACCAAGCAACGTTAAATATTTAATGATTTCATACTGCTATTTCAGAATTACAGTTTGTAATTTTAATTTGCACTTGAATATGAATATGTTTCACAAAGCATATTTTTAAACATTATAAAAAATAATTTGTATTTCTTAGAAGAATAGCTGTGAATGTTTTGAGGATAATTTTGTGAATTCAAAAACAATAGAAAGTGAAGAAAAAGAAAACTTCCCATACTAACCTGCTACTAACTACTCGCGAAATAGAAAAACAATTTTCGATCAAAGATGCTATTCATGTAGACTTAACACATGTAGTTCCCCTCTGTTGACACTAGTGGTGCTACTATATTTCCGGTTCGCGTTTTAGCTTCACTGTCCTATCTGTATGATAATCTGTGGGTTCAGACTAAAGTCTACTGATTCTGCTTCGAAACGAAAAGAAGAGATCAAGGTATCCTTAATTTCATGTAAGGCTACTGAATAAAGGCTTTAATTTCGTTGTAAGTCGTAAGACGCCGTCACGACTGACGTCATCACAGTACGTGAAAAACAAGGCATTGTGAAATGGCACTCAAAATCAATTTTGATGATGATAATGATATTTCCCAGTAAGCGGCATATTGTTCACAGAGCAAGAAAGCAAGATACACATCACGCATTTCACAATGCCTTATTTTTTCACTTAGTGTGATGACGTCACTCATGACGGTGTCTTACAACTAACGACGAAATTAAAACCCTTATTCAGTAGACCTACAGGAAATTAAGGATACCGTGGTCTATTCTTCCCGTTTCGAAGCAGAATCAGTAGTCTTTAGAAGAGCCGAAGACTCAGTGTGAAATGTGACGTCATTAAGAAAATATTAGTCGTGTTCTGGTAGGCACATCACAGTTGTTTTCTCTTTTTTTCTTAGTATGCCTAGCGTTGGTGATTTTCATGCTAAGGTACCGTTCCAATGCTATTTATGGTTTTTTGCTATGGAGATCCCATTCCAATAAAAAAAAAATTGGTGTTGCCCTTTGAAATTTTCGAAATTTTGACACTGTAACCGTAACTGTTAGAGTTTAACTGTTGTTTTTTATATAATTCTTGAGCGCATACCTCAAAATACTTTCCACCAAATTTTTATTCAGTTTCTCGGTACGGTATGGTAGTTATGGTCTCATATATCGGGGTAGTTTTTTTCTAATCATCCTGCATATAAAATAGAGTGATAAATGGTAACCCTTGAGAAGGTGCAAGATGAGTTAAGTGACATGTTCTCCTTGCACCTGCGTATTCGGTGGTTTCCTTGGTTACAGTTTATTTTCAATGAATTTCTATGGCAACTGCTTGGAGATAACCGCCAATGTTTTTGCTTACTTACGTAATTTAACTTGTTTTTTCCTAAATCATTTTTTTTTTTACTTCTTTTTATTTCGTGTAGTTAAACTTTAACTGACAAAATATTAAAAATAGTTGATAAATTATTAATTGTTGTTAAATTTAGCTCTTTTAATCCTGGAATGGAGGCGCCGGCGTACAGAGTACGCCAGTGCAATCTTTTGGGCTGTGATTTTTTCTGATATACTTTTTATTATATCATTTTTATCCATCTTTCCTGCTTTTTTTCTGACATTCTTTTTATTATATCATTTTTACTGTGACGAAATACTTTATTAATTTAATGTATAAGGTTAAATAGTTTCAAACACCATACAGAGGTTCGAAAAACGACCTGGGGTACTTTATACGCCGCTCCTCCAAAATTGTACCATACGCCCACTCCTCCAACTGAGGGTTAAAAGTTTATTTTTTCTTTATAAACACTTTTAAACTTTGTTGAGACATGTTGAAAGAAACAGTATTTTATTATTTGTTATAATGTGAAATATGTGAAAAATTATTTTAAAAACAATTTATTTCGGTCATAGGACTCTCGTGTTGACTAATAATAATGATAATTTGCTAAACTGAAATTTTAAATTCCCAAAAAAGCGATAAAGAGCCAAACATAGCAACCTATTGGTTCATGTCATGTGATTGATCTTGGCCAAACTTTCATCCATTCAATCAGCACTCTACTTTATATATCTCGTTGTATTGAGCTTGCCGACAATTCAGAGGCATTTTTTACGCTTCTTTGAAAGTCACAAATGCTACGCAAAACCTCAGATGTTATTTATGAGAAGGGAAAGTTGCTGGCCATAGCCCGAATATGAGTACCACATGATAAGATGCGTTCACAAATTTAACCGTTTGCATATCCATTTCACCACTATCGCTGCTGAAAATTGCATGACGCTACGTGAATTACTTCTTGGTGTTCTAATTTCACTTTTGAGGAGTTTATTTTGTCCTTTTTTTTTCTTTTGAGCTATGAAGAATTTTTAAAACACAAAACCGATATTGTGTCTTTCTGTTTCTTAATCAGTTTGTTAATTAGTGGGTTAGTTTGTTAAACTGTGTAGATGTTGTCTTCTGAACAAATGATCGTAAAGAGGTCGGACCAGTTTTAGAAACTCACTTATAATCTTGGCAACAATACTGTTGATTTTGAACATTCTAGTTTTAAAACTTTGCATATCATTCGAAATTTAAGTTTTTCTTAACATAGGTGAATAGAGCGAAATCTATTCTCCTACGCTTCTATTCGCATTGCAGTCATTATGAGAATTATATTCATCGTAAAGTTGTCACTAAAACGAAAATTGTCCATTATGAATATTCTACTTTGAAAACTTCGTAAGTTATTGGAAACTTATTATTTTCTTAACATGGGAGAATAGGGCAATATTTCATACAGACTTTGAATATGTGAATCATTGTATTGGAAACAGTATAAGATTGTAACGTACATTATGAGGCGAATTGCTTTGGAAAAAGTGGGGAATTGCATTAAAAAAATAAAATAATAAAATTACCTTAAGAAAATTAATCAGAAAATTGGGATTACGTTAATGTTTAAAAGCGGGCGGTGGATAGCACAGCGAGTGGGACACTTCAGTCTGTGACTGTGTCGGAGGATCGGAAGAGTTCATTGCTTTTAACTTGAATATAGTATAATCTACAGCAGAAAGTTATTTAAAAAAAAAAAGTTATATGATGGGGAACAAGACAGAGTCCCATCTATGCCAACTAGTTCATATTGTAATTGTTCTTCTTTAAATCAACTATTTCAAACGTAATTCTGTATTTTACTCTCGAACAGAAAAAAAAAAGTTTGTTACCAATTATATTTTATATAATAGATTTTTATTTCAAAAACTATGTAAATTAGCTTTACAAATAACAGATTGATCACCTGTATTTTTCACTACGATACCTGATTGGTTTCAAACAATTTTTTAAACAAGTGTTATTGCTTCTAACTGTTATTAAACATTTGAAATTAATCAGTACTTTTTTTTTTTGACTATTTAAAAAGTAATAGTAATGCAGTGAATTATTCATATATATTTTTATGTCAACTCTGTGGTGTGTGTGATTTTTTAGTGATTAAACATTCCATCGCTGATCGGTTAGTAAAGAAAGTATTGAAGTTAGAAATTAATATATCGAAGGTTATGTTCCTCCTCTATAAATCGATTTAGGATACTTAATTTCGCAGTGATACTTTTAAAATACAAAAAACTTTGGAGGAATGATATAAGAAAAGATGGCATGTCCGGAAGAACAAGTAGCCAAAATCGTAACCGCAGAAGCCATTAACCCGTTAGCGCCCAGTGTCTTCATTTGAGGACAGCTAATAAAATGGCACGTATATTTTTTGTGGTTTCTTGGAATGATTTCTGCTTTTTAGTGATAGTTTATAGCGTCGTTCTAAATGATTCCTGAATGTTTTATGTGCCAACACTTAATTATTATTTCATAATTTGGATAGCCATTTTATGATTTTTCATTCGTCGCACATATATTTGCTTTTTGCGCAGGTATACTAACTTCAATCAAATTGAATAATAATATATATTACAATATACTTTACTTTCGAGATCTTTGTCAACATATGAGAGGAAATTAATCTGTTATCTCCAAAGTTTTTCTATCTCGAAGTTTTCTCGCTAGAACACTAAACGTCAATAAATGAGGATAGGCTTTAAATTTAAAACTATCAGAAGAATTGTTTAAGTTAATGTATTTTACTGTCAGTTGTCTATATTAATTTAGAAGTGACCTAATCATCTAATAATATTTTGCAAAATCAATTCGGGCATTAACAGGTTAAGTAATACAGTAATATAAAAAAATTCTGCATTTTTTTTTTTTTTTTTCTGATATTATGTAATATGGATCAATCGAGACGAAAGTCATTGTAACTATAGGTCTCAAAGCTGTTAAATAAATAAAATAGCACAGTACTAGCCAGTATTTTGGTAGACTCAATATGGCTCCTGAGGTAGTCTTGGCTGCTATTGCGGCAACCATCTTGAGTAGCAGTTAAATCAACAGCATCAGCAGTTAACTTGAGTAGCAGTTAAACTGAGTAGCAGTTTGACAACAGTTAACTTCATTTGCCTTGCATGGTGATACGCCGTATGCTAATTTCATTTATATAATTCTTCCAAACAAAAAATTGTTGTTTACACAGCATTTTAAGATTCAAAATGTAAAAAATTATTTTTTAACGTACAAATATAGTATGCCTCAGCTAAGTAAAAAATTTTTCATTTAAAAAGTATAAAAGAGACTTATTTACACATAAATGCAATAAAACAGATTAAAAAAAAAAAAAAAAAAAAAAAAAAAAAAAAAAAACAATAAACCGACGTTTTGTACCGATTTTATCGGCCCATCATCAGTGTTACAACATCATGTTGAAAAAAATAATAATAATAGTAACAGGACCTCATATTGTACACGTAAATGGCATACCTCTTGTATGTCACCTGTTAATCCAATAATGAAAAACTGACAATGCCATATTTTTATCGAAATTAAAACTCTTAAATGTTCTTTATTTTGTTCCTTAAATGTTTCTCATGAAAATTCCCGTTTTTTTTTTTTTTTTTCGTATCCGTCCAGAGCAAACCACATTCTTTTTTCTTTCTTACTTTTTTTTTTTTTAACATTTATCCGATTTTGAATTATTAATTTTTAAAGTTTTTACTGAATTTTTGAATGCTAGCATTTTAAAATAACGAAACTTAACATTCAATTGATATTTTAAGACTGGGATTGCTGTGCCTCGGACTTACGATTGATCTTAATTTTCGTTTCATCGTAAGAATGGTAATGTTTAAGAATGATCTTAACTTGATATTGCAGTTCATGAAGCGTAATTCCCCCGTGAGAAAAACGAGCCAGCCATTTTGGAGACGCAGAGTGAGCTATGTTGTGAATACTCGCATCCAGTTACGATTCGTCGTAAGATATTTCTGAGGTGGTCGTATGACAGTGAAACACTGCAATACAACTTGCGCGTTGTTTACATCTTAATAGAGGATTTACACTTACGATAGTCCTAAACGAGGCCCCGCAATCCCAGCTTATATTTAATTTTTGACAGAAGCCTTATGTTTGCTGTCATGGTAATTTATGCAGAGCCTGATAATCGCAAGGGCAAACGGGGCAGCTGCTTTGGACCCCCCACTTCAAGGGCGTCCCCAAATCATAGCTAAGGAATGTTGGGTTTTACTCAACATAGCAGTTGAAAGATGTGAGCAATATCGGTTATGTGCCCAAGAATAATTCACCATGTAAAAAACGTGGTTCATTGTGCTACCAATACGGGATATAAATATGAGCTTTTGACAGTTTTAACAGGAAGCCTTTGGTATGATGTTTTAAATTGTAAAAAAAATTATCTCATGTCAAAAAGCTGCCGACACTATGAGAACAATACTTTTACTGTGTAAAAAATTATATAATTTTTTATTTTTGTAAAGAGAAAAATTTTGTGAAAAAAGGGATTCCCGAAGGAAGAGAAAAGCTGCCTCGGGGCACAATCTGAGGTTAGTTGGGCTCTGAATTTACGTGTAATAATGTAAAAAATACAACAGATATTTTTCAATGAGAAGTAGATAGATGTTGTTAGCGAAAAGAGTTGTCGATCATAAACAAACACATCATCTATCGTCACTGTGTTATTCAGTAAGAAAGTCTGACACCAGAATTATTCAGTACCTAATGCTTTTTTTTTTTTTTTTTAATTCCTTTTAATATTTCAGAAAATTGGCAATTGTTAAACTTGTTCTTTTTTTCTAAAAATTAATTTAAAAAATATATATATATATATATATATTTCATTTTGAAACTGTAAAGTGCAAAAAGTGAACGAAGTGAACTTTTTGCATTTTACATTTGTCTTCACTCGTTCAAGCATAGAAATAGCTTCATATTCCATTCCTTTCCCTTCAGAGAAATAAAATATGTAAACTAACTAATACTTTTATGAGGAGTTTTAGTGATGCTTAATTTTTTATATTTTAAAGAAATTTTTATTTAAATATGCAAGTGCCTTAGATATTTTTTTTTTGTTGTTTTCCTTCAGGTATACAAGTACCTTGGTGATAAGTGGCTTATAAGTCGCAGCCCTAGGGTGACGACCACTGTCAATAAAGCTGATGTTGCAGAAGCCCAGCAACAACATCAACAACACTTAGGCGATGCTTTGGCAGCTTTAAGCCTGGATCCTAAAAAACAGAGCCCAAGGCATTTAAGTGGTGGAGATTGGGCCTATGATGATTCAGATTCCAGCTAGCTTCAATCAACATTGAGTTATGAATGTTAACACACCGTCGGCCTTCAATGGACGCATGAATCTTGTATGATGTTGTACACGTTGGTTGTGGGGAGCATTGCAGAAAAACCAAACTGTTACTAAATTATGATTGACATTGATTTAACAGCATTATCTTTTAATAAAACATCGACATAAATTTCATAGGTTAATGAAAACAATCATAATGACTTTAAATAATACTGCTTAAGCTCCGGTTCCTTTAATTAATGTGCATCATACAGTTTTCTTGAAGCTCATGAAATTCTTATCCACTTCCATGCGTCCATATATGTTTAAAAAACACTTATTTAGCAAATTATCGAAATGAATATCTAATTCTGGTTTTGAGAAGCATGATATTTTTTCGTTCTATGTGTCGAAGAAGTAAGTGAGAAATGTGTTTGAAAATATAGTTCAAACAATCTGTGTGAAAATTTACTATGCGATATTGTACTTAATTGCTTTATTGTAAAGTTTGGCAACACATGGTTTTGTGCACTTGTTTTTTGAAGACATCATAGAAAAAAGTATTTATTTTCCTATGATAAAGGATGTAAAAATAGCCACGTGGATTTATTCAAAGATAATCGCTAGGTTTGAATTTTATTTGTGGAAGAAAAGTCGCTTTGCTGTAAACTTTATTAGAAAAACAAATTCTTGCATATGACTATCTGCTTATAACTCTTTGTTAAATATGTTGTGATATTGAAAAATCAAATTTAATGATTTAGTTTTCGCATTCTAAATTAATTTATTCACCAATCAATGTATATGTATATAAAAGTTACTCGTTAATAAAAGGAAAAATTACGAAAGTAAGATCAAAATCAGAAAAATTTTTACTCTTTTAGATATTCTTTTGAAATATGTCTAAAAAATAAAAACTTAAGCTATTTCATAAATCTGTTTAAAACTCATTTTTGACAAGAGTTTTAGTACAATTTGATACTCATAATAAATTATAAAGTAAAAGTAAAAACAACAGATACATTGTATGATTATATAAACAAATATTTGAATAATTTTATCGCAAGAGTAATTTAGACGGTGTCATGTGGAAAATGAACAATGTGATTGTACACCGCAATTTTGCTTTAATGATGTGAGAAAAGCCTGAGAAAACTATTGGAATAATATAACGCAGTTATTTAAATTTGCTCAAATATACCAGCATTTTATATTGCTTTAAAAATAATATTTTAATATATTACGAAAACACTGTTTTAAAAATAATATTTTTTCATAAATTAAAATAATAATAATAATAATAAATAATTATTTAATAAATGAAATAAAAGTTTTTATTATTATTATTACTTAATTTACTTATCTTGCAAACTACAATGCTTATTAAAGCATTTAAAATAAGCATATGTGCACAATTTTAAAATATCAAAATTAGATTTAACCGAAAAATTATTTTATAAGAACTGGTTTTTAAAATTTCACTGTTAAAAAAGAAAAGAAGGTTTTGTGAATGAAAAGTGAGAATCGAAAGACATCGACGGTGTCTATTTCGTTTACATATCTTCTCTTAACATAAATTTATAATGTACAAACACTACATCATCAATATTTGAATAAATTTTTTCTACTAAATAATATATTCTCTATATTCTCTTTTTATGCAATGTCTTTAACTTGTTCTAGTCTTAAAAACTATACTATAAGTGGATCGCCCATAGCTTAACATCTTTACAATTATTACAAAACAAAATTTCCTGTAATGCTTTTATAGACTATCTCCGAGACGTCGTTTTCACCTTTTGCGCCGACTTGTGAGCGACGCAGAAATAGTTGCAATTTTCAAACGAATCATCATTTTTTAAATGGTTTTCAACATATGTAGTCATTATAAACAGGTGTTTTTTATATACATACTTTCTGAAGCCTTCATTTAAAACAATCGAATAAAACTTTTGGCTTTTCCAAGTGCTTATTGGCTTTATTGGCCCGGACCAGTTTTCATTCTGCCTGAAGTAATGTTTTTCCTGTATTAAAATGATTATGTCATCAGAAGAAAAAAAAAAAATCACGATTTTAAGAACCAAACGTTTTATCGCTATTTTGTAATAACTGTTTTTTACTTTCAAGTAATACAAGTTTGACTATATATGAGAATTACTTTTTTTTTTTTTTTTTTTTTTTTTCCTAGAGTACAACAAAAGCTTTTTTTTTTTTTTTTCCTCCAATAAGATATGCGAACTGAAACGATATAAAAAAAAACTAATTCTGTTCCATCAAATTTTAAATAAGTGTTTATTAATAAAAAAAATATATCAATTACAAAATAAATATGTATTTTGACGCTAAATTTCCAAAGATATTTCCAATTTTTTGTATTTTCATTTCCTTTGCTAAATGGGGCACATGTAATAATGTATTTTACAAAAATAAATAAATAAATAAATAAAATAAGTAAGTAAATAAGTAAATAAAATCACAATTAACTGGAAAGATTTTAATATTTTTGTTTAAAATCTTTTAATATTGAAACATGTATCTTCTTCATATTATAATCCTCACAATATCTTCATACTATTTATTTTGTCGATTTTGAGAGGAAGGGAGAGTATATGAAAAAAGAAAATGGTATATTTATTTTAATGTGGAGATAGCCTTTTAAGATATTTTTTTAAATATAAAACAAAAATAAACATTTTTGGTATAACTCTACGCTGGTTCCATTTTTATGCTATTATATCTGGTGAAATTAATAAAGAGTTATCATTTTTACATGTTTATTAATATTTACTTTTCACTTGAACCTCATATTATTTTAATTTTACACATACATATTTTCACAAATTTTATTTGGCATTTGAATAATATAAAGACTATTATGCTTCCTTAAATCGGTCATCTATGTAAATAAAATACCAAAAGTTGCTAAAACGTATTTTAATGAACTGTTTGTATAAAAATATGATTTAAAATTCAATCTTTATACTAATTAACATAATTTTTTTAATTAATTAAAGTGACATTTATTTTATTATCCGACAAGAACAATTGTAATATTCGCATGTCTTATACGAAAAAGGTGTTTTTAGACAGCCTAATGATTTCTTCTTCTTCTTCTTCTTCTTTTTTTTTTTTTTTTTTTTTTTTAATATATAATTCATAATAATATTTAATATATATGAACTATTTTACCATTTCATATTTACTATGAGACTTAAATTCTCGCTTATTTTTTATCCAAAATTTTTAAAACGTTCATCAGTCGCAAAGAAAATTATTAACATACTTTATCATTTTTTATCATTACTTTATGAGAATTTTTATGAGATTTTTATCCTTAACTTATGAGAACTTTATTTAATATTTTTCTGTAAAATTAAAAGAATTTGAAGAATGTATTAAAGCTTTGACTTTAATCTTAAAAGGAGCTATATTTTATTAATCTAAAAAATGTATACTTCAATAAATTTTTATCTTCATGCGTGTTTAAAGACAGTAGAAAATTATTTGAAGAGAGTCTCTTTTTTTTTTTTTTTTTTTTTTTTTTCCGAAATAAATAAAATTGGGGAGGGGGGATGTCATAAAAACACTCATTGTAAATGATTTGTTTTACTATTTCGAATGTATACTAAAAGAGATTATAATTCTCTTTCTTTTTTCTATTGCAAAATACCTGTATTTAAATGACCATTAGTCCTAAAGAAAATATTTTTTGTCTACTGACCGTTTGAAGCCGGGGGAAACTGCGCTCATTTAAATTAGACAGCCACCAGAATTTACGGGGAAAAAAAAAAAAATAAATGACTTCTTTTTGCTATGTTAAGTAAAATTTTGCTTAAAAAAAAAAAAAAAAAAAAAAATCCGGGATAAATTTTTGTAGTTAGGACCGGGACTTAGTAATTCCATTCTTGCTGCGAGGACACTGCGCCTCAAAGGTGTTAAAATAATTTTTATCATTACTTCATAAAAACTTAATTTAATATTTTTTAGTAAAATTAAACAGAATTTGAGGAACGTCTTTAAACTTTGTTTCCAGCTCAAAAATGAAATGATTGACCCTTTTCAATAACTGAATTTGCCTAATCATCCTTATAAGTGATGCATAATTTATTTTTATAAAGAATGTTTTCTAATTCTCATAAGTACTGAAGATGCAAGACAATGATTTAAGAACATTTAAATCTTACTATTAATATAGTACTTTAAATTCATTAAAATGTTGTATTTAGAAGAAATAATGGATATGAAAATTTTCGATGTACAACAACAATGCACTAACACGTCAGTTTGTTAAAGTGCATATAAAGAAACAGAAAATGCAATCACTTCTCTGTTGAATTTCTTAGAGATGAATATAATGTTCTGCTTACTTTCAGATATTGTATACAATGTACTGTAAAAAAGAATTGGAAGTCTAATAAAAATTATACTTTTTAAATATTGCTTTTGTGATGTTTTTGTGTCCATATAATTTGAAATAGATAGTTACGGAATTATGATGATTAATAATTATCATGATGATATTTAAAATTTATTAGGATTAATAATTATTATACGGGGTTATTATCTTCTAAATAATAAAAGCTCAAATTTTCCAAAACTAATACTGAAAAGGATGTAATAGCTAAAACAATACCTTGAAATGCAAATGGTAAAATTTTATCCATAGTATCCATGCATGCATTTTAGACCACTTAGAAAGACTCCCACGGAGGGCACACACCTCAGGTCTAGGACCCTAGTGTAGTCAATCGGCCTTAATCTCCGTGCATTTCATTTAAAGAAAATAATGAAAAAGGATAATTTGGTGGGAAAAACTTATATCACAATCCTAACAGTATCTTGAGGTAAAAAAATAAAATTTTATCCATGATTTGTACAATTTTGGAAGATTCGGTTATTGTTTCTCAATAAACAAAACAAGATAATTTTTATTTTTAGAATAAACTATTTTCGTTGTAATGTGAAATTTTAATATGCCAGGGGATAATAATAATAAATTAAATATATAGAATTCAACTATACTTCGCGAGAAATTAATATTATAAATAATGTGGTTATAAAATTTAAATTAAAGGATTATGATGTCATTTTAAATTTCTTGAAGACATTTGGACTTCAAAACATATAAATATGGCAATGTAAAAGACGAAGCCATTTGTTTTAAATATCATGTGTAAACCGAAGTTTAGTAATTTGAACTGGCAAGGAGAAATAAATTTAGTAATGCATATATAAAAATCGAGCGCTAGGAGGTTGCAGACCGACTAATAATTAATATTTATAGTAATCCCTCTATTTTAAATAATATTAGAAGGTATTAGTAAAAATAATGTGAATTAATGGAATGTTAATTATATATAATTAAAAATCTATCCTAATTTTAATAAAATATTATTAAATGGGAATAAATGATTTTAAAATAATCGTTTTCAAATTATTTGAAATAGATTTTTTTTTTAATGCTAATTTACTTATAATGTATATTATTTTCTACTACCAGGCTTTGTCTGCTTCGCTAGTTACTATATTTAAAAGATTTTTCAAAAGCCATTCATCACTAAATATTAAATCACTTCATAAATAAACACTTAAGAAAATTCCATTGAAATCGCTTAAAATCTCACTTCGGTTTCCCGGTGCTTTCGGCAGTGGCTTTCCCGATTTCATTATATCGGTTCCGAATCCCCGTAGCTTACATTTGTACCTTAACCTGGCATTTCAATTTAGGTTTTGTTGTTGTTGTCGTGTGCCACTCGGAAATTCCGAGCCCCGGTAGTGGAACTACCGGACTTATTTTAAGGCAAGAGGGTTGCGTCTTCCGTTATTAGGAACGCCTAATAGGGAGGAAGTACGACTTCTAGTTCCATAAGCTGGTGAAAGAGGGCAGCACCAGCCAAACTCGAATTTTGATACGGATCAGAGCGAGTTTGACCCATGTTCCGGTACCCCCAGAGGTATAATTTTTGATGGGAACTTGGAGGACTTTGCGACCACGACGGAATTTTAACGTGCACCAGTCGCCATTAGCGTACACGACGGTCTTCGGCCGGCTCGAGGACCGAACCCGCAATCTTTCGATAACGAACTCGCTGCTCTTACCAACCAGGCTACCGCGGCCCAATTTATGTTTTAACTGGACGATAAGTGTCGCTGCTATTATTTAAGAATTACGTTTTTTGGACAGACATTTCTCGAACGTATTCTCATCTTTTCTCATCAGATGGCAGCACCAGACAATCTACTCAGTTGCAATAATTTTAATTAATTAAAAAAAGAGAAAGAAAAACTAATCAAAATTTCTTATGATACTGTTTAACCGCTGAAAAATTTTCTTTTATCAGTCGACATCTTTTCTATTATATGCAAAAATTAACGCATCCCTTGGAAGATCGAACCCATCAGCATGACGTTATAACCAACTGAGCTAATAGACAACGGAAAAACTGCTTACATTTACGTTTCTATCTCCAGAGTTGTTCATTTCAGAAATTTATATATTTTAATTAAGTTTACAAAACAACTAATCAAAAAATCAGAAATCGGGCTTCGAGGTGCATCAAAAGAGGTCAAAACGGATCTCCATACAAAATTCTGTAGCTCTGCGATCAGTCGTTTGCTTCAAAGCGACGGACATACACACACACACACATCTCCTTTTATTATATGTATAGAAGAAGAACATAAACAAATAGATAGATAGAAGAAGATAGATAAATTACATGACAGGGGAAAAAAAGAAAGCAAGAAAGAAATGGTGTTGCGTGTCTTATTCGTAGAACATAGTTTTAAAAAAGTTTTCCATTTCCTATATATTGTTTAAAACCAGATTTTTCGATTTATAAATTTTAATATAAGTAAATGTTAGATATTATTTGTTATATGACACTATTTTCTATGGATATCGGTATGAATAAGATCGAATGATGTTTCAGTAAAATATTTTTTAGGTGGTACAGATTGTCTAATAACATTTAAACAAGGATAGGTGCTTGTGTTCTGCAATCACTGTTGTGATTGTAAATGAACGATTCTGCAATAAGTGAGTGAAGGCAATTAAGGCGATTCTGCAATAAAGTGAGTCTGTGATTTAAGGAAAAATAAAAGATAAAATTTAAACTTTATTTATTTATTTATTTATTTTTTATAAAAGAAAGTGAGTAGTGTAATATACCATGTTTTGATATAAATTTTAAACACCATTTAAAAAAAAAATATTTTATAAGTTAATTTAGAATTATCACTGCTGTCCCCAGTGGCAAATTTAAGTTTGATTGCACCCTAGGCCCATTTCGCTATGGCGCCCCCTACACATACATACGTACTATATTTTGAAACACGGTGTATATATTTGATAATAATAATAAATATATATAATATAGCTAAAAGAAATTATATTATTCTTCTACACATCAACCACCATGCATCATTGCATATAACAATCAACTTATATTTAAAATTAAGTAAAAGATAAAGTTTAAAATACATTAAAAACCTTTAAAATTACCATTACACAAGCGCTTTCAGCTGCTCATTCCGCAGCCTTCCTCAGGTGTGCTTTGCCGAACATGATCGTCGGGCATATCCGCTATCTTCTCTCTACCTCTCTTCTCTAGCATAGGGCGCCACCCGGCGTCAATTTCCATTGGATCGTTGTTGTATGAGTCGTGGTTCGCAAGAATTTCGACGTTTTCTCTTTTGGTTGCGCAGTAATAATTATTATAATGAGCTATTTTGCTGAAGTTTTTAAAATCTATTTTAATATTTTCTTTTTGGTTTATTTTTTACAGCTTTAACAAAAATAAACCAAAAAGAAAATATTAAAATAGATTTTAAAAACTTCAGCAAAATAGCTCATTATAATAATTATTACTACGCAACCAAAAGAGAAAACGTCGAAATTCTTGCGAACCACGACTCATGCAACAACGATCCAATGGAAATTGACGCCGGGTGGCGCCCTATGCTAGAGAGGAGAGGTAGAAAGAAGATAGCGGGTACGCCCGTCGATCATGTTCGGCAAAGCACACCTGAGGAAGGCTGCGGAATGAGCAGCTGAAAGCGCTTGTGTAATGGTAATTTTAAAGGTTTTTAAATGTTTTTAATCAACTTATAGTTAAAAAATAAATTAGTCCAGTGTGATCATTAAAATAAGTTATGTATCTATTTGATTTTTTTTTTATGAATGTGATTTACTGGGCTGAATTTAAATTTTTATTTTAAATCAACTAGGTTTATTCTATGTAAGAAAGTAACACTAACCCATAGTTTCATACCGTCAGAGTAATCAACAGTACAAATATGATATTACACAGCATACATATGGTATTTTGTGTGTTTGATATCGGTACAAAAAAAATTCGCAACATGTCAAAGGAGTCTCGAAGTCAACGAAAAATCCTATCGATCTCCAATTGCAGTGACTTTTTAAATCGGAGTTCCTTTTCTGTTTTTACTGATTTCGAATTTTAATCGCCGCTACCGTTCAAATTTAAATACTTTTAAAATTTTGGTGACCTCTAAAACACTGGTGCCCCTACACTCTAAAAAAAAATTCTATAAATTCACTGAAATTTTTATCCACAGTCTCTGTAAATTCACAATAATTCTTAGTTAAAAGAATTCGAGATTCTCAATTTTAATTCTGTATTTTTATTTATTTTTATTACTTAATTTCTCAATATAAAAATTAAAAATGAATGTTTCTACTTTAGAAAAAGAATTTTAAGTCACAAATATATTCTCGCCAATAATTAATTAAATTAATACTGTATTAGTCATTAAAATTCATATATAAAATATTTTTTTTAACATCTCCATTTATTTTTACTTTCTTCTATAGAGAAAGTATTGGATTCGTGAAATTTTTCGAACTCCAGTTTTCGATGGATTTACACGTTTTGGGATGTCCTGAACACGATTCGACTGTTTTTAGAAAATGTCTGACTGTGTGTGTCTATCACAAATTTTGTGGACGCTGTATCTCACGAACCAATGAACGAAACTTACCAAACTTGGTATTTAGTTGGGTCCTGACATAAACTGATGCTGATTAGATTTGGGAATCAATCACTCAACAGGTGGCGCTGTCATCGCATTTTTTCTAATTCTATAACATGGCAGTATAGGACAAAATTTCAATATGGGTATCTTTCGAAAGATCTCGTCAGTGCCTTTAAAATGAATGATTGAGCTATAGATCTGGGATAATTTAAAGCAAAGTTATCGATTTTTTTAATTTTTTGACGAAAAAACAAAAAATCGTATTTCTTCTGATAATTGCAAAAAATTGATTTTCTTTCGGCATTTAGTGATATAATTCTGTCGGATAAAAATCGTCTGCATTTATAATGAAAAATAATTTAATAAATAATTTGTGTTGAACGAATTTTGTGTACAATTATATAGAAGAAAGTCATGTGGTGGCCGCATCATACTA
Source organism: Salticus scenicus (assembly GCA_963930645.1). NCBI lineage: Eukaryota > Metazoa > Arthropoda > Arachnida > Araneae > Salticidae > Salticus > Salticus scenicus. The sequence continues at coordinate 166,004,142 of OZ005655.1, forward strand.
GTTCTCTGTAATTTTAAAAAAGACTTAAGATAAATGATTGCCTGTAGTTTTCTGTTGAAATTTTTAACAGTGAAGGCCCAGGTCTTACAGGCCTAAGCCTAAATCCAACACTGACTGCCCCCAAGATAGGTGCTTAATAAGGATCCTAAGGTATATATTTAAGAATTTGTTCTTCCGATTGTGTTTTAAATAATAAAAAGTTACGTTTATTATTATTTATCTATGCTAAATTTCGATTTAAGTTTTATAAATTAATGGCCATGTGTAACAGTTATAGGAATAGAAGTGACATGCAATTGAAAATATCTATTTTAGAGAATTTAACAATTTTATATAATTTAAGTTTTATAATCTGCAAGTAATTTTGAAACTCTTCTAAAATAGAATAAATGTAAACCCTCTGCTTACATTTAAAGAAACAAATCATTTTAGAACAAGAAATTTTTAAAAGTGGACCTTTCAAGTTTTACTCAACTAAAATAAAAAAAAATAAAAAAAAATTAAGGTAGTTAAAAAGAAAAAAAAAATTATATTTCTTAAGAAGCAGATCACAAATATATATAATAAAATAAAAACAATTTCATAAAATAAAAACAAAGAGAGTGATGTATGTATCTTTACTGTTACTATAGTATCACTTGTGTACTTAAATAAATCTCAATGGGAACACTGAGAAAAAAAATATACCGCCTTCCTCTAGAATGAATAAGTGGTCCTTTTCTAAATCCCTTAACTAGAAATATAGATTTCCGAGCTATGCGCATAAGGCACACCAATAAACTGATTAGACGAAATGATCGAAAATTTCTAGTTTACGCATTTCTAGATGATGAAACAATATTCTGAATATTCCGAATATTCTGAATATTTTGTATTGCGAGAATTTCTCGCTTTATTTTCTAGAATTGGGTAATAAACCAAGATTATAGTTGCTGAAACCCGCCTCTTGTACTCTCATTTATTTGCAGAGATTTTTAAATAACTTTGCCCTCGAGAATATAGGCAAACGCTCTAGAATTCTAATAGGGGCTTCTAGAACTCGCTTTCCAAGGGGACTAGAATTTATAAGGATGACATGGAACTATTTTTTCTAGAGCCACAATTTAGATTCTAGATGTCAGTTACAGAATTTTTTCTTAGTGAACACTAATGACAGGTAGAATGGAATTTCTTTTGTATCCGTAGTAGCTTCGGCTTAGTAAGAGTGCAATGCAATATTTTGAAGTAAGCAAAAGCATGACAAAATCTAAGTAACTGTAAAAGTAATAAGATTCCTTTAAGTAGATAACAGTAGTGACAAGTAATAAAAATGCTCTTAATTTCCTATCCATTTCGCAACTTGTATCCACTTTTCAAATACAGAAAATAATACATCGTATATTTCACAACAATCAAGAAGGTTTTTTTTTATTCTGGCTTTATGATCGTATTAATGTTTAAAGTAACTAAATTATGTAAATTATTAATCGCGTTGTGTTTCACCTACCAAAGAAAATTAATCTAGGTAGGAGATAAAATAAATTACGTTTTAGTCACCCCGTTGTATGGCTTACTAAGAGAAAATGTATATTTAAGTAAGCAATATTCAGATTAAAGGTTGAAAGTCACTTTAATATTTTTTTTATTACTAATCTGCAGCCCAAAACATTAGCATTCATCCAATACAGTAAGAAGTTATTAAAAATAACACTTACGCTGCAAAAAAATAAATAAATAAAAAAAAAAAATAGGGGGGGGGGGCGATACTATTCCTGTTGATTCTTATGTAAAATGACTTCCTGAATCCAAATATGACCCCCATTTTGCCCAACCATTCACCGTTTTCTCGGGACGTCACCTCCTCCCCAATTTTTATCATTCTTCGGTAATTTCACGGCCATGAGTTTGATTTGGAGAATAGAAAATAATTATTTTAACATTAAAAATAAATAGATAAATATATATATATATATGATGTATAATAAGTGATAATAATAATTGATTAATAAAATAAAATAAATGTAACTTATAATTTCAGTGGCAATCCCCCCCCCCTAAACTTTCCCCTTGCTGCAAAATGTTCATGTTATAGAATTTTTCACCTCTTTAGGTCCTCAGAAGATATTTAACTGTTAAAATATTTCTTTTCTCCACTATAAATCAAATTTATAGCCATAAAATTACCGAAAAGTGGTAAAAATAGGGGGAGTCCCCAAAAAACGATGGGTGGTAGGCAGGGTTGGAAAAAACCCGGGTTTTTTTTTTTTTTCAGAAAAAACCCAGCACAATGGGTTTTTTTTGGGGTTTTATCAGGGTTTTTTCAGAGTATTTTCGGGTTTTATCAGAGTTTTCAAAAATATTTTCTTTCTTGCCGTTTTTAAACATTAATATATCATTCATAATAGGACAATTTAAAAAAATAAATTTTAATTATTCATTAAAATCAAAATTTTAAAAATCTAATTTAAAAATTTCTAGTCCTTTTATGATTAAGTTAAAGAATTTTTTTTTTTTGATTAAACAATTGTACTTTAATTATCTAAAATTCTGTTTATATGCCCTTTACAACAAAAACTGGATTTAAATAATTATTTAGTGTTGCTTCATTAGTTTTTTTTTTTTTTTTTTTTTCTGTACTGCACAGATTTCCATAAAATAATTTTAATTATTGTTCCTTATACATTACTTAACAGTGTTGCACTGTTAAAGTTTTCAGAATTTTTTTAAAATTTGATCTTTATTTATTTATATTTTCCATTCCTCAAGTCCCCTAATTTTCTTTATATTGACAAAGAACTCTTTTTTCTTTTATGTATAATTTCTTATTGTATTTTAAGAAGATAAAATTTTATTTTATTTTTTATTTATTTTTATTTTATTTTATTTATTTTTTTCATGGGGAATTTTTCAGTTATTTTTTAATAAAGCAGTTTGAGCACTTCCAATATTTCAGAAAATTCTTTGTTCATGTTCTAATAATGTATATAATATTTGTTTTATATTTATATGTTTATTGTAAGTTAGATAAAAGCGTAATTTTAAATAAGGATTTTGAAAAAACCTACTTGTGTTTTATATTGGGTTTTTTCAAGTGGGTTTTATTGAAAAAACCCACCCGGGTTTTTTCGGATCGGGCAAAATCAAGCCAACCCTGCTGGTAGGGGCAAAACGGGCGTCATATTCGGATTCAGGAGGTCATTTTACATAAGAATTTGCAAAAATGGTGTTTGGGGGCAATTTTCATGCCGAGCAGTGTAATTAATACTTCTAAAAATCCACTTTCATGCATTTACACTTATGTACCATAATGCATCCAAATCCTTTTATGTGATCCTGTAAACAAAACATATTGCTAATCTAACCATTTTCAATGGAAAAGATGCTTTTGCATAGCGGGAAAATTATGATAATTCCATTACATTTAGTGCCCTGGAGAACAGAGTAAAAGTGCTTAAAAAATTACTTCATAGTACACTTTAGTAGACTCTACAGACAATAGGACATAACCCAACATAGACAGTAACGTTCTTATTTTATTTATTTATTTGTTTGTTTGTATATGTGCGCAAATTAGAAACAACGTGCATATTATTTTGATTAGGAAACTTGTTATTGTGACTATAACATAACATATATCAGTAAACAGTATATATCAGTTTCGAGCCGTGCTGAAACTATTTGCGAAAATGAGAGCGCGAACAGACTGACTATCAGACAATCGGATTGAAGTTATAAATACTTTTTAACAAAACAAAATTCATGTGACAAATTAGCTGTTAAAATATTATTTTAAATAGGGAGTTTACAGTAGTTCTTTAAAAACTATTTGTTTTTGGATTTATGTTACTTTACCTTTACCATCATTAGTAATGGCGGCTACCATACATTCCCATGCGTATCCATTTTTTCGGCTAACTAAAAGAACTGGGTAAGAAGACTTTGTTAACATATGGGGATGTACTTTTATGTTATTTCAATGAAAGGCACAGTCTTTATATTCTAAAAAAAATGCCTGCACGTTTTACTATTGTAGACTTCGTTAGTTCGCAAATGCAGTAGTTATATCGTAAAGTTTCGATGCCAATTGTGTCCCATTCTAGAATAGTAAAATTAATAAAAAAGCCTATCATGATACATGTCACAATTTGAGAAAGTCTTATAACAGAGACAAAGGTAAAATCAGCTTTGAGAAAAAAGTTGAATGCTTTATCGCTGATGTTACATCAAAGTTGTTTGAAATTATAGCATGTAAAAATGCCCAATAGCCTTTTCGTGCTTTCGTGGGGAAAACCAGAGTTCCTGTGACTGTTCTGTAAACACTGATTGTAAATGTGAAAAAAAAAATTCTCGTACAGAACTAAAATTTTTGTACAAACAACGAACTACTAGAAACACTTACATTAATAATCTAGACAGGAAAGAAATATAAAGGCTTAGAAAGAAGGAATATACAAAATTACTAGACCAATATAGAATAAACAGTTTAATCAGTTCTTACTACGATTCAATAAAATTTCAACGATTTGTAAATGTGTATCTTACAAAGACATTTAAAGAAACAAAAGAAGGTGACGCATCAGTTGCTTCGACATCAAAAACTCAAATGAGAATTATGTTACCTGCTACCATGGTAATGAATGGCACGTTTAAAATTTTTGACTGGGCAATAGCTTCTATTGCGTCTACCGTTCTAAAACATGGACTGATTAGTGAGGAAATACCTTCTTTGCTAAACTGAGAACTTGATATTGGCCATAGCAGTGCATGACAGGTAACGTATAAGGGAGTTAACCTACAGAAAATTACTCAAGGCAAGAGATTAATCATCAGGACACACTTTATGTCTATAAGAGAATTTCTTCCCCTAATATTAAATTTTGAAGTTTCGAACTATAAAGTGTTGAGTAGCTGGTCAACGTGCTCCCCTTCTCTCTATGCCTCCAACGATAGAAAATGCGTCAAACAAGGATCTTTTGATATTTCTATAAAATAAACAATTGCCAAACTTTAAAACCATAAAATTCACATATCACATTCAGGCTGTTGAAAGGCTTGTGAAGCTGGTCAATCAATTAGTATGCAGAAGAGGTATTTGGGGAAGACTCAAGAGATTAATTTTTAATAACAACTTTATATTCGCGATCATCAGTGTCAAAACTGAGTAATATATCCAACTTCCAACCTTAATCAAAAAATAGAAACTTGTTTAAAATCATATAAAAATATAAATGTAACTGCACTATAGATATGCAAATAACTGTCCATCATGACTAGTCTATTGGATGGAAAGGGCTGGGTAGAACTAAGACTACTATATAACAGGCTGAATGTCTATGGCTGAATCATTCACCGCCATTTCTACGTCAAGTCCGTCATTGCTAAATCTAAAACTACCATATAACACTATTTTATGAGACTATATATGACTATTATATAGTTGTCTTAGGATTATTAATGACGGACTACAATATAAAACTATTATATGAGACTATATAAGACTATTATATAGTAATCTTAGGTTTAGCAATGACGGACTTGACGGACAAATAGCGGCGAATGATTCAGCCTGTTATATAGTAGTCTTAGGTAGAACCCGAAGTGCAGCAACGTCACCGTGGTTAGTTCTGGATTGTTTTTACACTCGGGGACATTGAAAATAGTGCACCGAGAAGGGAGAAAAGTACAACTGCGAAACTTTGCAAATAAGTATAATTAGATCCGATATACAAATTATCCAAGTTTAGTGCCAATGCGCATGGCCACACACGCTGCAGCGGCGCTGCAATCAGCAAGTGGGCCATATACAAAACCGGCGCATAGTGAAAGATTCATAAAGGTGACGATCTCATTTCGACTCTAGGGGGACTTTAGTAAGCGAGAAATGCCAGGTAGACGTGTGAGAAAACATTTCTCACTGTTAAACAAGTTTGAGAAGGACCTGATCATTGGCTTAAAATTTGCAGGCTGGTCGACGCTTCGTGTTGCTCGCCACATCATCCGTTCTGAGTGTGCGGTCAGAATATGTTGAGAGCAGTGGACACGAGACAGTACCCATGTGCGGAGAAATGGGTCTGGAGCTGCCAGGAAGACGACAAAGCGAGAGGATCGAAGAATCAAGCGCTCGTGAACCCCACAGTGACTCGTTCCACGATACAGTCAAATGTAGGAGTACCAGTTGCTCTAAAAACCATTTCCAGACGGCTTGCAAAAGCTAATCTGCAATCCAAGTGCCTTTTTCGTTCACTGCCTTTAACACCGAAACATCGGCGGCTTCGTCTACAATGGTGACAAGCCAGAGCGACGTAGAATGTTACAGACTGGCAAAAAGTGGTGTTTAGTGATGAATCCTGATTTGTTTTGGGAACAGATGATAACCGCGTGCGAGTATGGAGACGTTCTGGTGAACGGTACAATCCCCCCTCGCTGTCGCGCAACACACTGCACGAACAACAGGCGTAATGGTCTTGAGGGCCGTAGCCTATGATAGCCGATCCTCTTTAATTGTCACACGTGGAACCTTAACTGGCCAGCGTTATGTTGACGACATCCTTCGACCCCACGTGGACTTTTCCTCAATAGTCTTCCACAGGCAATTTTTCAGCAAAATAAAACTCGTCCGCATACAGCTCGAGTTGATCAAGACTTCCTACGTCATGTTCAGACTCTACCATGGCCGGCCCGCTACCCGTACCTGTCTCCAATAGAGCATGTGTGGGACCAGCTGAAACGCCATATGCCTCCGTGTCACTCTGTACATGATCTGGAGGTGGCTGTTCAAGATTTGTGGGCCCATCTGCGTCAGGACATCAGACGTCTAATCAATTCGCCGGATTGTGTTGCGGCATGTATTGTAGCAGGAGGGGCTCCGACGCGATACTGAAGTTGTACTGTATTTGCCTGATTGGATACACTGTATTTATTTAATTGTCTTGATTTCGGGATCAAGTCGATCTTTCATCTGTATGATTAAATGTATTGCATTTCAATTCAATCCGATACTTCCTTCTTGGTGCGCTATTTTCAATGTCCCTGAGTCTATAATTGTATAAAAAACGAAGACTTGAACAGTGCGCATTTATTCCAAAAAGTGTAAAACTGGACTATAAAAGAAGAAATACTACAACTGGCAAAAAAACTAAAAAATTCAAATTTTGGTTAATTTAACGAAATTTTACGGATTATGCGCGATCTAACAACTATAAAAAATATATATAAATATTCTTAAAAGCTATGTAGAAAGAGTGTTGAAAGGAAGAATTTGAATGGTATCAGAACCAAAAATAATAATACTTGTATATCAATACATTTTTGAAGGTCAATACATTTTGAAGTCGAAATTTGAAGGTCATGCGCGAACTAAAGACATAAACATTTATTTATTTTTATTATTTTTCCCGAATTGAGGAATGCCAAAGTACAACTTTCTTTTGCTATTAGAAATCGATTATCTAAAATATCCATTTATCGACCCACCCTAATATGAAGCCGCTTTAGCTCTAGAAAGGATTTTACAGAGAACTTTCGCGTTTTTGCTTTCATTTTCCACGATTTTCACGTGTGTTATAAGTAATTCCTATATTACCTCAAGAATCTACCAACAATCTTGGAAAAAATATAAGGAACATAAAAGTAGATACATTTTTACACTTTTTTTTAGGTTTTAACACCTTTTTCTAACTTTATGTACCAGTAGTACAATAAAGTAGTAGTACCTCACTAAATCCTTATTAATAACGAGGATCAGGTGATATGTGTAATTTTTATTGCATATATCTTTAAAAATACTCTCTCTTAAGTAACTAAAGAAAGTAATATTTCAAATATATTTTTTGTCTGTTTCATAATGCGGTATAGATAAAAGGTTAATGGATAGAACTAAACAAGTTTTTTCAAATTGGAATGAGATTTGTTTTAACAATTTTATCACGATTAAGATAGATATCTAAATTTTCATTACTTTTTATCACGGATTAAGAGTTTAGGATGTATTACGAATGCTACGGAAAAGTAGTAATTTTCATCTTCCAGATAGAGGGCGAACAGATCTTGACAATCTATCAATCAGCGCGTTTGTTTAAATTTGTAGCGGTTCATTGGTCGTTCTCGGAAATCGGATGATGACAGAAGCCGAAGGGGCGGGCTTTCACTTTCTTCTGATAAGTTTCAAAGATACTACACCAGGCGGCGATCGGATCTTTTTCCTCCACTCGGCTGAATTAATGCGGAATAGAAAGCTCCGGTTTCCGCGCTGGCTGCTCTATCTTGTTTTTCATCCTATAGATAGTCTTAATCCGTGCTTTTTATACTTACTTTATCCTGTGGTATGGAGTAAAGTGAATAGCCTGAGGGAGGGGCAAAGGGAGTAATTAGTAAAAAGTGAACAAAATACCAGATATTTTGTAAAATTTAAATCAACTCAGTAACCATTAAATGGAGCATCTGAAAAAATAAAAAGTTACTAAGTAAAGGCTCGGAGAAAATTTTAATATTTGATTGGTCTACACTCATATAAACCATCTCCTTTTGGAAACAACTAGAAATATACTAATCTTGACTTAATCAAGAAATTTACTATTTACAAATTATTGAAAGTATATATTACTATTTGTTAAAAAACTGAGAAGTTTTTTTTTTCTTTTTTTAAGTATTGTAGTAAAACTCTAGAGTTCAGATTTATATTGTTTTTTATGAAAGATTTTTTCGATTAGATTGGTAAATTTAATTTTTTACTTTTATCTTGTTTATATGCTATTTATTTAATATCAACAATCACAATGCTTAGGACGACCAGATTTTTTTAATTGAATTTGAGGACAAAAATGGGGGTGTCCCCGAATTTTGAGGACAAAATAAAAAAATCCTCTTAAATTTGTAAAATTTTAGTAATTTTTATGTATGAGGTAATTGAAAGCACTTTTTTCAGCTTATTTATGACATTGACACATAAGATAATTATATTAAAACATTAATAACTTTTTAACCAGCATCTTCAAATGTTTTCTAATTTTTGATTCGAGGACATCTGGTCACCCTGACAATGTTATAGGTGTATTTATCTCACGGATTAGAATCCGCGATTGTAATGAAATGCTCGTCTTCTGGTGGGCTAAGGTGAAATTACAATTGACATGATAGCTTTCGGCTTTCGAATAGACGCCATTGCTTGCGATGTTTAGTTTCATTTATATTTATTGAATAAAAATGAATAAATCCGGTAAAAAAGATAACACTTACTGTTGTGTCTGTGTGCCACAGTGTAACTCCAAAAAATCAAGAAATCCAGAATTAAGCTTCCATTTATTTCCAAATGACAAATTTAAAATTTCAGTTGCTTCGGCTAATGGAAGTAAAGAATTAATCAGATGATTTGGAACTAATATTTGTTCAGCTTCAGTTAAATATCTACTTCCGATCGAACTTTGAATAAACTGAAATATTTTTTTCCAAAAGCAATCAATTTTCCATGATGTAATGGCGGAGAAATTATAGCACGAATATCAAGTAGTAGCACATATAGAACAAAAATAAATACACGCGGCTATTATATTTACTAACAACAAAAGCTGAAAAAGCGCCATCTATCGATCATTACAAACGCGGATAGAAAATATTCTTAATTCGGGATTTATTTTCAAAATGCACAAAAACGAAAGCAACTCACTAATAAATTTCCAAAGTTGTTCGATGTTCGATGCACGTTTTCTTGTTTCCTATTGGTTTATCATTCATCGCAATCGTTAATGATCGCAAGTCAGCGTTACTGCTTGCAAGCGTTACTGCTTGCAAGCGTTACAAGCGTTTCATCTTGCAATTGCAATCGATTTGTTTGCAAGCTTTAAGGTTGAATGTAGTCCTTTATATGGTTTGCAGATATTTGAAATTTCCATACGAATAATGGCAACGATCCTTCTTTATGTCGCTGTCTTGCTAAAAGAAAAGCGTACGTTATAGTAAACGAAATATTTAGAAAAATTATACAAGATTAATGTTATAAAGATATTACGTTAATCCAGCTTCATTTTTTGATTATTAAATAGTAAGTCTTAGATGCCTTACTTGTGTTATAAGTCATGTTATTAAAATGATTTTCTTCCTGTGATGCATTTCTCCAAGTAACAGCCTTGTAATGTTTATCTTCGTATTTTAAAGTTATATCTAATTGTAAAACAATTTTCTCTTTATTATCAATTTTGTTGGTATTTTCTTATTTAAATATATATACAAAAGTATTGAATTTACCTAAAAATGTCGGTTAAATTTCTTATTTATTATTCAGACATCTGTGACTGCAACAATATTATGATCACTTCGATTTTTATTTGTAAATGAATTAAGTACCTGACACCAATTTTAAAGTCACTTGAATTATGGCCAACATTTAAATTGACATTTCATCCAGTTTTGATTGATTTTATTATGTTGTTATTAATTTTGTATGTTAGTATAAATTTATTTTTATATATATTTTCATAAATTTATTATTATATATATTTTATAGTTATCAATCAATATTGAAGTCTGAAAAATTTTAACATTTGTAATGTCCTTGTATCTTGTTAGAAGTTATTATTATTTTAAAAAAGGCCCTAAATTATAGTTGGGAAGGGGATGGTATTCCTTTTTTTTTTTTTTTTTTTTTTTTTTTTTTTTTAAAGTAATTTTACTGTATTAAAATATTTTCTTATGTAAAACATTAGTGCCACGTAATGTTAATCTTCTTAGTATCGCAGAGGAAAGAAAGAATTATTGTTACCTGCAGCCCGTTTTTAAAGTTTCGCTGCTGTTAAAAGATTGATATTTTTCTTATTGATACTTTTTTAATAACCTCGGCTGTCTTATGAATAAATTTAATTATGAAGTAGTTTTTCTGAAAGAATATCAAATACTTTTGGGCGTAGTCTGTTTTGCTGGTCACTTTATTTAAACGAATAACTTTTAATTCCAGCCGAAAAACTGAAGCACTTTATTTAGATAATCACCATTATTATTTTTTTCTTTCTAAATATCAGAATATTATAAACTTTTATGGAAAGATTTCATTAAAATCTCCGTAAAACTTGGATTGGGGCATCACTGCCTACAACAGATGTAGGCCTATCTACACTATGATGAGTCTGGATCAATAAGTTTTTGCTTAAAAACTCTGAGGGGAAAAAAAAAAAAAAATCTTAAAATACAGCAAAATTTCAAGATAGACATGCGTTTCACAGCAGACATAAAAAAAATAACTCAAATATTTAAATTGTAAAATTTGCAATTTTTAATTTTAAAAGTTCATTTACACTAACACATTTTATTATTCTAGTACTATTTAAAGCAGCATAATTGATTAAAAAGTAATTGAATTACAATTAAATTACAATTATTTTACTGTTAATCGATTAACAAGTGATTGATTACAAATAAATTGAATTACTTATTCAATAAATTTAACGACTTATTCAATTTATTTGTAACCAATTACTTGTTAATCGATTGACAGTAAAATAATTGTAATTTAATTGTAATTCAATTACTTTTTAATCAATTATGCCCAACACTGATTTAAAGCCATGGCCAAGGCCAAGGGCCTTCGAAATTTTGGGAATATTCAGTGGTGGTTAAATCCTAGTTTTGGAAAATAGTATCCCATTTGTGAATTTGGTAACTATTTTGTGAAGTTAAAAAATTTTTTTTGGAAATTAAATAAGCTTTGTAGACGAATAACTGAAATGTATGTGAAGCAATTAATAATACTTTAAAATACTAATTAAAATTGAACAGTTGTAAAATAATTGTACTTGTCTATTGGGAGTAATGTCTTAATTGAGGCTAATTATGAATTTTTTGTATAGTGTAAATTAAAATCAATATATGTGACTTTTTTTTTTTTTTTTCAACCTAAGATATATCACACAGACCCATTTCAAAAGTCATAAATTTTGAAGTCTAAAGAAGCAAAGGATAAATGCTTTTTCTCTTAAAAGCAAATAATATTCACCCACCCAAATACTATAAGGTATGTTCAAATGAAAGTGACTCAAGGTATGCATCCATGAGATGCGTAGGGACAGAAATGAGACAGTTACGTAGATCGAAACAACAATATTTAATGAGTGAAATGCATACAAAGTTTGTTTAAAAGTTTGTTGACCCATTAATCCCCATATGCTAACATTTTATATTTTTCTAATCTACATTCCCAAATACAATTTAACTAAGTGTAATATAAAATGGAATATTTATGTTATATTAATTACTAGTGTCATAAACAATTTCAAGCAATAATGATTCGTAAAGTCATTGAAAGTAATAAAAAAAAAAAAAATGTAACTTACTTTTAAATATATAAAAACAAACTTTCTTTATACTCTTTTTGTTATCAAAGATAACAGCTTTGGTGCTGCCATTTTAGTTAATGTTTACATAATATTTTCTTAAAAAAAAAGTAATTCTTGTGTAGTTTAATTGATTTAAATTTTGTTCTTTTTATTTTCCAGATTTCTCAAGATGGGTGAAGACAAAGGTATATGTTTCTAATATATAATTTTTATCAAAAATATTACAAATATATAAAAATCTTTTGAAACTTTTCTTTATGTTTAAATTATGAGATCTCTAATGTTGTTTATCTTTTATTATGTTTAGAAAAAGACTGGGACAGAGAAAGGCGTAATAGAGGTGAACGTAGGAGGTCTAGATCAGGATCACGTGGACGAGCAGGAAGACCTAGAAGATCTAGGTCTCGCTCCCGTGATAGAAGACGATCTTTTTCAAGAGATAGAACCATAAGGTAAATTGAATTTAAATTATACTTTTTTTTTTTTTTTTACTGTATGAAAGGCTATATCTTTTTAATATTTGTTTTTCCTTTAATTTCTCAATCAGAAGATCTCATTTTCTTTTAGATTTCCTTTAATTTTCCAAATTTGGTTTCCTTTACATGTGCTTTATTCCAAGTTAAGTTTCTTGCATTTTTTGAATTCTATATACTCATTTTAGTCAAATGATAGCAGTCAGTTCATATTTTATTTCATTTTTTCTGGAAAAAAAAATCACTCCCGGGTTTTTGTATATCCATTTCTGTCAAGACCATAGTCAAAGGGGATTTCGAACCCCTGAAATTTTGTAGATTTGTTGAAATTTTTGAGTTAAACTTCCTTTATAACACTAAACTTTATCAGGGGTCTGTCCAGACTTTTCAGACAGGGTCCTGTTTTTGTGAAATTGTGAAAAATTTTATACATATTTTTGTGAATCTAAATTTAGTGTGAAAATAAAGTTCTTCTGAACTTTTTGGCTAGGGTCCTCTTTTTGTGAAATTGTGAAAAATGTAATTTTTCAAAATAAAATTATAATTAAAGTTTCATTTTAAACAATGACAGTTCACTTTTATGGAAACAAATCTCACATATATGCATAGAAGCCCTTTATAAATTAGAAAGTGAATATCAGCTTTTCTGTTAGTTATCTTTTTTAGTTATAAAGTATTTTCAGATTTTTAATAGCAATGTTAATTAATTTAAACTGAAAGAAACTGTTGAGTTTGGTTTTAAATGAAAAAGGAAACTGGTAATGGAAAAAAAAAAAAAAAGAGAGAGAGAGATTGGGAGAGAGAGAGAGAGAGAGAGCAGGGTTTAAACTTGAAATATATATAACTATAGACTTTTTAAGTTCTGTAATAAGATCAAAAATAAAATACTTAATAAATTCATTGGTTAATAAAATCAGCTGGTTAATCTGATCAAATTACCAGAATTGTAATCAAATCAATAAAACTACTTTTTAAACTACCGCTTAGCAAAATCAGCATCGTCAGTTAATAGACTTAAAAAAAAAAAAAATCTCTTCAGCTAAAAAAATTTAATTCATGCGCATAAAAAAAAAAAAAAAAAAAAAATATATATATATATATATATATATATATATATATATTATTTATTCTACAGATTTTTATTTTTTTTTAACTAAAAAGGAAAGCAATCTCACTGTTATCACTTTTTGTCAAAAATTTACACTTGCAGCATAGTTACAAATTAAATCACTTGTCTCAGTGACAATTTCAAGGAATGTTTTCTTGTGGTAATAAATTACAAATTTGATTTGGTTCGCAAGTGATTTTTTTTCTTTTTAAATTTTTAATTATTAAAAGATAATTTCTAATTCTTATTTTGAAATAACTAAGAAACAAAAGATTTAAAGGGAAAGATTTTAAATAAATAAATAAAAAATGCATTAACTTTTGGGAAAATGATAATGATTTTCTTCAAAGGAAAGAGCATCGAAACTTGGGATGTATTTAATTTATTTATTTTGAATGGGCAATCAATTAATTATCTATCAAAATTTAATTAACAGGGTTCCCACTGTCCTTGAAAGTCCTTAAGAAGTACTTGAATTTCATTTTCTTTTTCAAGGGCCCTTGAAAGTACTTGAATTTTGTGCAAAGTCCTTGAAAATCCTTGAATTTTCCACTCCAATAGACGGGCTTAGTGTGAATTCTGTCAAGGCAAAACTATCTCCATCTCCACATGCACGCGCCATTGTCTAATATAATGATTTTGTCATAAAATTCTTATTTCATTGTCTTGCTTTTGCATATAGTTTCAACTTATTTGTTTTTTTTTTGCCAGTCTCATACCTGTTTGATGGACTGGTCATTAATTTTGAGCAGAAAGTGATCAGACCAGAACTCAAACCTAAAAACTTTGGAATAATCTTAATGATTCCAAATCTTAAACTAATCGTTATTTGACTCTTGTAAAAGTTAATTTGGTCAATCCATCAAAAGTGTATTGTGAAAACAGTCAAAGTTATTCTAATTATAAAAAAAATATTACTAATGAAAGTAGTTACTAAAGTTTTGTGTATAGGCCTAGCGTTCTGTGATTTTTCCCTAGTCCTTGAAAAATTTCAAATAGGCCTTGAAAAGTACTTGAAAAGTCCTTGAATTTTTTTCTTTTTTAAGAGTGGGAACCCTGATTAATATTGCTTATTAATTACATTATTTGTTACCTTTTGAAATTTTTTTCCATATTCAGGAAAGTAATACCTTTTCCTTGAGTGCAGCTGCAGGATCTTTCGATATAAAAATCAGCTGCTTAATAAAATAACTTTGGCTCGGGAGTCAGGACGAATGTGATTTTAATAAGCAGCGGGTACTGTATATTCCAAGCATGTTGCAAATTTTGATTAAGTGGTATTTTGAATTTTACAGCTTCAAAATACAATACTTAAATTTTTTTTTTAAATTAATTTTTAGATAATAATAATCAATTTAACAGTTGTGAATTTCCCGAATGTAAACAGAATTTAAAAATATGTATTGGCTAATGATTTATAATAGAGCAAAATTCCCCATACAAGCCCCCAATATTGGCTTTAGTTTCCGGTGACAATAAGTAGAGAGTTGCCTAATAGTCAAAGCAGTCGCCTAAAGTTCAAAGCAGGTCCTTTTTCTTTCCCACTTAAAATTGATCAAATATATTAGCATTTAATAAGTAAAAGTCCCTTTATGAAATAAAAAAAATAAAAAATAAACAAAATCCAGAAAATATAATTAAAGCAGTAATTAATATTCTTCATTCGCATTAGTCAGTCAAATTATTGTATGCAATAAAGTATATATAATTTTTTTCCAAAATACCCAGTTTTTGGGTATTTACCCAGGCCTCGGGTAAATACCCAAAAAATATTTAGTACCTACCCACTGGGTATTTACCTAATCCACATCACTAATAAAGATAACTATTAGAAATCCTAATATTTTCTAATTTTGTTTACAAAGCTTTTAGTTGCCTTGCCATTGTTAATAGCCTTGCCATTGTTAAAGCCTAATGAGTTCCTAAAAGAAGAAATAATAACTATTCATAAACACAGATTATGTAGATTAAATAAAAAATATTTTAATAACAATATATTTTTGTAAAAATATTTGAAATAAAAGTTAGGTAGTCATATTTTGTATCCCAAGGTGGACCACCTCCACCTGTTCCAAGGTGTACCATTCACACACTATGAAATTTTAGAATTCCATGCTGTTAGGCTTAGCACCAGAACAATAACTATACATCAGTTTTATAGAGAAAGCTTTAAATTTCATTATAGTACCTTTTATTTCAAAATATTTTCTTCGAAAATCCACCTAACTACTTATCAAAGTTTTACATGAAAGTTACTACACATGTTCTCAAAATAAAAATCTAAATAAATTCTTACCTGCTTCATCAATGGAATCAAAACACATCTGAAAATTAGGGACCCTATATAGAGAGAGACTGGACATTGGCGCGCCGGCTTTTTGACGAAATTCTCCATTTTAGTGCCAGTTGCTCCATTGCTTATCATTACGCTGAGAAGAAATTTCGATTATTTTACGTCATAATCGAAAAAGAACTTATTTATTACATTTTTATTTTGTTGGAAGATAAATTGATTTAATTTTAGAATACTTTTAAAAGATAAAAATGCATAATTATTTATTTTATATCATGCTTTAAATACTTTGAATTCTCTTATTGTATGCTGTTTTACGTATTTATTTCCTAAATATGAGATTAATTACATTATTTATTTTCTAGCTATTAGTTTTTAAGTACTGTTTTGCAATATATTTAATATGTTAGATCTCAATGTATTTTTCTGATATATTTTAAAATACATATTTAAAATAACTATATAAAAAGATATTTTTTAATTATTTGCTAGTACACAAAATGTATCAGATTTCTTAAAATAAATTGATAAAAATAAAGAAAATAAGGTGTATATTATTTGTTAGCATATGAAATATAAATTTCTTTTAAATAATAATTGCCATAATAAATTTTATAAATAATATTTAAATAAGTTATTATTTTTATTTACATAATATTTTTAAAAACTAAAAAATAAATAAATAAATAAATAAATAAAAATCAATGAAATAAGCAAATGTAAATAAAATAAATAAAAACTTTTTTTTTTAATTTCTAAAGACATTAGTTAATATTTTTACAAATTATTATTAATTAAATTTTTATTTTTAATATTTAATTAAGTCATTATTATTAATAATGCGTAATTGAAATAAATAAAATATGTATTTTTAGCTTGCAATTTTTTGATTATTTGCTAGTACGCAAAATGTATCAGATTTCTTAAATAATTAAAAAAACAGAAAGTAACGTTTATATTATTTGCTAGCATATGAAATATAAATTTCTTTTAAATAATAATTGCCATAATAAATTTTATAAATAATATTTAAATAAGTAATTATTTTTATTTATATAATATTTAAAAAAAACTAAAAATTAAAAAATCAATGAAATAAGCAAATGTAAATAAAATAATTAAAAACATTTTTTAATTTCTAAAGATATTAGTTAATATTTTTACAAATTATTATTAATTAAATTTTAATTTTTAATATTTAATTAAGTCATTATTATTAATAATGCATAATTGAAAAATAAAATATGTATTTTTTTAGCTTGTAAAAATATTACGTAAATATTTTTATAAAATAATAAAAAATAATTTCTGTTCTAGTTTCTAGTTTTACATTTACTCATGAATTACTTGACAAAAACTAAGATTACCATATATTTGTTAAAAAAATTTCTAACTTTTTATATATAGAATGTATGTCCTCAGAAAAAATAAGGTAGAATTACTTTCACAATCAACGTATTTTGCTTAATATAGAAATATACAACAAAAATTCCTCTGTTTTCCGATCGGAGTTGAAAAAGTAATCATGTCGAAGGTTAAAACAAAATTCGTTTTTCTTAAAATTCTTTTTTTTCTAAGGCGAAAAAATTACATATTTATATTCTGCATTACTTTCTGCACAAATTTAGTACAGTTTTCTTTCATTTATGTTGTATAGTAAAGCGTCAATCGCGAAGAAAAAAGCATTACGTTCTACGGTGATCGCTCCGAATTGGCACTAAGATGGCCGACTTTCGGTCAATGTCCAGTCTCTCTCTATATAGGGTCCCTACTGAAAATTCGACTGTGATGCCATCTATCTGCATCTACAAGAGCTAAGCATTAATTTAAAATCTAGGGCAAAAAATAAAGCTGTCCTGAGGTGTACTGTGTCCCAAGGTGAGCCACTCTCCCCTAGGCTGTTTCCTAATTCATTTGCATATTTATTACAAGTTACTGATACTAGACTTCAATATTCCTGAATCGCAGACAAATTTTGTTTTGCTGTAGACAAATACAGAAAATTCTGCTACTGGGCTTATGATAGAGAAAATGTTTGAGATAAATTAAAATTGAGTTTTCTCTATAATTATGTTTTTAAGGTCGTCTGAATCCGAAAATCAATCTTTTAGTGCTTGGACTGTGTGTCTGCATCTAACTAAAAAACGGATATTAGCAAAATGGTCCAGATTCAGTATTTTAAATTTGTGTTACTGATTATACTTGAAACTTTTTTATTAAAATCATACAAATAGTTTGTGTACAGAAAGCATGCAAAAGAATCCAATTATATTAGGTAAACAGTATTTTCCTTACAATATTAAACTTTATAGTTAAATACTATCAAATTTAAAAAAAAAATACTAAAAATATTTTAATTTAAAAATATCATCAAAATACATTTTATTGAATGTTGGATATTGGTTAAAAAAACCATTACATATGTAGATAAAGTAGATCATGAAAATTTGAGGGCATGATATTTTTTCTCTTAAGTTAGTAGACACACTATGTTGTCAATGCCCACCACAATACTACAATTTTCCTTAAATATGTTTAAAAACTTGGAAAAATCAGAAAATTTTGTTCATCTGCTTCTATTTTAACATCAGCTGCTATGTTATAGACACTATTGCATTTATTTGTTCTTCACAAAATTTACCTTTTGGTTTTGTTATTCTTGTTTTTGTAGCTGGAGAAAAAGAGCAATAGTGTTTGTAACAATAAAATGGTTTTATATTATGCTACAAGTAGTTTTTATCCTTTTTAATAGGCGAAATGAAGTTAGAGTACCTAAGCGCAGAAAGAAGTCGTTATACTGGGATGTTCCTGCTCCTGGATTTGAGCATATTTCTACCCAGCAATACAAAGATATGCAAAGTAAGTACCAAAATGTCTTTTTGATTCACATGTCATGTATGAGGTATTCTCTGTGTAATCTTGGAAGAAGTTTACAATTACAATTTTTGGAGCATATACTGTATTTTCCGACATATAAGTCGAGGGCAGGGTTTAACCTGGCAAAAAAATTACTTTAGCATTTTAGCGAAAATAGGCAAGCACTATTTTAGCTTTTTCGAAAGTTAATTAATTCTTTGGATACCATTGATTTCTTTTACTTACAAGGAACATCACCCAAGTGTCTGGCTCGGATTTCAATGAGAGAGAGGCGTTTTCATATTTGATATGCTATCAAATTTTACTCAAAAATATGTGAAAAAATTGTATTTATACAGCAAGTGAATACTCAAATGAATGATTCAGTTGAAATAATTTTCAGTACTACTATAAATTTTCATTTGTAACTTAAACATGAAAGCTCAAAATCATTTTGCTAAATCATTTAGTATTTTTAAGTCACACCCAAAGGCGGAGCTTACTGTTGATATGTGGCTGATGTGGTTTTTAACATTTTAAAAATTCAATAAATATAGAAAACATGGACGATAGCAGAAATTTCTATAATCGAAAATATTTGGTACATGCCCTCTATCAGAAATTAAAGTGTCATTAAAATCGCAGCCGGACACGATGTTCCTTGTTAGCTTTGTTATCCTCGATTTTGTTATCTATTCCTTTTGTTCATTGATGATTGTAACCAAGCATCCATATTTGTGACTTTAAAAATATGAATCAGGGAAACTATGTTTTGATTTTAACAGTAGAAAAGAGGTACTCATCATACGTGTAAAATGAAAAAGCAATTTAAAAATTAAAGTGTAGTGGTAGATAATCGTGAAATACTAATGCTAAGAATGCTTCTATGAAGCAAATTCTGACATACTTTTAAATATTTTTGCATTTAAATTCAATCATTAAAAATAAATCCAAATTACTATATAAATAATGATTCTCAAAAATTTCAGTCCTTTCGTAGTTTTTGCCTGCAAATATTAAAAAAAAAAAAAAAAATCTGTGTTATTATATAGAGATTTTATAGAGTTATCCAGTTATAGCTTTTTAGCAAAATTCTGACCAACATGTTTTAGCAAAATATGATACCTTTTTCTTTTAGCAAAATGCTAAAAAAACTAATGACAGTTTAAACCCTGGTCGAGGGGTAAAAAGCAAAAAAAATCCTTTAAAAATCGCTATCGACTTATACGGCAAATACAAAACACAACAGCAAAAATTTTGCAAAAAAAAAAATTTAGATTCATCGATCTTTTGCATTAGTACAAACATTTTAATGTACATAAAACACAAATACATTAAAAAATAAAACAAAAGAATATTCAAAAGCCTGAAAATTCTGAGTCATCACTATCGCTATTGAAAATTATTTTCAAAGTATCATTTGATGCATCTTTGTCATCAATATCATATGGGTCTCACTCATTGTTACTGTTCATAGCTTCGGAGTCCGAACCACTATCATCGGATTGCCACAGACAATCATCTTCAGTTCCATCCATTGCATTTGAAATACTACATTTTTAAAATGATTAGACGATTCACGCGTTTCAATTTGTGCCTTGAATTTAATGATTCAAGTTTGTGTGGGAAAATCAGATCGACTTATATGGCGAATATAGCTGAAATTCCACACTTTAACTCCAAAAACCACTTCGACTTATATGTCGGAAAATATGGTAAGTCAAATTTGCAATTAACTGTATAACTGAAGATTGCATAAATTTTTACTGCATTTATCAAATTTATGAACAATGTTTATTTCTTAAAATTATTGGTCAATTACATAAGATTGTGTAACATAGTTGTAGAAACATTTTTCTTTGTAAAATGAACCGATGCTCTGAAACAAATTGAATTGATGTTTATAGACATCTAAATTGAAATATCAATTCAGGGATGCCACGATACAATATATTGTTAAAAATACACACACGCACATACAAATAAATAAAAAGAAAATCTGTGGAAAAAGTTGTTCCCGGAAAAATGCAATTCTCACTGTAACTGATTTCAGTTTTTTTTGTAAATTAAGATTTTCAGAATTTTTTTTTGTCTTTCTGATGTTAGTTTGCTATATCAGCTAAATATATAAACTTGATTGAGTTCTAAAGGTTTAATTATTATAATTATTATTTTTGTATAGATTGAACAATAAAAATTATATTTATTACTCAAATATAATAGACTTTATCATCAAAGTTTTAGTATTTCATTTCAACATCTTAGCTTTGCCTATAATTTCAGCTTTTTTGTCTTGCTAATCTCATCCTTGAAAGTATGAAATTTTGAAAATTAATGAATACTTTGAAATAAACTTATGCTAGTAAAAATAACAAATCTAATTGTTTTGTAATCTAACTAAAATTGTAGAAGATAAATTACTTCATAACAGCCATTAAATACATACTTTTTCTGTGGAAGACATTGTGTAAAAATGCGCAAATGAAGTGTTTGTTTACATTAATTAAAACTGTGTGATTAAAATGGAAAGCTCATTTAAAGGAGAAGGAGGCTGAAAAAGAAAGAAAAACTATTATTCTGTAATGTTTCGCTTTTCATAAAACAATATTGAAATTTTAATTATTTTAACCCGTTAATGCCCGCCTTTTTAAGTATTGTTCAACGTAACCCCTGCCTATGGGCATTTCATTTAAATATTGCATTAAGTTTTTATGCTTTAATTTTTATTTTACAAAAGGATGATACATGTAATAATACTGCATTTAAGTGTATAGCACATATCATACGTATATACAAATATTGTGCTGTGCTTGTTTCTTAAAAACAAGATAAGACTATTCTTTAACCACATTTCTTGCGACCATGGAAGCCTCTGCGCAAGTGCGGATTGAATGAGTCCAATGTTAAAATAGGGGTGACTGAGAGAAAACAAGCGATAAGGGAACACCAAATAACTGGATGTTTGCGAAATAACTATCTCTCGGACAATTTAGCATCCCTCCAAACTTTTCGACTCGGTCTCACTGCTAGTCATAGGAAACGTGGTCGCACTATAACTTTCAAAGTTACGCTTGTAGGAGGAGTTACAAATACACTAGTGATTTATAAATAGATCACTGACTGGGCGGTAACGGGTTAATTCTGAATAATCTTTTAGAAATATCTTTCTGACCAAACATAATTTATGTTTTGTTATACAGTTATTTATCTAATAAATAATGGATTCAATACTATTTGAATATTAATGTGTGAAGTGTGCCCATCATTGTAGTGAGTAAAATATTTTCTGTGACTTGTTTTGATAAATTGAGTGTGTGGTAACTTGCTTTTTACAATAGTAGGTAACTAAGAAAAATGAGAATTTGAAAACTGATCGTTCACAAAAAAAAACTTAAGATAAAACTTTCATAAAAAATCTGCAATGGAAATTGCATATTCTGGTAACATGCTGCAAAAATAATGCATATTTTAGAAATCAGTCAATAGAAAGCAGGAATTATGCTTAAATAACATGCATTTTAGCATTAAAGTTTGGAAAAGATGCAATTTTTAATGGTTGAAATTAAATAACCTATTTAAGCAATCAGTAGTGAGGGGGGGGGGGGAACTCTGTGTATTTGAACAATTTACTTTAATTAAAAATTTTGTGAGTTAGTGGCTAAACTATCCCATATTTCGGCAGTTGGCACAAAAATGTTGCGAAACTGAAATTTTATTTTACTAGCCAGTGATTGGTAAATTCTTTTAGCTTACTTATCTCCTTTTATAAATAAAGCAAAGAGTTTGTCGGCGGACCACTCCTATTTTTGATTGGTGTAGATTTAACTACTTTGGTGATGAAAGTCGGCCATTTTTTTTTAAGTAAAAACTTATGAATTTTTTTAAAAGGTACTGCATAGATGTTATACTTTTTTAAAAGAGCTCGAAAAACTGTTCATTTTTTTTTGTGAGGACACTATATACATCAAGTTATTAGATTTCAAGACATTATGTTACAAAGTTTCACAATGATATATCATTCGATTGCTTTTATCTTAAAACTAGTACATAACCCCGTCAAAAATGACGGAATGTGAAATCAGTTAAGGTAGTGAATCAACGAATGCTTTGCCAGCTTCACTGGACACTATATTTAAAGGGCACTAATATGCAAGTTGTACCTGACGGGACTAATGTGCAAATTGCACCGAACGAACAAACTATTTCTTTTAACAAAAATACCTACTCCCTGGACAATAGGTCTAATATAATGTATCATATTATGTATCGTATTTATCGTAATATAACTCAGTACTTAATTCTCTTCCTTCTTCGACTCATTTTAATAAGTATTTTTTATATGCATGGGCAAATTTAATATTTTTTAATTTTTCGCGTGAAAACATTGTCATCTTATGCCTCCCCCCCTCAATAAAATAAAATAAATAAATATATATACATATATATATAATATATATAACAATAACTGGTAAATTTTTTTGGCAAAATCATAAATTTAAATGTCCAATTTTGAAATTATTTTCATATTTTAATTAATTCTAAAATATCTAATTAAAACTTTGTTACAAATAAGATACCAAATGAACGGTATCATATTTGTAACGAAGTAACCTTAGGTACCTTATTTGTAACTTATTTATTTTAACTAATTTGATAAATATGGTGTCACAATCAACTGTTTGTTTATATCAGATAAGTACATTATCATGATTGCAAGGAAATGATGCAATAACTATTAGCCCATAATTTTTATGATTGAATCTTATATTACATTTCTATTTTATCCTCCATGGGTATTTTAGAATTGTAATGGTAGTTATAAACTTTCGTTGAAATCTTTTTACATATTGAGATTAAGGGAAAAGTGTAAGCACAAAAAATGTTCAGTTTTGAAAGATCTTTCTAAGGATGTAACATTTATGCAGATAAATAAATAAATAAATAAATAAAAATACATAGCATTTCTAAGTAAAAAAAAAGTCTACCAAAAGTCTCTGTTTTGAAGCGGTCTAACCGGAATTGTTCCTGACAGAAGATGGTCATTATTATTATTAATAAGTGTCTAATTTTGTTGTAAATAATCAGATACAATTACTACAAAACTATCGTAATGATTACTTCAACATCCATTTTCTTTTCACTCATGTTGTCTATTTATTAGTTTCAAACCTGGCATTGCAAAGCAAATCGGCATATAAAGAAATAGTATATTGTGGTCCCCACAAAATGTTCTTCTATATAAATCCATATAACAGTGCCACTTAATATTTAACATGCACAAAAGTTTTTAATCATACCCTCTCACGATAAAGATTTTAAAATATGGAGTTTGGGGCAAATTTATTCAACAAATGTTGAGATGCAGCCATGTGGCAAATCGCAGAAAGTAAGTAAAAGAAGCACCACCTAACGGCCTGTATACACCCAAATTAAGTCAGCCCTCATTTTCATAATGCTTATCTAACATATCAAGTTCAACACATTTGTGTGCCATAGAAGTTGAGATTTAGCCTTCACATTCACGGGGGGTAAATTACAGAAAAACAGCACCACCTGTCGGCCAATATGCACCAAATTGAATCAAAATGTTTCATTATGACCCTCTTACATATCAAGTTTTTGTTCAACTAGTAACTACGTACAACAGAACCTGAGGTAGAACATTTCCTTAAATGGAAAAAAATTGTTTTATAGCAATGCTACCTCTTGAGAGGTTTGCACCAAAAGATAAGAAACATTAATGTATGTCAAGATACGACATATAAATTTATGACATTCTGAACATTAGTTCTTAATCTACAGTTGTCATAAAAATTTTGTCACACACATGCATAGAGAGACATTTTTGAAAAATGATCAAATAATATACTACACCTACCAAAATGTATAAATCCATCGAAAACCGGAAGTTGAATTTACGACTCCAATAAGTTCTATTGATTATAGAAGAAAGTAATAAGTAAGTGTTATTGTCTTTATTTTAATAAACAGAAAATGACTATTTGACAGGAAAAATAGCACTCATTTGAAAATAGCTTCATGCAGCAGGAATTTAGCAACCTCATGTTGAAAATTGGTATAACACCAAAGTATGCAACATATCTCTTGAATAATTTATATCATAGAAAGCCCCATAAATATTCTGCGCCAAGGGCCCCACACAGCCTAAAACCCGTCACTGAAGTCAGAGATAATTTAAAAAACTGATTGCCTGTTAGAAAATTTAGGTCACCAGTGGTGACCTGACAGTATTTGTCAAGCCCTGTATATTCAAATACCATATTGTAATAGTAAGCTTAACTGTAAGTAAAGAAAAATAAAGAATTGTCTATTGAATGAAGTCAATTTTTACTACTATTTACTTATTACTTGAAATTTGAAATAAAGATAAATTATTTAAGATTGCGATAACGCTAATTATTTTATTATATATATTTTATCCCCTTGTTATTTATGTTCATTTTTATGGTTCAATTTTTGTTTTAATGCAAACCCAGATTTTTTTTAGTCAATACCTTTTCTCTTTCACACTTGCAACATATGCTTTAAATACTG
Organism: Salticus scenicus; assembly: GCA_963930645.1. Classification (NCBI taxonomy): domain Eukaryota; kingdom Metazoa; phylum Arthropoda; class Arachnida; order Araneae; family Salticidae; genus Salticus; species Salticus scenicus. The sequence goes on from OZ005655.1 coordinate 166,029,726, forward strand.
TTTAAAAACAAAATGAACTACTTTCAATTCTTTCTTTTTTTACTATTTAAAAATATTAGTTTTTATTTACAGATACCAGGGGAAATATAAGACTGTGATATAATATTTTATGTTCCTTTTTTTTTCTTTTTTATATTTCTTGTAGGTTCTGGACAAATACCTCCAAGTATTTATACTACTCAAGGTCCAGTTATAGGAACAGTACCAGTTGTAGGAAGTACAGTTACTAGGCAAGCTAGAAGACTGTATGTTGGCAACATTCCATTTGGATGTTCTGAGGTATCAACATTTTACTTTCAATTAATTAGTGTTATATATATATATATATATATATGACTTTAAGATTTTCAGAACAAAACTTAAAATTTGTATCAATTCTAAAATTATTTTACAAATCATTGTTTTTTGAAGGTTGCAAACTTTCAAATTTTTTCATCAGGGAGCATGTATTTCATTAAAGCTGTGAAAGCTGCAAGATTTCGTAAAATAATATTGCTAACAATAGCAAAAATATATTGTTCATGCTCCAGTCGAGCAGCGAAACCATTTTGAATGAGAAATGAAATAAAATATTAAATCAAATCATCAAGGAAACTAGAGAGAAAAATGGAAAAAATCAGAGTATGTGTATATATATATATAAAAGCATGTATGTGGGTATATATCTTTATATTTTATGTGTAAAGTAAAAAATTAAATAATAAAGCCAGAGCTGGCAACAATGTTTGGCTAGATGCCTGGTGCTGTGACACTGCTTACACCACACTTGCTTATTTTCTGAATAAATCATTATTTGAATTTCTTAATAAGTAAGTCAAAATATAAGTGCTTTAGATTTCTAAAGTATCTGATTTATTCTCTGCAACTTTTATATTAGTTTGTTTAAGGAGAAAAAATAGCCCGTTGCCGTTCATTGGTTTCACTGTGAAACCCTAAATTTCTGGAAAATAAAAAATGCTAATTTTTTTTCATTTGTATATTTATAATCAGTGATGCGTCTAAAAGTCATTTTTTAAATTAATTTCACAATTTTCAAAAAGAAATATGTAGTGAACTTTAAATGGTTAAGGGGGACGGCAGCTCTAAAATGGTTGAGAATCACTGATAGAGATCATGTTTCACACATCATTAAATTTACTTTGTAAGCATGGCCAAATATGCCTGAAACACATCAAAGAGTAGGGTAGTTTAAGTAGTGTAATGATAATTTTTTTTTTTTCATGAAATAGCTCCAGATAAAGAAAAACAAAACAGATTTTATAAAATGTTTCTCAACTGCAAAATTCATTGTTTAAGTCAGAGAAGTTGTGCGTTATATAGAGAATTGCGTTATGAATATCTACTGTATTGAAAAATATGCAAACAATATGTATAGTGTCAAATTTTAAAATTTAGTGCTATTTTTAATTAGTCATTATTTAATATATTGTTTTCAGTTTTACTCTTAAAAGTTATATCACAATTATAGCATGTATAGAAATTTTGTTATTTGTTGATGTAATATGATATTGATTGGTAATTATTTTCAATAATTAATTTTCATAAAATTTCTTTTTTTTTTTTTTTTTTTTCATTTTTAATTTTAGGATGAAATGATGGACTTTTTCAATGCTCAGATGCATGTGTGCGGTTTCTCTCAAGCTCAAGGAAATCCTATATTAGCTTGTCAGATTAATTTGGATAAAAATTTTGCATTTCTTGAAGTAAGCTTTCTTTATAATTGGTATTAATCTTTCCAAATATAACAGATATAAGCTATTAATGAGTTTGTCTTAACCATATGCACACTAAATTATATATATACATTCAGTTTAGATCCATTGATGAAACCACTCAGGCTATGGCTTTTGATGGTATCAATTTCAAGGGACAGAGTTTGAAGATTCGAAGACCTCATGATTATCAGCCTGTGCCAGGAATGTCTGAAATACCTAACTCAGCTGTACCGGGTAATTTATTGATTTTTCACAATTTTAATTTCTAATATGGTTTTCTCAATTACTGAACTATTTGTACAACTTTGAAATTACTTCTACCTATAAAAATGGTTTATGAAAGGTTGAAAAAAAAATATGCTGTTAAAATTAACTATCTTAATGCAATCTGTTATTTTAATATTGGGTGTATGCATTAATTTTAAAGGATTTATAAGAGATGGTGCTATTAGTACTATACGTATCTGACCATACTGTAATTAAGTCATCTGGCTTCAGCTTGTAGTATGTATCCATGAGCCAAAGTGTGAACAACATATTGTTTTTGATCTACAAATATGTTGAAATACATGCCAACAAAAGAGCATTTGTGGGGAGTTTTACTGTACTTCTTTAATTCAAAGAAAAGTGTTGCTGAAAATCATCATTTGCTATTGGAAACTTATGGTGATCATATGCCATTGATTTTGATCTGTGAGTACTGGTTTCGTTACTTTAAAAGTGGTGATTTTGACAAGGAACGTCCGGGACAGTCAAAGAAGTTTGAAGATGAAGGATTTGAAGCAATACTCAATGAAGATCCATGTCAAACACAAGAACTTGCAGAGTCATTAAATGTTGACCAAGCAACAATTTCCAGACGGTTGAAGGCATTGGGAATGATTCAAAAGCAAGGTAATTAGGTACCATACAAGTTAAAGCAGAGAGACGATGAAAGGCAATTTTGCATATCCAAGATGCTGCTTAATTGCCATAAAAAGTCTTTTGCATCACATTATTACTGCCGATGAAAAGTGGATCTGTTATGATAATCCTAAGTGCAGAAAATCATATTCCAAACCCAGCCAACTAGCCAAATCGACTGCAAAGCCAAATATCCATGCTGCCAAGGTAATGCTGTGTATTTGGTAGGATCAGAAGGGAGTGGTCTACTATGAACTGCTCAGAGGTGGTCAGAGAATCGATGGACCTCTTTACCGAAAACAGTTGATGTGTTTGAATCAAGCAATAAAGAAAAAACGGCCGGAATGGGAGATTAGGCACGACAAATTGATTTTCCATAGTGGCAATGCCCAACCACATGTTATATAAATAAATATAAGTATATAAATAAATAAAAATAATAATCACACAGAAACATAGCTTGAAATAGAATTCCAGAAGCAAGCTGCTTTAAAAATATAAAAAATGAATAATAAAACAGAATAATTCAATCAAAACTGGGGGGGGGGGGGGGAGAAAAAAAAACAATCCCAAAGAAACATAATTAAAAATTATAGAATAGATTCTACTATTCTAGTCCAAGAATATTTCTAAAAAGCAAGAAATTGAAAAAGAAATTTACAATAATAAATTAACTGTCAGACCATCTCACAGAACGCAGAATGAATGTGAAGTTTCCTGTTTCCCGCAAGTAAAGCAAGTGCATATGTATTTACTTTGGTTGCCAGATTCATAAAACAATTCAACTTAAATGATTTAGCTTTGGTTCGCAGATTCATAAAACAACCAACGCAAATGATCAAACTCAAATCAGGAAAAATCAGATATTTATTAAATATAGAATATTTTTTATTTTCATTGTATTTTATATATATATATATATGCTAAAATTTTTCACTGAAAATTTTTTAATTAAAATTAAAATACATAATATTTTTCAACTAACATTCACTTCTAATTTTTCAATGAATCACATTCCCATGGAATTGATTATTCAACTTGTTTACTTGCAAAGATCGAATTAAATATGGCTGCTGCCTGCTTTTGGATTTCAGTTAAGAAAATCTCCGAAATAACAAAAAATCGGAACATTTCCCCCGCAGGTAATGTTAATATTTTTAAATGATCTTTCAATCAATATAATTTTTGCAAAGACTTTTGAAATATTTTGTCCATAAAATTTTAAGAATAAAGATGGCTGACTTATCTGTGTGCTTAAAGCTAATTGACTGATTTTACAGGAGTGGCTCTACTGGGTTGTACAGTTACAGACAAAAGTGACTATTTATAAGGAGATGTAACAACATTCAAGAGAGAAATAAGTTCTTGATTGAGAATTTAGGGTTGTCTGCAGTTAAGTTGTCTTTTTTCTTTTTTGGATCAGGGTGTCAACAATCAGGGAAATCATGGAAAAGTCAGGAAACTATCAATCTGGAAATATCAGAGGGAAGATTGAGGAATTTCATAAAAATACCCTAAAATCATGAAACTTTCCATTTTTGCCTTGCTAACATGACTGAAAGATCGCCAAATAGGCAATATCTTAGCTAAGATTTAACAGGATTCACTGCTTTCTAGTTGAATCACGCTGAGTTAACATTAAAAAACAGCCTATTATTAAAATATTTTTAATGCAGCAACTTGAGGAATAATTTTTTGTTCTGATGTTATGCTGTAAAATTAAAAGGATCCGGATTTTTATATTTTGCCAATTTTTCCCAAATTTTGAACTTTTTTGTTTGCATTTTATTTTTATTTTTCTGTATGTTAACAAAGTCAATAAAGAAAAAGAAATTTGTTTTTCTCCACAAGTATAGTTTTTCGAATTGCAGTGTTTTAGTGAGCATGTTATACAAGGGTGTGATAACTACAAGGGTGCATAAATAATTGAGCTAATTTTTATTTTAATGCGTTTTAGAAAAAGTGATAATGTGTACTAGTATATTTAACATAAAAAGTAAAATAATTATAGTTAAAATGTGTATTTTGTTTTATGGTACCTAAATTTAATTATGAAAATCCAAAAGTAAATATTTTGTATTTTATTAAAAGATCTCTAGCATCACTTGTGCAAGTGCCATTAGATGTCTGTTCTATCAATTTCATAAACTTATTTTTTGTTCTGTGAGAGAAGATTCATTAAAGTATAGGACCCATTATCTGGAATTCACAAGACCAGAAGTATTTTGGATTTCAGAATCTTTTTTTATTTATTTATTTATTTTATTTTTTCCATTGATTTCCCTGAATTATGAAGCATAACTCAATAACTAATAGGCACTAATTTACATCTAGGTGCAACTGTATATAAATTTTTATGAAATTCTGTGCCTTAATTCTTCGGCTAGAGCTGCCACAAAATATTTGTTACACATATAGGCTGACATTTTCTGAAAATAGTCAAATTGTATTCTAGACCTCTCAGAATATGCAAATAAATCGATAACTGGAAATAAAATTTTTTTGCAAATCCAGTACTTTCTTCTGTTGAATATAGCAGAAACTGAAAAATAACTATAATATACAGTTGCTCCAAGCCAAACTCGGACGCTGAAGAAAATATACAAATTCAGGCAAAAATACTAAACTAAAATTAAAAACAAAGCTTAATAAAATAATATTTTAAATGTATGTTTATTTTACATATTATTACAAGCAACAGAATTTAAATTATAAATAATCGTAACCAGAATTATGATCAAAAATAAAAGTAAACAAAAACTGCGTGCGCAAGCCAAACTTGGACAGCTACAAAAACTATTAAAAAATAATTAATAGTTCAAATGTTCAATACTTGGTATGTAAGCCTTTATTTTTAATAACGATTCTAAGTCATTTAGGCATAGATTTTACTAATTTTTTGAAATATTTGGGCTCAATATTTATCCACTCTTGTTGAAGAATTTTCTTCAGTTCACTTTTTCTAGAAACAGTGTGTTCTTTAACCTTTTCTTTAAGATAATCCCATCAATTCTCTATGGGATTATGGTGTGGGCTTTGGGGTGGTGTTTCCATAACGTGAGGACAATTGCACATTAGCCAAGTGCGCACTTTGTAAGCTTTATGTTTAGGATCATTATCCTGATATAATCGCCAGTCATTATCAAGTGAAAGCTTCTGAACACAATCTGGCAAATTTTCTTTCAAACTGTCTGAATACACATTTTGATCCATGGTCCCATCGATGAAATGTAAATTACCTGGGCCAGCGGCTGAAAATGAGCCCCAGACCATTACAGATCCGCCACCATGCTTTACGGTTGCTCTTAAATTTATTTTGTGTAGCTCTTCGTTTGGTTTTCTCCATACATAAGGCTTTCCATCAGAAGTGACAATATTAAATTTGCATTCATCAGTAAACAATACATTTTTCCAAAAAGAAAAATTGCAGTTTTCATGCTTTCTAGCAAAATTGAGTCTTACTGTTTGATTTGGAGTACTAATGAAAGGCTTCCTTCTGGCTTTTCTCCCATTGAGATTTGCATTATGGAGCAGATTTTGAATTGTTGATGCACTTGCCTTCTTTCAAAGTTCATTTTCAGTCATAACAGCCAGTTTTGGTGCGCTGAGAAAGGGATTTGCTTTCACTTTTCTCACTAACTAACGCTCTTCAGCTTCAGTGAAAATCTTGTTGTGGGCTATTTTAGCCTTATTTCCAATCTGTTTATTTGTTTTTGGCTCTTAATTGCTTAGTGTCCGCGATTGGCTTGTGCATTATTTTTTCTAAGATTTCATTTTTAGGACAAAATTTTTAATTTGATTTTTAAATTTACAATTTATGATGTTGCTTTTGATAGTAAAATAACCTGATAACTTTTACTTTAAAAATGTTTGTTATGAGTTTAAAATGTCAGTTTATAAGCTAAATAAGTATATTTTCATTGGTGTCCGAGTTTGGCTTGGAGCGACTGTATATAAACATGTACACACATGCACATTACTACCAATGTCAGTTGCTGTCAGTGCTGTGGCTGCTGCATTATCTGGTGCCGCGAAATGTGAATACTAACTTGATCATATGAGCAGAATGCTAAAAGAAAAGATTTTTCTCTATAAAATTTTCTATTTTTTTTTATCTTTATGTTTTAGAAAACAAAACTGTTTTATCGAGAAATTAAAAATCCCCAGGAATTGATCATCAAAATAAAACCTTGGAATTTTTTGTTTGTTACAAATTCTGGGGATTTTCTTGGCTACAAGCACCCTTGACCATTTCCCAAGAAAAATAAATTGTGCTTTAATTTCAAATTTTCAGAATACCTGATAAAACTCTTAATAACTCATTTTAAAATGATTTTTTTTTTTCTGGTTTTAGATATAAAATATTTTAAAAATTGTTTTAAAAAAATAAAGAGGACTTTGGAATTTTGGATAATGAATCTTATACTGTATAATGAGTTGCATAAAAACCCAATTTTAATTGCAGCATGTCCATTGAAACAGTAAATAACTTAATTGCAAATAGTCGTTGATAGTATTGAATCCGAAAACATTGAATCATCAACAGCAATTAAACACTGGTTGTTTTCAACAAAAGGAACAGGGCATGTGGTAGCGCATGTACTTCAGAAGGATTGTTAATGTCATTCAGGGGTTGATCCAGGGTTTTAATTTTTACGCCCCATTTTTTTGAAAAACAAAATATTTAAAGTTTTATTTTATTTATTTTTGCAAGAAAAAGAATTATCATGTAAAATTTCATTTTAAACAGTTATACTCTATTTAATGTTTAATATTGAGTTAATAGCATTTCATTGAACCAAGTATCGATACTCATTAAAAATAATACTGTAAACATGGAAAAATTTTACAAAGTTATCATTTTTATAATATGAAATCTTGTGAAAGTGTTTTTATGAATCTGAATTTTGTGAAGAAGCCTATTTTTATGGGTTTGAATTTTATGAAGGGGCCCATTTTATGAATTTTAATTTTTTGAAGGAGCAGCAAAAGGGTTGGAGCAAGTTTTGCCTGGATCAACCACTGTTATCGAATGATCGTATTTACTAATTTTGTTGCATAATGACACGGAAATTCTTAATATAATGTCTTTTTTTATTTAAATTTGAACTAAAATGAAATAAAGTCAATGTAAATGTGTTTTTAAATTAATTCTTTATGACAGAACTAATAACTAGATACATGAAAATTTTTAATTAATATGCATTTTAATAAGATGTTTGTGCATGTAAAAGTTTTAATTGAGCTATTTTCTAGATTAACATGCCTGACAGGTCATCTAAAAACTAAGATTGTTCCAGCCCTGGTGCAAGGTTGCTGTCATATGTTAAGGTTTCTTAATGTTAATATTTCATGAGAACACTGTTGCTGCTCTCCTTCCCTCACACACACGCAAAAAAAAAAAAAAAAAAAAAAAAAAATGTGTTTTAATCTAATTTCTGAAAGAAATCTGAAGCATGGCTTTCCATTAATGTAATTTTTAGAATATAAAATTGATTTTTATTTTAAACATGACTTTAAATTTTTTATTCAAATGCTTAATTTTTATACTTGCTACATCTATGCATTCTTTTTTTCTCAGCTTTAAAACTAATCTTCTTCATTTTTTTTTTTTTTTTTTTTTTTTTTCTAGCCTCTTTTTATATCCATTGCTATATCAGGCTTTAATCTTATTTACAAACCTAGGAGTGGCTATCTATTCTAGCTATTTGTCTCTTTTCACATTTGTTTCTTTTTTGTTCAACCAGTCTCTTTTCTAGCATTTTTTTTTTTTTTTTTTTTTTTTTTTTTTTTTTTACATGCTTTTTCCATTGATATTTTTTCTTTACCCATTTTTCCTCTAAGATTCACTTTCAGATCAATGTTTGATAGATTTTAACTCCTAAAGAGGGATGTCACAAGTATTGTAAAATACAGAATTAAGGGGGAAAAAATGAAAATTAGATTCAAGAAAAAAAGTTACTCGTTGAGGGGCACAGGGGTGAAACTTTTCAGGGGTTACCCCTGAATTCAGGGTTTTTGAAAATTTTGCTGTCCTTGAATTTTATGTTAAATTACTTTGTTTTTAGAGAAATTTCTCATTTTGAATGTTTAATTTGCCTTATAAGGTATTACAAAATACAAAGTCTATAAATGTTATTTAATATAGGTAGCCATATGATATATCATTAATAAATGTCTCCTATCTGCATGTAAGGAACAGTTTTCAGAGTTTTTGCAAGCTAGGTAGTTTCACCCCTGGGGGCACATCATACATATTTTTTAATGTAAACTCAAAATTGTTATTCTTTTACTTGTGTCACTTTTCTTGTCATGGTGTGATATGTTTATCCCTTTACGACATGTGAAGGGCGGTGAAGTAATCACAAACTTTAAGTTTTCTTTATTCAGGTGTAAGTGAATCAATTTTAACAGCTTAAAAAGAAATGCTAAGCTTTAAAAAAAAATTATTAAAACTCATTTTATGTTACTAAATTACTAGAATACTTTTTTTTTTTTTTTTTTTTTTGTAAATGCAAATTGTTCTTATTTTATGAGTTGTTAATACTTATTACAATAAGCCCCGTTTGCCCTGCCTTAGTTAGGATTTCATTTGCAGAATTTTTTGGGGTTTTGGACTTGTCGCTCTATGGTCACATTTTGCCCATTAAAGCTCCTTGGACAGGAACTTCAGACTTAAAGTGGAATCGCTGGGAATGTTTCAAATTAAAAAAATGGCACGACAGCTTCACCAGATATATATACTTAAAGATTAAGTTTCTTCAGAGTCCCAGGGTGACCCAACCCTTCTGCCTACTCTTGGTATGCCACTGCAATCTGTACAATAATTTCACATCTTTCTTCGTAATATTTATTTAAATGGAAAAAAAAAAAAAACTTGTCTCTTTTTATTCTTTATTTTTTTAAAGGCATTTTAGTCTCTTTTTCTCTTTTTCAAGAATGTTTTACCACTCCTAGGCCTGTATTTATCAGCAGTAAACCTTACATATTGAAAATTTCATAAAATGTTGGTGGAAAGTTTCAGTGTATTTTGGAGAATAAGTAGGAAAAATACAAACAAAGCTTTATAAATATTGTTACTCAGAAGTTGCATTGTTAAAGAAAAGTTAAATGTGTTTAAAATTATATAATATTTTAGCAATTACTTTTGATTAATCAATTTTTCCTCATTAGGTGTTATTTCAACTGTTGTTCAGGATTCTCCTAATAAAGTGTTTATAGGAGGACTTCCTAATTTCTTAAATGAAGATCAGGTGAGTGTCTTTAAATTTTTTTTTTCTATATTCTCTTTTAAATATTTTTTCTTGCTTAAATGCGTCATTAGATTTTATTGTAAATTATATTACTGAGAAATTAAAGCAAATTTTTATAAAGAATAAGACATTTCTTTTACTTTAATTAATAATAGCATTTCTAATGTCACAAGTTGTTACATGATTTCATTTATGGATTTATATTTTAGACAGTTTATAAAACATCATAATACAATTTCTTTCTTTCAGGTATTAGATTAAAATTATTTCTTTAAATTTTATAAATTTTTTCCCCCATAAAGGATATATTACTGAAGATAGAATTAATTTAATTTTCAATTTAGAAATAAAATAAATGTGTTTTACTAGCCTCGTGTACAATGTCACTTTCTGTTGTAGTTTATTCAATAGTTATTATTCATAAGTATGGGCAGGCTCATGCTGAGTATTTCAAATTGGGGGAGGGGGGGGAACAAGGATATTGAGGGCAACTTCGAGTCATATGCCACTTTGTTTATGCATTTGTTACTTTGCAGATACTTTGTGTGAAATAATCAAACATATTCATCTGAACTTCAGAATACTCATACTTTAAACAAGTTTTTTCCTGAATAAAGTTTATTTTTTGTGCAGTATGGCTGTTAAATTTCATAATTCAGAGTCGCTAGCAACCTGGAAATCAGTGAAAAGTCATGGAATTTCGCAATACTGGAAATATCAGGGAATTTAAATGAAATTTGCAAACGTCAGGGAATTTCGACTAATTCTTCAAAAAAAGTCACAAAAACTTCATTTTACACCGAAAAAATTCTAGACGAAAAATGTTAATTTTTAAAATATTATATGAAAATAGAAGAAAATGACCTGGAAAAGTCAGGGAAAATCAAAAGGATCAAATCCTAGACATCCTGTAATTTCTTCAGCCAGTTGAGGGTATCCGAGAAATTCAGACAGCACAAAGGGGTAAGTTTTCCTGAGGACATGAATATGGGCAAATGCTATTTTTTGTTCAGTCAGGTTGATGGTTTGACTATAGATTCCCTTTAAATTCTGGTTAGCATTTACTGATGATAAATATTATGCCTGAGGCTATTGCATCAGAAAGGTTTGATACTCATATGATTAAAATGTTAAGTGTAATGACAAGATACTTTCTGATAATATTTATCCCCATTAAATAATAAAATGCATGTTACTGTTAATTTGTATTATTCTTTTAATAAAACATTGCCAAGAGGTTCTCTGATGTAAAATATTTAGGTCTATTGATTATTCCAAGCTAATAAATTTTGAACATGAAATTTTCAAATTATGATTTTCCCCAAATTCTTATGTACTTACTGTCATGCACTACGGTATGTTTGTGAATCTCAAGCTAATAAAAAATGCACCTCCATTTTAAGGTAAATATAAGCTTTTTCATTTGTCTCTCCATGGCCAAGGTAGGTAGAGAGCGCCATGTTAGTTATGTGGTGGTCGAGCGTTTGATACCCCGAAGGTCAGGAGTGTTAATTTTTGCAGATAATTAGTAGAAAAGATATCAATTGATCAAAGAAAATTTTTTGTTGACTACACAGCATCCTAAGAATTTTTGAAGAGTTTTTTTTAAGAAGCCTTTTTTTATGTTCGAATGCTGAAATTTAAAGCAAAAATTTAGTATTCAAATATAAAAATGTTTTATAAAAATTAACTCATCGATAAATTCACAAAGTAGTACACAAACATATTTTAAATATTGTTTAAAACTCAAAATTAAAAAATTGTTTGCAGGAAGCAACATTGTATGCATATTTTTATAATTCTAAAACAATTTTGCAGTTATTTACAAAAAAAAAAAAGTTTTTATGCATATTTACATTTGTAATGACTGATAGATGGCACAACCAGAGCAATAACTAATGGCCAGTCATAGCAATGCATCAGTCAATGGATCAAATGCCTCAGAATTTTTTTTTGAAACTCAGTCAGGCGTGTATCGAATCGTTGACTGCTTTACCGCCTAGACTTTCGTGGTTTATAAAAGAGTACAAATTCTTTTCTGCTGAAATTTATCACTTCACCTTAATACAAAAAAATTTGCAAAATTTTAACTTCGAAAAGATTTATGTGATATCCATTAAGAATTTGGGGTTTAAAAGTTTTTTTAAATAGATTATTATTGCTTTTATAATAACAGTTGTAGGTTCAGTTAAGAAATTCTTCTTAAAAAATTTCTTTGGGAAGAGGGGGAGGGGGTTTGGGTAATAGAAAGAAAAAAAAATATATGTTCTCTAGAGAAAAAAGAATAAAATTAATGAGGGTTGTCATTAAAAAGTTTTGCACAACCTAACTTATCTACAATCTTTAACACAGTCTTTGAAAATTTTCAAATAGGTTTTGAAAAATACTTGGATTTTTTATGTTTAAGAGTTAGAACTCTGATTTATTATTTAGAAATAATTGAACTAGGAAGGCATTAAGTAATAGGGCTAATTTCTTCTTATTTGGGAATTTTTAAATATTTTTTGATACTTTTATTAAGGTGTGTAAAGAAGCTCAAAACTGTTTACAATTTTTAATTTTAAAGATGTATGGTATAAGAAGATACTATTAACTTTTGGATTGAGGATTCATTTGGGTTTCAAAATAGTTTAATTTGTCTAATTTTCTATGATTTTAAATTACTTATAATTAAATTAATAATTTTATAAAGATATTTTGACATTATTATTATTTTCGATTAACGATTGTATAAATATAATTATTGTTCTGTTTATTTCAATGATGACTTTATATATTTGTGCATTAAATAAAGTATGTTTTTGATATAATAGTTATTTCAAAATATCAAGGTTTTATTAATTTAAAAACTATGTGTGTATATATGTGTTTTATTTTGTATTATTATTATTTGACATAAATTATGTCAGGTTATTAAAAAAATCTGTATTTTAACTTTTGTTTGCTACTTCCAATATCAAGATCAATCTTACTGATTTTCCTCTTCTTCCCCATTTAATTCGTAGCGTAGGTTACGAGCTTGGTAACCCCGTACCTAGTTGCTATAACATGAAACATCACAACTGTGACATTTTGTGGGCCAAAACAGGCAAGTTTTAATATAATTTACAACTATCAAATCTGCCTTACAGGCTTTTAGGACAGAATGAATTGCACTTAGTGCTATGGGAGACATCAATTATCATCTGCCATTGATTCCAGATTATCGTGCTCCTTGCACTTTATTATTTATATGTGATCTAAATGATGTTGTTATAATTAAATTAGAATTAGATCTTCATTTTAATATATATAATCTTTAAACCCTTCAATCAATTTAAAATGCAAATTTAATTTTTATCATATTTTATATTAAAATGTAATTTTTCAGTGTTATGTATGTTTCATATAAAATATATCTGATTTTTCTCATCTTAATGCAAAAATTTTAAATTATGTGTAGAATCTTTTTTTTTTTTTTTTTTAATTGCATCATAGATTTAAATGTTATACAGTGGAACCTGTCTAAAGTGACCACCCTAGGGACCGGCTAAAATGGTCACTATATGCAGGTGGTCACTTTAGTCAGGAAAATGGTCACTTTAGTCAGGTGATCACTTTACCAAGGTGGTCACTTTTACAGTTTCCACTGTATTTTAGAATTTTATTCTCTTTTAAGTTTTTAAATTATTACTTTTTTCTGTATTTTTAAAACTCTAATAATCTGAGTGATGATTACAATGTTCTTTATTTATGTAGTTGAAATAAATATATATATGTATGTAATTTTATTACATTTATTTTGTCATTATTGTTTGCTCATCCAATATCTCGATATAGGTTAAAGATTTCCTTTTGTCTTTTGGGCAATTGAAAGCATTCAATTTAGTAAAGGATACTGCCACTGGCCTTTCAAAAGGTTATGCCTTCTGTGAATATGTGGACACTATTAGTACTGACCAGGTACGTTATAATTCTTTTAAGTTCATTATTTAAGCTTTTTATGAAAACTGAATATTTTGTAAGATAAAAATTCCTATCCCTGTGTTCTAAAAATTATTTGCAACACTACATAGCGCAATTTTCAATTTAGCATTGAAAATTAAACTTTCTACCCTGTATGGATCGATTCGACCCATTTTTAAAATTGATCTTTCGATATCTTCTACAGATTTTAATTTTGATTGTTCAAACATTATGTATGCCTCAAAAATATGCATTCGTTTAATATATGATGTTTTCGGAGTCCTTGGTTTGTTTTAAACCACCCCCAAAAAAATATGTGACATATTACCTGTCTGGATCGATTTGACCCACATTATTAACATGCATAGAAATGCTTAAAACACCAATTTTTTCTTTTGTGTAGACTTCATTTTCAGGAATAGTCAATAGATGGCAATAGTTGTCGGAAACGTAGATGTAAAATGAGCTCCATAGAAATTCTTTCTTAAGACCTAAATTCAATCTATACAAAGTGGGTCGATTCGACCCATACAGGTAAAACGTGCATAGAAACGTGTATTAACGTGCATAGAAATGCTTAAAACACCAATTTTTTCTTTTGAGTAGACTTCATTTTCAGGAATAGTCAATAGATGGCGATAGTTGCCGGAAATGTAGATGAAGCTTAAAACACCAATTAATTATTAATACCAAAGAAGATGTAAAATGAGCTCCATAGAAATTCTTTCTTAAGACCTAAATTCAATCTATACAAAGTGGGTCGATTCGACCCATACAGGTAAAACGTAAAATTTTTTCAACAGGGTAGGAAGGTTAAAAAAATACTATGATTTTTCAAGCTGTAAATGTGTAAATACTGAATACTTATGTGGAAAAAGTATAAAAGATCTAAATGTTTTAAAAGTATAATTTTATTTTACTTTTCTAGCACATTTGAAAAAATAGACATTGATCATTTATTTCATGATTTTATTTTAAACATTTTTATGCTGAGGTATGATATTCACAAGCCTTAAACAATTACTAAAAAATGGTTAATTTACAGTTGCAGTTAATCCTATGATGATCAAGTAAAAATGAAAAACATGGGGCAAAAATGTCACTAATTTTATTTATTTTACAATTGATTTTTACCCCTTCTGCATAATGTTTTTTAATATATTTGTATTTTCTATATATATTTTTTTCTAATGTAGTTTTATTTACAAGTAAAAATTTAATTTTATCTTTTACTTTATAGGCCATTCAAGGTTTAAATGGAATGCAACTCAGTGATAAGCGCCTCATTGTTCAAAGAGCCAGTGTAGGAGCAAAGAATGTGCAAACAAACGTAAGTTACTAATAGAAAGTTTATTGAAATTTAAAAGGAACTTTATGTTTTAATTTTTCTTGATCTCTTAAAGTTATTTCTTAAACCTCTCTTATGAAAATTTAACTTCCATAAATTTCCATTCCGATTTGACTATTTAAAAAAATTTTGTGAAGGTGTGTTATCAAATTTGTTTGGGTCCTGTACAACAGAGTTAAAAATTTTGGCTAAGAATTTTTTATGCTTACTGAGAAACAAAGTGAGATTTCTGAGCAGAACTATTAAAAAAAAAAAAAAAAAAAAAAAACTGAATTATTATAAATTGCTTATAATGCACTATAAATAATCTTCTTATACTTTAAGCTAAAATCCAAAGCAAGAGTGAAGAAATAACGAAATTTTCATTTTAAAACATTTCGAAGCTTTCAGAGAAGCTAGCAAAATGTATCAGAACTGCTATGTGGAATTTGTAAAAAAGAAAATGAAGACAATAAAGTTAGCAAAGAAAAGAGAAAATGTGACACAAAGTATAAAACTACAGAAGAGTAAATTACAATTATAAAAAGCAGTTGATTCCATAGTTCCAACAATAGACAAAAGCAATATGTGAAACTCAAATTTTGACACTGTGATTTTTAATAAATAAAATTTGTAATAAGAGAACTTTAATTTTAAAACAATTAATTATTGAATCCTAAAATAATCTGTAAATAAAATACTTAATATAATAAAGTTTGTAATCTGGCCGAAAATTAGATCGTAGTGGTAGATTAATCCGATAATAACAATGAGACTTGAGCTAAAAAGGAAATAATAAAAAAAGAACTCACCCAAACACCAGACTTGAAGAAAGAGGACGGATATTACTTTACCACAAATATTTATTTTAACAACACATACACACAACTATATTCAATAAGATACTGGCCAGCATTTGATTACTAGAAGAGACAACATCAATGTAGATAATACAATTCATGCATTTATATAAGCTTTTGGAACTGGATATTATGTAATAAAATATGTACTTCTTATACACATTGAACATATCACACTCGTACTATACGCTAATGCATGTCACAAGAATATTTTTTCATTCACTTATTAGAGACTTTTATTTCATCACTTCCACAAGGAAAATCGTACTACGTATTTTCGGCGATGATTTCATTTTTACACAATGGTTAACTTGTTATCATTTCATCAATAAGTTTTATGTATAAAATAGAGCCAATTCAGAGCACAGTAGTACTCCTTAAATTCTGAGGGCACTTTACGGTAACATAAGATGATCATAGATGTTTCTTAAATGAAAATGGCACATAACTACTAGCAGCTCAAAATAGCGCCTGGCGTGGCTTGACGAATAACGGATTAAAATGGCGCATCAACGATTCAAACTCATCGATATTTAATTGAAGTATCTTATTGTTGTCGTTCGTGAATTTAAAAACGAACTGGCCGAAACAAATGTATTCCACCCCCTAATCCTGGGCAGGAGTGGAATTGTTGAAAAACCCGTAGGATGAAACCAGTATGGATGTTAGGTGCAAGTACGACGAAATATCTAAGTGGAATTTTCCAATCATCATAATATTCATTTAGAGCATTGTCCAGTTCAAAACATGAGGATGTTCCGTTGTACTATCTCATTGACCACAAACATAAGTGATATTCCTTCATACAAAGTCTGTTAAAAAGATAACTTTTACACCGAACTTTTTACTATGGCGTCGGCTCAGAGTCCACGGCAAAACTGCCGTGCCCTTCTCACGTCCACCACCTCCTAGCTCTACTCTGAATCTGCTCAACTGAAACTTTTCGCAGGCGAATTTTGAACCCACGCGCCGTATTCAGCCAATCAACTTGCGCGCATTTTCACCGGACTACCGGAAGACAACTGCATCGTCACTTACGATAAATGTTCGATGATGTTCTCCAAGTTTCCAGAACAAATTCCCTGACTGCCTCCCCTCTCATCGGGTGGGAAAACGGGAAGACGCGATGGAAAAGAATGGCTGACGGTGAAACGGAGGGAAATTACTGGCGCGCATATTTAAAATCGGCAAAATCGTTGTAATAAAATTTTGAAGCTGGATCCCGATATTTTTAACGTATTTGGATGGGGAATATATCATTTTAAAGCTAATGATCTGTAGATTACTCCTGTATCGGTGTCATTGCCGATATACCTACCGATCATATTTTATTTTAAAATCTAAAAAGGAGAGAAAATATTAAGAAATGATTAAGATTGAAATGTTTGTAATATTGTTTCGTTAAATTCTAGGCGATATAGTGTTTTATCTTATTTATGAAAATATTTTAGAATGTAGAATCACAAAAGTATCAAATTTTATGGTAGATTATTATCCATAATTATGTATATTGGCTATTTTCATAATTTTAACGCTGTATAAGTCAGGAAATTTTAGATAAGAAAAATGTTACTAAAAACCAGTGTGTAACACAATAGAATGTAATACTATGACTGAAGTGTGTATTGCACAGGCTTTGTTTCAGCCAGGTTATAAACTGTTAATAGACAAATGAGATGAATTAAAAAAATTGGTGTGTAACAACCAACTTCTATCACCCACTACTGCATATATTAGATTCTTTTTGGGGATAGTGTAGTCATAAGATTATAAAATTTATCTAACCAGTCAAACGCCAACCAATATTTTTGTAGTGATGAACTGCATACATCATAAAGACATATAAAAGATGGTTTATAGAGTGAATTTAAAGAAAATCAGTAGAGCTGTTATTTGTGACACTATTTTCTGAGATCTAAAGCTGACCTACCTAATCAGGGCAGATATTAATTTTCTTGCAGTAACCAAGTAATATATGGAAAAAAAAATCTGAAAAAAGGTTTGTGTAGCAAATTTGAAGAAAATTGTCAGAGCTCTTTTTGAGATATCGACTTTTGATTCCAGTTCCCTTGTTTTCACCATGTACACAAGACCTATTTTAATTATAAAATTTCCTTGTTTTGTCTTTTTACTTTCTCCTATATGTAATATAGAGAATATTGGATTCGGGAAAATTTTCAACATCCATTTTTTGATGGATTTATGCGTTTTGGGATGTCCTGAACACGAATTGATAGTTTTTAGAAAATGTCTGTCTGTGTGTGTGGATTACGTTTTTTGTGGACGCTGTATCTCACGAACCAATGAATGAAATTTAACCAAATTTGGTATTTAGTTGCACCCTGACTTAAACTGGTGCTGATTAGATTTGGGGATCAATCTCTCAACAGGTGGTGGTGCTGTGATCACATTTTTTGTAAACTTTTAACATAGCAGTATAGAACAAAATTTCGTATAAATGTGCATAATGAGAGTTATTTTAAACATGTGATTGTAAAATTAATATGAATTATTGATAATAGTAGTAGTTAACTAGGAAAAAAATTTTGTGCATGTGGGAGCATGCCCCCAATTGCATCATTTTCACTTACAAGAAAATGTAATTAAATTACCTTAAGCAGATGATCTGATTTTGTCATTTGTTGCTATAGTATACTAACCAAACGCCCCCATTTTCTGGGAACAAATGGGGACTCCCTTTTTTTTGAAAGGCATTTTTCTAAGTTTTAAAAAATTGTAGAAACTAAATTATTAATCAATAATACTTTATTTTTAGTCCTTATTTATTAGGAATGGAAAAATACATCCATAATTTGATAATTGTAGCAATATTTAATGCTTCTCTATTATAAAGGCACTTTGATCTGGTCAGCCTATACTACAGAAAAATTCCATGAATCTTTAAAGTGCATGTCCTTTTTTATTGAGGAAGCTTCCTGTACTCACAAAAGTATTATCAACACACATAATTCTATAAAAGTATTATAACACAAACTAAACAAAAGCATGTCAGCTTCTATTACTTTTCTTAAATGATGACCACTCTCTGATGATAGTATTGTCCTTGAAAAGAAGTTTTGGATAAACAGCAGCAGCACCCTCTTCCTCTTCAACATTATGTTTTAGATTCTGCCCATCTATTGTTTTCCTGCTTGAAACAGTTTTCATTTTCTATTATCATTCTCACCATATTTGAACGATCAAATCTAAATCCTCCTGTATATATTCATGAGTGGTTTTACTTTTACTTAGAAAATGGCCTATGAATATCCATACCTGCCAAGTCTCCCGTTTTTTAACGGAGACTCCGTTATTTCGCGACCCGTTTTCCCGTATTTTCGTGCATTTCTCCGTATTTTTTTTCAAAAATAAAAAAAATTCAAAAATCCGAGTTTAAAATAATAATTCGTAACTAAAAACTTCAATCTTCAGATAGATTTCCGGATTGATGAAATTATTTCTTTCACTTCTCACTAGATGGCGCCAGCACTGCATCATTAGCTGGAAAGCGATATGCAAAAGATGAAAAACGCCATCGATCAAAGCTAAACTAGATCCGACGCTCCGCCCCCAAGGCACAGTTCACCCCCAAGCGCCGGATCTAGTTTAGCCTTGAATCGGTGAATCGTTCATTCTCCGATAACTTACGCGTTATTTACTTATGTGAATTGGCAACAACTTCGTTGTTTGCATTTTACCTTGTGATCGCGTGCTTGCTTGCTGAAATAAAAGCGTAATCATGTCTGAAAAGAAGAAGAAATATCTTGCGAAGTGTAAATCGGAATACTTAACTGAATTTCCCTGTTTAAAAAAATCTCAACGAGGTGAAAACTATGTGTTTTGCAGCGTTTGCTACTGTGATTTTAGTATCGTGCATGGTGGAAAAAGAGACATTACACAACATTTTAAAACAGAAAAGCATGTGAGTATGGTTGCTGCATCAAAAAAAAGCGATAAAATCAACAACTTTTTCGTAAACAATAAAGAAGATGCCGTGATTCGTGCGGAATGCCTTTTCACATGTTTTATAGTAGAACATAATTTGCCGCTGAACTGCGCCGATCATGTGGGTACCTTATTTAGAAAAATGTTCCCAGAAAACGAAATAGCAAAAAAATATGGTTGTGCGCGAACGAAAACAAGCGCTATTATTTCCGAAGTTGCTGCTGCAAGCCAAAAAAAACTTGTGGATGCTTTAAAAGAACAATCATTTTGCTTATCAACGGATGGTACAAATGATACTGACAGTAAAATATATCCGATGGTTGTTACTTATTTTGATCAGAGCATCAATAAAATACAGCCAGCACTATTAGCAGTGCCTACTCTTACTGGAGATTGCACAGGCCAGAATATTGGCAACCTAATGATTGGAAAATTAGAGAAATTTGGCATACCTATTACGAATTGTATTGCATTTGGGGCAGATAATGCTGCAGTAATGGTTGGGAAAAATAATGGAGTAGCTGCAGTGCTTAAGGAAAAAAATGAACAACTTATTATAATGGGTTGCTTGTGTCATCTTCTGAATTTAGCTGTTGAAAAAGGTGCTGCTTGTCTCCCACTCAAAATAGATGAATTGTTAGTGGATATTTATTATTATATAGACAAAA
Organism: Salticus scenicus; assembly: GCA_963930645.1. Taxonomy (NCBI): domain Eukaryota; kingdom Metazoa; phylum Arthropoda; class Arachnida; order Araneae; family Salticidae; genus Salticus; species Salticus scenicus. The sequence goes on from OZ005655.1 coordinate 166,050,342, forward strand.
GCTCTAAAAGAAAAGAAAAATTGGAAATGTTTCAAGAGTATTACAACTGTGACATAAAAAAAATTTTGAAGCATGTTGCGACTCGTTGGCTCTCAACAACTAAATGCTTAGAACGTGTAATATCTTTGTGGGTACCTCTCATTCAATTTTTTAAATCTGAAATTGAAAAAGAAAATTCAAATTCAAATAGCTTAAAGTTCTATACAATTCCAAAAAAGAAAAACAAAGAAAAAAATACAGATAAAAATAAGGATCAAAGTAAGGACAAGGATCCTTGTCAGAGTAAAGATAACGAGTCTAAGAAGAAGAAGCGTAAAATAAGTTCTACAGATGATTTTGTGAATAATGCAAAAAAGAAAAGTAAAGTTTCTGCTAGTGATCAGAAAAAGTCCTTTTCTGCTTTATCAAGACCAGAAAGACTCTTTTATATTCTCTCATCTGATGTCAACAAAGCTTATTGTCTGTTCATTTTATATGTGAATCCATCCAATATTTGATAAAATGAATATGAGTCTTCAGTCGCAAGCTCCACGTATCCACATATTAAGGACAATGCTTATAGATTTCTTTAAGGAAATTTTGTGCAAGTTCATCAAAACCAGTGTAATTAAACAGAGCTGTGACATTTTAACAGTAGATTATCATAGCTCCAATAACCAGCGAGATAATGATGACCTTCTCATAGGAGAAAGAACAAAGAATACTGTTAATGAATTAACAGAACAAGAGAAAATGCAATTTTTCAAGTGTGTGAAACAGTTTTATGTGACATCATGTGATTATATGATACATAAGTTCCCTTTTAAGGATGAGGTTTTAAAGCATGCTCAAGTATGCAATTTTAAGAATATTGAAAATTGTTCCTTTTCTTCTGTGAGATACTTTCTTGATAAATTTCCTGTTTTACTGAAAAGTAAAAATGTGCATGAAGAAATTGACAAACTTCAGTCGGAATTTGCAACACTTCAAGTAACAGAAGTTTCAGAAAGTATACGAATGGAAGAGAGAATAGACACTTTGTGGGTGTCAATTGGACAACTGGAAAATGAATTATATGCAAAACAGTTCAAAAATATTGCAGATGTTATGTTGGGAATCCTATCCATTCCACATAGCAATGCAGAATGTGAGAGAATATTCTCTAAAGTGAAAAAAATCCGCACTGAATTTCGCTCATCACTTTCTGATGCTAAGCTTGAAAGTTTGCTTTTGATGAAAAATAATTTTTCTGGTAACTGTTATGATCAGAATTTTGATGAAGAATTCTTATCAAAAGCTAAATCTGCTACTACTATTCGTAATATGTGAATATATAAAAGAATAAAATTAATTAGTAATAATTATGGAAAGTGTCTGATTGCTGAGAGTTTAAGTGATTGTGATTAATAATTTATTTTTTATTTATTTATTTTTATTTTATTTTTTCAAATTTAGGCCTAAATATACGTATTTTTTTATTGTGTTACAGGTGAGTGCTTATATTTGTTTTTATTTTGCATTTCTTTTTGTGACTTCCCATGTTATATGTGATATATCAAAACTATGTGTAGCCCAAAAATGTCGCTAGTAAAATCTCCGTTATTTTTTTTCTCCAAAGTTGGCAGGTATGAATATCCTATATTTTTCTGCTTCAAAATCCTATATTTTTTCATTATGGATTCCTATATTTTTTCTAAAAAGTCTTATATTTTTATTTTATTCTGGTGGGACCCTTGCTCATTGTTTGAAATATACTATTTTTTGTGGCTGGTTAGTGAAATATGTTGCCACTTGCTTCTTCCACATTTTTTCAAAAGTTTTTTTAATTCATCTGATTTTTGTGAAAGGTCAGTGTTAAGCTTGCTGATTTTTTATGCAGGGTTCATTTTAAAATTAGCTGATTTTTGAGAATGGTTCATTTTCTTAAATTGATCTCTGTTGAGTGTAAAAATTTTTCACAATATTAAATACATCAATATGAAAAAATATATGAAATTCTTATGATCTTATGCTTGGGGAACTCTGTCTATGTCTCATTAAAAAAAAAAAAAAAAAAAAAAAAAGAATGCACATAATATCGCAAAACTTTTTGTTTGGAGAAATTAATGCTGATTGTGCATGTTATACCCTGTAGGTGACGGTGCTATGCTGTAGTAATGGGAGGACTATACCTCAGATTCTATAGTGTATAAATGAATCAAACTTGGTGTATGAGCTTGCTATTAAAAAAACCATGCTGATTCAATTTAGATGCATAATGGGGGATAGGTGGTTCTGCCATGTTGAATTTTTCTCTATTTATATGAAAGCTTCCATTATGTACAAAATGTTTTTGAAACCTCTTCTGGTTCAATTTAGGTACATATCAGCTAACATGATGGCATTGTTATGTAGCGCTTTTCAGATTTTATATAGTTTTCTGACTAATTAATATATTAGAATGATATTGAAGAAAGTTTTGTCCTGGCCATACTATTTTTTCATTTCCATTATTTAATTAACGATAAATAATGTGGGATCACTCAGGACAATATCATATAAATTATAAATTGAGAATTTTCTATTTAATGCTATTTAGTTATTTTTGTGTTTTGTCAATTTCATTTCTAATACGTATTGCATACAATTCTGGTGTGTTTTTCAGGTTCCAGTCCAAGTGCAAGTCCCTGGATTACAAGTTACTCAGGGTCCTGGTCCTGCAACAGAAGTTTTGTGTCTAATGAATATGGTAGTGCCAGAAGAACTCATGGATGAAGAAGAATATGAAGGTATGCAATAAATGTGTCATTTAAGAGGGGACAATACCTAATCCCGCAGACAGCCGTGTTATTCTATGGGGAAAATTTGTTTCCACAATTACTCATTACCCAATGTATACTTTTTAATTCTGTTTTTGCAGTCAGGAAATTCAAAATGAGTACAGTTAAATGAGTACTCTTTTCGAAAAATTCATTTTTTAGATTTTTTACATTTTAATTTTGAGTTAAAAAATGCAATTTTTCACAAAGGGCATTTTTCTCATTTTTTAGTCGCAAAATGAAATATTAAAAATTTAAAAAATCAATTTTTCGAAAACGAGTACTAATTTAGCATTTATGAATTTTCTAAATGTGAAAACAGAATTGAAAAATATTCAGTAGGTAATGAGTAATTATGAAAACAAATTTTCCTGTAGAATAACATGGGCTACAGCTGTCAGCGATTTTAGGTATTATCCGCTCTTAACTTTCTTTTTAACTGATTTAAATTTAAAAGTATTATTTTGAAAATGTATTAATTGTCATTTTCACCATTGTTTTGTTAATTTTCTCGTTTACTATTATATAGATATATTGGAAGATATCCGTGAAGAATGTACAAAATATGGTACAGTCAAAAGTATTGAGATACCTAGACCAATTGAAGGAGTAGATGTTCCTGGATGTGGAAAGGTAAGGGTGAAAAGTTTGAAAAAAAAATTTATTCTCAAGTGTCTTGAATTTTAATAGTAATCCTAAGAAGATTTAAATAAGTATTTTATAGTATTATATTTTTTGATTTCTTGAATTATCAAATTGATTTACTTTTTGTGAAGGAAAACAAATTATTTCTTTGAAAATAAAAATGTTCTAATTGTAAACGTATGGTTGAAATTTTTACAAATTTTGAGATATGAAGAATCCAAAACTTACACAATAACAATGACATTTTCAATGCTTTCTTTCATAGGCAGCATAGGGCAAAATTTTGCATAAATGTATGTTATATGGATTATTTTCATTATAAAACAATCCAAACAGTTTTAAAATATTATTTAAAATATCATTGAATTTCAATATTTATAAAACTTTTTTTTTATTTGAAATTAAATATTTTTATAACATGACAGAAAAGAGCAATATTTTACATTGATCTGTATCGTGGAAACTATTGTCTGGTGAATAGTATCAACACTGAAACATGAAAATCACACCAATAAAACTGGGGCAAGATAGTTGTTTCAAAGTAAGGTAAGGGTAGACTAATGATGAGGCATTTGAGTTTCACCTGGATCAGATGATTAGCCAAACCTTTATGAATAGAATATGATCTATGGTAAGAATTTAGAAGAACAAATATTGATGGGTAGTAGCAGAATCCACCTATCTTAACATGCTATTCTTACACAAATGCATCAGATTTTACAGAGTAATTAGTAATTACAGATACTTTATTTAGTTTTTTTACTCAGTTTATTGTTAATGTTCTAATTATTGTTAACTAAATTTTCACTGAAAATTTTGAGAATAATCCTTTTCTTTGTCCCTAAAGTTTAAGAACATTTTATCAAGTCGTCAGTTTATAAATTAAAAGGGGGAAAAAAAACTGATATTTTTAAATCTTTCTAAATTTATGAGTAGGAGTATAATTTCCAGGGCTGCCAACCTCTGGGAGTGCTAAAGTGTAGTTAAAAAGCAAAAAAAGTGTAGTTTTAAGCTACAAAGTGTAGTCGCTAAAAAATTAGAAAATACTTAAAATATAAATAAGCATAAAATCTTTTGTTTACATTATGACTTACTTTCTGAAATTTATTGATTTTTAATAATCAAACATTCAAAAATAATAGAAATTTTATCCAAATTTACTTTTTATATTAACATGGATACATGAAAATACACTAATTCTAATATAATACACTAATATGCAGGGTTGCCAACTTTTCACAAACAGTTTGAGGAGTATTCAGAGAAATTTTGAGGAGCATTTCGGCTACTTTGAGGAGCAATTTCAAAAATTAAAAAAGAAAAAGAAAGAAAGAAACTACTAACAAAAATAAATTAGCAATAATCATATGAAATTAAGTAAAGAAAAAAAAAAAAAGGTAAGATGTAGGTATGCATAAAATTTTTAGTTATTCAGTATACTGAATATTCATTATTCAGTAATAATCAAACATTTAGTGCATGCCTATTCAAAAGAAACTTGTTTAATTACAAGAACAAGACAATTGATGTGAAAATAATTTCAATGCTATACTTCAAACAGATACAAAAATTGGATTTTTTTAAACAAAATCTTAAATTTTTGGAGTAACAAAAGTCAAAATAATGAACAATTTTAATAGTTTAGATATTAGAAAATGTAATAAAACTGAATCTACAATAAAATAATCATTGTTATTAAGGATGGAAAAGGATTGAAATTGTACAACATTAAATTCAATTTCAGTGCAAACTGACAGCGATCAACTTTTCTGAAACTTTTTTCCCCCCTTAAGATTATTGCTAAATATACCTAAAAAATCGAGTTTCCGTAGAGGGGGGGGGGGTAGAATTACGTTTTTATCATTAATTAAATAAATGTTGAAGACCATTAGAAGTGGTCTGTCTATTAAATTTTAATATTAAGCAAAGTTTTTGCACAATAGAAACGTTTGAACTTTAAGTTTTTGAAAGTGTAAAATGACTAGTGACCAGAAAATTTGATCTCAGTAAAAAAAATTTAAAAACTTAACAAATTTATTTATATCAAAAAAACATATGTAAATATATATAACAAACTTTTAATCAAAAAAACAATTAACATAAAGCATTAACATAAGGTAACAATATAAGCTGGATAATTACCTTGTAAAACATTAGCTTGAAGAAAATACAAAGGCATTCAGTTCTTTACATAACATTTCTGAAGAAAGAAAACATCTTGTCCCACAGTCCCCTTTTAAACACAAAACTATTTAACACAAATCAAGGTCGCCAAGTTGACCATTGATAAACGTAAGATGATATCAAAAAGATAATGCAACTTAGAGCAAACGACGATTGCAGATAGATGGTCGCCAAGTTGACCATCGGGGGAATAATCAAGGAACGAAATTAACATCCCTTAGGGTCGCCCGGTTGACCACTAAGCAAATAAACGTTACTCCAAGGAAAACATTATCACTGTAGATAACGATCGAACAAAAGAAGATATAATTTAAAGCAAACGAAAATTGTAGATAGATGGTCGCCAAGTTGACCATCGGGGAAATAATTATGAAGATATTAACATCCCTAGGGTCGCCTTGTTGACCACTAGGATATAACAACGAAAAGTCTTTAAAGTTTATAACAGAAGAAATTTATCATCTTTTAAAAAATCGATAAGGAACAAGGACAAGAGTTCCAAAAAACTTTAACTTCATTTAGAATTTAATTATTAATTATTTTTAACTTCATGGTAAACCAGCATCAACTTTTAACATATTAAAACTTAACTTCGTATAAAAAAATTCACATACTTAAACTTTTAATTAAATAAAACTTTTAACTCCAAACATCTTAGCTAAACAGGAGACCAGCTCACTGGAAAACACACTAATGCATCTTGTTGCTGCACTGCTGCTACTCCTCCGTACTACGATCGAATCGAACTTTTATATGATTAAAGAATACAATATTTGCATAAAACGATCAGAAAAACATCGATAATAACGCCACCGTGTGGTCAAAACCAAAACAGTAAAAAAATAACGATGACGCCACCTTATGGCCAAAGTTGAAACATTTCATAATTAATTTAATGAATTAAGATACGATGGCAACAAGGAGAAAAAGTTATTTTAACAGTGCAGAGAATGGCAACAGCTAAAAAGTAAACAAACTGCGATGTTTGCCACGAAATAGCATGGAGTAAGTAAAGGATTTAAAAGGATAAATTAAATTTGAAAATAAGTAAGTAAAAGATATTTTAAGTTATAAGATATTTAAGTATACGTATATAAAGATAAATTAAGGAATGTTTTTACATTAGATGTGAGGACCAAAAGATAACCAAAGTTATCAAAGCCCCCCACCGCAACATATAAGAAAAAAACATTCAAATATTAACCATCTTAATAATTAGTATAAACAATTTATATGCAACAATTTCATTAGTAAAAACTATTTAACAACTAACAACAAAAACTTAACAATCTAGTAAAAACAAGTTAACAGCTAGCAAAAAGTGCAATAAGACGAATTAGCAACAAGAGTTAAGTGTGCATATACATGCCACCCAAGAAAATTTCAGAGTCCATAAAAAAAACTGTACCACTAAACGGCACACAACCTGACAAAAGTCAGTAAGAAAAATGTACTTCAAAGATAGTACATAAAAAATTTTAAACATGTACTACGAAACAGCACATGAATGTAATTTTAGATTAAATTTAAATTTCATTTTACAATTAATTTCCCCCCTTTTTCATTATAAAGATAATCAAACGCAAATTCCCCACAATGCAGATACTATGCAGAAAAATACATTATAAATACTCAATACAATTTATATGATTATGTATATGACCTATATTCTAAATATGCAATAAGAGATAATATAATTTATATACAATATGTACAAGACCACTGCAAAACACAATTCTAATATACAATATTAAATTACTATAAATGATGAAATAGATGAAATACTTATATACACTATATACAACACATATGCACAAGCGCTTGTGACTCACATACATACCAACAATTATATACATATATACAAAAAATATCCGCAAAGTGGAGAAGAAGAGTTTTAATTACCAGAATTTTGAAAGAAAACTATATTTATAAATTTTAACAATTCATTTTTGGCAAGTGGCTTCGTGAATGGATCGGAAAGATTGGACTTAGAAGAAACATACTGAAGGTTAAATTTCCCTTCATCAAACCAGTCCCTAATGAAAAACAATTTTATATTTACATGGCGCGTGTGAAAATTTTCAATTCTAGATTTAGTGAACCTAATGGCAGCCTGGTTATCAGCAAAAAGTGTTGGTGCATCAAATTTCTCTTTAATAATTTTTAAACTCTGACATTCTAATAGTATGTTATAAAACCAATCTTGTTCCCTAACACAATCGCACATTGAAATAAACTCCGACTCCATTGTAGAAATGGTCACACCCTTCTGTTTATGTGAGCGCCACGAAACGGCAGCATTATCCAGAAGTACTAATTGACCACCCATAGAGACATAATCGTCCCTATTAGCTGCAAAATCTGCATCAGAGTATGAAAGTAATTTAATGCTTTTACAATTTAGAGAAAGTTTATAATGACTGGTAAATTTAATATAACCTAATAATTTAAGTAAGCCCTGCCAATGTTTAACTCCTGGATTCTGTTGGAACTGTGAAAAAATATTAGTGGCATATGCAATGTCAGGTCTGGTGCGATTTGCAAGAAATGAAATACAACCCAATAAATTTCTGTAAGGTAAACTTGATGCCTCATCTATATCTGCCTGAACAACTGGACAGTCACTTTTAGAAAATTGAACACCTTTAACTATTGGCAAAGAAGAAACAGGAACACGGTGGTTTCTAAACCTTTCACCTATTTCACCAATATACTGGTTTTGGTGAATTAACACACCTGCATCTGTATATTCAAATTCTACGCCTAATAATTTGCGAGTGATACCTAAAACCTTCAAATCAAATTTAGATTCCAAAAGTTTTAAAATGGTTTTAGTTTGTGACTGTGTTCTAGCAAAAATGACGATATCATCCACGTACACCAACAGAACTGAAAAATCAAGATATGAATATGCACAATTACAATTTTCAAATTTATTAAAACCAAGTTCCAACAACACTTTATTTAATTCATAAAACCATAATCTGCCAGATTGGTGTAACCCGTACAATGCTCTGTCTAATCTGCAAACCCAACTCTCTTTGCCTTTTTCAGCAAACCCAGTTGGTTGTTTCATATAAATTTCATCCTTTAACGGGGCATATAAATATGCACATTTTACATCGCATTGTACGTTAACCCAGTCACAACATGAAACTAATAGGGCAAAGAAGAACCTGACTACTGAAAAATTGATAACCGGCGAAAAAGTTTCGTCGTAAGACTCACCCTGTACCTGGCTGAAACCTTGCGCAACCAATCTTGCTTTGTACCTTACTATGGCACCAGACTCATCGCGCTTAACTGTATAAACCCAGCGGTTTCCTAACACAGACTTGTTTTCAGGGAGCTTTACTAAATGCCAAACTTTTCTTGCAGCCATACATTCTAACTCTTCCAGCATAGCCTCATGCCATTTATCCGCCTGGGCAGATTTCAGGGCTTGTTTATACGTTCTAGGGACCACCACCTCTAGTCAACTTAAGGTGCTGGACGCAGAAGGTATAACGTCAGAATTAACTACACCAGAAAAAGTATTAAATTTTGAAAAATCAAAATTGGCAGGGTTGTAATTAATACCATTAGCTAAACAAAACTTTTCAATATCTTTTGGAGATCTTTGAGGGAGCCTCTTACCCTCTCCATCAGGATAATAGTAGATGTCAATTTTATCTCCTTTAGGCCTGGGAACAACTTTCCTGTACCAGATTGGATTAGATATCCAGCTTGGGGATGACAAAACTTGAGAAGGTGTAGAACTTGTATGAGGAATGGCTGGGACGATATCCTCAGTCTCATTGGGCACGACACCAGAAGTGCCAGGCTCCGGATCAGGAAGATGAAACTGATCAACGGGCCGTGGCTGACCCTCTGGGACATACACCAACTCGAAGGAGGAGTCGCCCATCACCGCTCCACTGCTCGGAAAGTTTTTACTCTCAACGAACGAAACATTAATGGTTTCAACAACCTTCTTATCATCATCTAACCAAACCCTATATCCACGAGTACGCAAAGCGTATCCAACGAGGACACCTTTTTTTGCCTTCGAATCCAATTTATGTTTACGCCTAGCCTTAGGAACACCGACATAAGCTACAGTACCAAAAGGTCTTAAATGACGAACAGACGGTTTATTACCTGAATAGAGTTCAAGAGGAGTCTTCGTATTTTTCCCATGACAGATTCTATTCCAAGTGTAAGTAAAATGCATACACGCTTCAGGCCAAAAATCGGCAGACAACCCGCTGGATTTCAGCATTGCCCGAACACAATTCATAATGGTCTGATTAAAGCGTTCGCATGTACCATTTTGTTCTGGTGTAAAAGTATTTGTTAGCTCATGGATTACACCTGTCTCATTACAAAAAGATCTAAAATGGTCATTCTCAAACTCACTACCATTATCGGTGCGTATAGCCTTCAACTTGGTACCCAAAAACCTTTCAGCCCTTAAAACATGTCTTTTAAAAATTTCAAAGACCATGGACTTCTCTTGAAGGGGGTAAACCGCAGATTTACCAGAAAAGTCATCTATTATGGACAAAAAGAAACGTTCGCCTCTTTTCCCATTTATTTTAATAGGTCCCCAAGTGTCAAGAAACAGCCTTTCTAATGGCTTTTTAGAAAAAGAATGACCTATAGATTTAAAGGAAACACGATTTTGCTTACTCAAATGACAAGGATCACAAAAAAAATTATCTATAGACTTTAAAAGAGGCAGACCTTTAACAGCAGAATTACGATTAGTGTTAAGAATGAGTTCAGGGCTGATGTGATCGAAACGCAGATGCCATGTGTCCAAATCTTTAATATTGACGGACTCATATGTAGGTGAAGCTGAAACTTCAGAATTAGCAATTTCATCTACATCTTGCCCCCCATTCACCTTAACACCATGCCTGCCCCTAATAACTTTTGGAAAAGTGTAATATATCCCGTCATAGAGTTTTGCAGAAAAAAGAAATTTGCCAAACTTATTGATCACATTCAACTTGCCAGACTTACCAATGAATTTAGCACCACCCTGGTCGAATCTGGAACCACTTAAAAGATTTTTCCTTAAGTTAGGTGAAAACAACACATTCCATAATTTTATTTCAACACCATTAAAGTTCAGTTCTACCTCACCTTTACCAGTAATAGGAAAGGTAACCCCGTCAACAGCCACGTGTAACTCATCACCAGACACTTCAACAAAATTACTAAAAAGGGCTTTATCTTTACAAAAATGATGAGAGGCTGCTGTATCAAAAGCCCAGCATCCCTCTCGATCAAAACTGCTAAGGTTTGCTTCAGCAATAAAATTTTGAGTTTTACGTGGGGGAGTTTTATCACGTCGAGACTGTTGACTGGAGCCAGCCTTCTTAACAAAATTACTTTTAAGTGGTTTCTCTTTTGCAGCAGAAGAATTATTTTCAAGCTTAACCCGACAGTCCTTAATACCATGGCCTTTTTTACCACACCTCCAACAAACAATTACAGATTTTCTCTTAAATTTAGCACTTTGAACCTCAATTGTACATTCAACTTTACTTTTATCAAAAGTGCGTAGTTGGAGTCGTGTCTCTTCAGAACAAAGTTCAACTACAATATTTTTATACGAAAACTCTTTATCAGGCCATCTTAAAATCTGTTGAACTATTTGATCGAACTTATCAGGTAAATATCTCAAAATTTGAAAACAAACATATTCGTCACTTATTGGTTTCCCAATAGCTTTTAACTGATCTACAATTTTTGAAATTCTAGCTGCAAAGAGACCAATAGATTCACCAGGTTGAAGAAAACATGTCATTAACTCCGAAAACAATTTCATGTGGTGACTCCTACTATCTGGTTGGAAATTGACTTTTAAAACTTTCCAAGCCTCTGAGGGGTCAGAACACTCACTTATTAAACCGCGAAATTCTGGTTCTATATTTAAGTAAAGTAAAGACATAGCAGAATTTTGTCTCCTTTTAAAATCATTAACTACCTCCTCAGATGCCTTTTCACCAGGTGATTTTTCTACCCCAGTAACAATTTCATAGGCATTCCTTTCCATTAGCAAAAATTTAATGTCATTTTTCCAACCAGCATAGTTTGTAGAACCAAGCTTTTCAATTTGGGGAGTCAAATTAAACGCCATTTTCCCAATTTTCACTGAGTCAAAAAAACACTAGTCAAAGACAATTAAAGAATTCTATACATACAAAAAACTTATCCAAAAATTTCTGGGCCCATAACCCAAATGTTGAAGACCATTAGAAGTGGTCTGTCTATTAAATTTTAATATTAAGCAAAGTTTTTGCACAATAGAAACGTTTGAACTTTAAGTTTTTGAAAGTGTAAAATGACTAGTGACCAGAAAATTTGATCTCAGTAAAAACAAGGAAAATTTAAAAACTTAACAAATTTATTTATATCAAAAAAACATATGTAAATATATATAACAAACTTTTAATCAAAAAAACAATTAACATAAAGCATTAACATAAGGTAACAATATAAGCTGGATAATTACCTTGTAAAACATTAGCTTGAAGAAAATACAAAGGCATTCAGTTCTTTACATAACATTTCTGAAGAAAGAAAACATCTTGTCCCACAGTCCCCTTTTAAACACAAAACTATTTAACACAAATCAAGGTCGCCAAGTTGACCATTGATAAACGTAAGATGATATCAAAAAGATAATGCAACTTAGAGCAAACGACGATTGCAGATAGATGGTCGCCAAGTTGACCATCGGGGGAATAATCAAGGAACGAAATTAACATCCCTTAGGGTCGCCCGGTTGACCACTAAGCAAATAAACGTTACTCCAAGGAAAACATTATCACTGTAGATAACGATCGAACAAAAGAAGATATAATTTAAAGCAAACGAAAATTGTAGATAGATGGTCGCCAAGTTGACCATCGGGGAAATAATTATGAAGATATTAACATCCCTAGGGTCGCCTTGTTGACCACTAGGATATAACAACGAAAAGTCTTTAAAGTTTATAACAGAAGAAATTTATCATCTTTTAAAAAATCGATAAGGAACAAGGACAAGAGTTCCAAAAAACTTTAACTTCATTTAGAATTTAATTATTAATTATTTTTAACTTCATGGTAAACCAGCATCAACTTTTAACATATTAAAACTTAACTTCGTATAAAAAAATTCACATACTTAAACTTTTAATTAAATAAAACTTTTAACTCCAAACATCTTAGCTAAACAGGAGACCAGCTCACTGGAAAACACACTAATGCATCTTGTTGCTGCACTGCTGCTACTCCTCCGTACTACGATCGAATCGAACTTTTATATGATTAAAGAATACAATATTTGCATAAAACGATCAGAAAAACATCGATAATAACGCCACCGTGTGGTCAAAACCAAAACAGTAAAAAAATAACGATGACGCCACCTTATGGCCAAAGTTGAAACATTTCATAATTAATTTAATGAATTAAGATACGATGGCAACAAGGAGAAAAAGTTATTTTAACAGTGCAGAGAATGGCAACAGCTAAAAAGTAAACAAACTGCGATGTTTGCCGCGAAATAGCATGGAGTAAGTAAAGGATTTAAAAGGATAAATTAAATTTGAAAATAAGTAAGTAAAAGATATTTTAAGTTATAAGATATTTAAGTATACGTATATAAAGATAAATTAAGGAATGTTTTTACATTAGATGTGAGGACCAAAAGATAACCAAAGTTATCAATAAATATGCTATTCTTCTCGTATTTGACAGAATTCGCAATATTTTTACGACCGATTGCCGAAATTCGTAATTATCTCACTGCAAATTTACAAAATCTACGTTTAATAGCAAATAATTGCTAATATATACTATAATTTTGCTCTAATTGATAAAATTCACTCTTCTTTAAAGGTAAATCCTAAAATACGCGATTATTATGCGGCCGATTGCCGAAACACGCTATTATTTAGCTACTAATTTGTGCAAAATACGTTCATCTGAAAGCTGAATCTTAAATACTCAACTATTTTGCCACTAATCAGTGAAATTTGCATTTTTTTTTTTTTTTTTTTTTTTTTTTTTCAAAGTGTAATCTCGGAAATCGGGAATAATTTTGAAGTAGTTTTCGCTAATACGGGATCGCTTACCCACTAATAATCAAAAATTTACGTTTTATATGCTATCATTTGGCTGCTAGCCAATAAAGGTTTTTTTTTTTTTTTTTTTTTTTTTCCCCAGTTGATTTCAGTAAATCGCGATATTTTTGTAGCCGATGACGGAAATACGCAATCATTCCGCCGCTAATTAACAAAATTTATGTTTAATCGCTGAAAAAGGCTTTATTTTGATGCTAATCGATGAATTTCTTGATTTTTTCAAACATGATTTACATTATAAGTATAATTTTGTGGCTTTTTATAGAAATACGGAATTTATTTTACAGCTAATTTTCAAAATTACGTAATCGTAAACTAATTGCTAAAATAGATGTTATTTTTCTAAAAATGTCTAATTATTTAGTCATAAATCAGCTTTTTTTTTTTTATTACTGAAATGTCATTTTTTGCGGCTGATTTATAAAATACGCAATTTTCTTGTGCTATTTTTGTGATGAATCCATTTTAAATCCGGCGATTTTTGTGAAAGTCCCATTTTCAGATATGAAAATTTCTTAGAATCACCCAATAAAAACTAAGTTATCGTGTATTCAGTTATCCTAAGAAAAAGCACAGAAAATATTATTTTTCTTTCTCCAACGGTAGATACTTCGTACGATAAAGTTCGAAATTTTCCATGATTTTCTCAGAAACTTGTATATTAAAACACTTAAGAAAGTTTCCTATTACAGAGGACAATTCCTCCGTTAAAGTCCGACTTTATACTGTTTTCTCCAAAACTCGCGTGATTACGGCTTCAGACACTTTAGAAAGTCTCCCACGGAAGATAGCTCTTCCTGGTCTTAGTTTCCTTGCATTGTCAATCGTACTTAAAGTTCAGTAACTTTGAATCCATTATTTTTATCGATAAATAATTAAAATAAACAATTTTTTTCGTTAGAAAGTATTATTTTTTAGCGACTTATTAAGCATTAAGTTAACTGAAACATTGATAGAGTTTAAATGAAAATCAAAATACAGCATAATCATAGCCATGAAGATAATCATAGCATTCGGTTTCTTTCTCCCCCCCTTTCAGCTTGGGGTGTCTGTGCTTGCGGTTTTAATTAAGCACACTCTCAGCTAATGTAAACAAATATGTGTTCCCGTTCTGAGTCAGCAATATTTCGATTACGCAATGCCTAGCACTAGAATGTTTTTTTTTTTTTTCTTTACTATTTATTTATGAGTATTTACGATGAAGCATGTGGTTCTTCAACTAGATTGTAAAAGTTAGTTTTGTTATTTTTATATTTTCAAGAAGCACTTTCATAGATAAAAAATAAAATTCAAAGAATAATGTTTTATGCGGCAACTGTTGGAAATGCAAAATTAAAAGTTGATAAGGATTGGATTGGGATTTCTGTCTAGATGTGTGCAAGGAAAAAAAAAAGAAAAAGAAAGAAAGAAAAAAGATAGTTTTTTTTATTTTTTTTTCAGTGTCTGCCACTATTTAGTTTTATATTATACTTTTTTTAATCCGTGGTGAAATCGGAGTTCGCTCGTTGTAAACAAGATGACGATGGGGAAAGGAAAAGCGTAGCTTTAAGTATACGATGCGTAGAGTGTAGTAGAAGCAGGCTAAAGCGTAGTTACTACGCCAATTGCGTAGTTGTTGGCAGCCCTGAATTTCCTATAATACTAAGTAAAAGTTCTTTTAGTATGATTGAATGAAGGGAAGTTCAGTTATTTCTGCAATTTTCATTGAAATTATAACCAACATTATAGACTTTAGTTAAATTATTTAATTATACATCCTGTTTCCAATAATTATAACATGTATAATTATTTAACGAAATTTTCCTGGTTTGGATGGTGATGGAATGGTTAGAATTTTAGCATTGATTCCGTTAACAGGTGCTAGGTTCAAATTCGATTTGAGACATAGAAGTAAAATTTGCTGGTACATTGACAGACAAAGCAAATGAATCTTGGAAAACTACAGATATAATATTTAAATTATAGAATTTGTTTTACTACAATTACCTAGCAAATGCTGCATGCTCATCTCAAACTACATACAAAAAAAAAAAAAAAAAAAAAAAAAAAAAACTTCTTTATAAAAATTTAACAAAGATATCATTTTTGCTATATTCTTAATATAAAATTAAGTCGAAGGGGGGTGGGGGAACTTTAATAATAAAACAAAACTGATTCCATAAAACATATGCTTTACATACCATTTACTTCAAAAGGCTTTTGTGTGCTTCTCCGTTAACTAGAAGGCATTACCATTTTTAATGGCTTAAACTATTTATAAATTTGAATTGTGAATTTTCAAATTAAAGTGTTTTTTGTGAAATTCAGTGTTTGCATAAAATATTAATTTTGTTACTGTTATAATTGTTATTGCACCTTTTTTTTTTTATAAAACCTTTTATATTATTGAATAATTAGTTTATTTACCTTGCGCTTCTTTTATTTGGAGACCTTACCTCCCTTGCCTCGGAACATTCTCAGCATGTTGCACCATCTGGTATCGACATGCTGACATTAAGAGAAAGAAGAATCAAGAGGGCAAAAATTTACAGGCAGAGCAAGAAAAACTAAAAATGTTTCAAGACAAGGTGGCAAAAGGTCTCCAAACAAATGAAGTAGAAAATAAATAAGGTAAAAAAGTAAATTATAACATTTTTTTTTCTTTTCCAGGTGTTTGTTGAATTTAATTCCATAATCGATTGTCAAAAGGCACAGCAGTCTCTCACTGGAAGAAAATTTGCAAACAGAGTCGTCGTCACATCATATTTTGACCCAGATAGATATCATCGCAGAGATTTTGGAATGTCTGTCTGTTAAATTACTTATGAAAGCATTTTTTTCGTCTCATCTTCATATTTTTATTTACTCTAATCTCACAATAGTTACAATATTTCTTATTGTTGTATAGTTCATTAATTATAATTGTGAGTAAATACCAAAACACATGGTACTGCTTTTTTTCAATATTTTACTATCTTACATAAATCTGGCCTCGTAAGTTTCAAGTGAACAGAACTTGATACATCTGCAGCAGCATTGTTTTAAAAGAGTTGTTTTTGTAACATATCAAATTTAGCATGTTGATAAATAATGGACTCACTTAAATATTGTATTTTTTATTTGCTATACATATATTTCAATTTCATTGATTGTACAATTTGTGGTAAACAATAAATCTCTTAAGTTTTCTTTTCTTTCTTTCTTTTTTACAATTGTCTTATTTATTGAATTTCAGCCTATAATTCTATATAATATGCATCTTGATTCCAGAATCCTCTCTTCATAATTTTTACCTTTTCAAGACAAAATATAATTTGTATTTTCAAAAAACTTTTCATGAAGTACTAAAATTAACTTAATTTAAAAAATACAACCTTTAACAAACTTCATGTTTCTTTGGCTGGAATGTTGTCACTGGGGCGCCCCAGCTTTCTCGACAGCAATCCAGTGCTTGAAGCTTCGAAACTGTGATGTTTTCCTTGGCTGCCACTACTCTTAAGGGGACTAAGACGTCTGCGACAACTGTGAAGTGAGAAATTTAGGTTGTTGCTTTTAATAGCCATATATGCATGTATCAATAAATATATATTTTTTTTGAGATATTAACAAGAAGTTCAAGAAATATTTGATGCAAATTATTTACTCTTACGTGTTAAAGTTTTTTAATAATAGCATTGTAAACATATGTATTTTACTCTTAAGGATTTTTTCATTTTGGTACACTTTAAAAAAAAAAAAAAAATGAAAATCTTACCTTGAAATCATGCATGATGATAGAAAATACTTTTGTTTATGTACTGAACCTATTTTATGTTTTGTTGTTCTATTTTTAAAATTAAAAAAAAAAAATAGCAATTTTTACTTATTAGAAATATGCATTTTTGAACACATATTTTCGCTCTTTTAAAAAAAATATCACGAGGTGTATATACACAAAAAAAAAATAAGTTTACTATGTGAAGAGACACTTATTTTATTTACCTCTAAAATTTGAAGGAACTACTTTCAACAGATTTTTCACAAAGTGTACCAAAGTGAAAAAATCCTTAAGAGTAAAATACGTATATTTACAGTGCTATTATTAAAAAAAAAAAAAGAAAAAAAAAAACTAACACGTAAGAGTAAATAATTTGCATCAAATATTTCTTGAACTTCTTGTTAATATCTCAAAAAAAAAAAAAAGATGCATGCATAATTAAAGAATATATAGCTATTAAAAGCAACAACCTAAATTTCCCACTTCACGGTCCCCTTAAGCATCATTGCACGAATTAGGAAAACTTAAAATTTCTATGGTTTCTCTGAAAGCAGCATATTTATGATTTTGATAATTCACGATTTTTCTGACGTCTTCAAATTTAATATTTATTACTTCATTTTTATTTTCATGGGTTAAAGCTGTAGTAATTTTACCAGTGGCAATGTTATGACTATGCTCTTCAATTCTTGTTTTTATTCTTCTCTTTGTTTTACCAATATAACATTTTCCCTTCACTATCAGTGTAAGGGACTTTATGAATTCCTGCAGCTTCTAATGGATGGATTGGGTCTTTAAATCATTTCTTATTATCTGAAAAATGCTTGGGTTGCTAGATCGACAGTGGCGCCACATGCTTAAGGGGCCGCTTCATAGAGCCTCTGAGATTTTGAAGCTAAGGTTAAATCAATGTAAAACTAATCCACTGATATCTCATTTCCATTTAAAGATTTTTTAATTTTGTTTTTTTTTTCATAAGATAGTTACGACCTTTGTTTGTGGCCTGTATTTTGTACATTTTAGATATTTTTTGTCGTTTAGTGCAAAAAGGAATTTAAATTTTAAAACGACAAAAAATGAAGGTACTTATATATAAAAACTTTATAGAAAGAAAACGACAAACTGCTGTGGAATTCGAAAAAAGCGTTGCTATCCACGACAGTCCCCGTTTCAATAATGTACAATTTTCAATTTTTTAAAATAAATTTCAATAACTGGTTATTCCTTGTTTTGTACGAGGAAAAATCTTGAAAAAACCGCAATTTTACTAAAATCTCCGCCTCCGAAGTTGGATAGAATCAGAGAGAAAAATATAGGGGAAGAGAGAAGGGGTGGGGTTGATTAATTGTTCTGCTGGTGACACTTTTATGGGTATTCTCCCCCTTTTCGGAACCGGTCAGATGAAGAAAAAATCTTTTTACAGTGGTGTGGTATTACTTTCTTGAGCTTGAAAGTCACAGGAACAAGAGAAACGAATCTGCTTTTTAATGATTTTTTACAATTATGTTTTTAATATTTTCACAAAAATTTTAAAGTTATGTTTCTTTTATAATTTAATTGTTTAACATTATAAATGTGAAACAATGTTATATAACTTTAATATAAAAGTTTATATATTTTTTTTTCTAATAACATTTTTCTATTCCCTAAAAATTTTAAATATTATTTCAGAATAAAAATGCTGAGAAACTCCGGTCCCGAACAAAAGCCCCACCGGACTAAAATCCCACTAAAAATATTTCTGTAAGCAGTTTACAAATAACGAACAAGCTAAAACAATCTATTTGCTACCTTCAAATAATTACTAACTTCAGTTGTCAGGTCTACAATAATGGTGGTCTTCAAATATATTATTTAAAAATATTTATTTTTTTCTCAATCTACTAGTTATATATACAATAATATTTGTACCTTTATTTATGCATTTTTTACTCTCTCATACCCATTTATACGGTAGAAGATTGTTTTTGGGTCAAATTTAGGAAATTGAGTTTTTGCTACAGTTACAAGTTTTGAGGTGCCCTGAATCCAAAAAACATGTTTTTAGCGATTGGTCTGTGTCTCCCTGTCTCTCTGTGTGTGTGTTTCTGACTGCTATCAGCACATCTCAAAAACAAATAGTAATATAAGGTCCAAACTCGGTATTCTAAACGTGTATCATACAGCATAGGTGCCAAGTCTCCTGTTTTTTGGCGGTAGACTTCAAACCAGAAAAAAAAAATTCTAGCTATTTTCGGTAATAATAATCATCGTAAAACTATATAACATATTCCATTTAAAAATACTGGTGTCAATTGTGATTTAAAAGTTTAAAATGTTGGCAGCTCTGATACAATAATGCTATAATAATCTTTTCGTTGAAATCGAGCAAAATATTCGTGTACACGGCCATCCAAAAGATTTCAAATACATTATGTTGAATACATTACGCTAAATGTTGTATGGCATTGAATATAACTGATGAAATGAAATAGCTATTTTACTACGTCTACAAACATTGCACAGAAAATTTTTATACCAATACTGTGAAAAAAGCATTTTTAAAGTTCTATTTTCAACTCTGTTTTTCGTATAAAATCACGTTTTGAGTTGCCCTGATTACACAAGTCTAATTTTTTGCAGTTGATCTGTTATGTGTATCTGTTATCAGCATAATTTAAAAACAAGGAAGTGTAGGAATTTCAAATCTGGTATTTTGAAGTTCATATGAGGTTGCCACTTAAAAAATTGATCAAGATTGGCAGGTTTAAAAGCAAATTAATAACAGCTTTATTTATTTATTTCTTAAATATCTGTAGATACTATTATTGAACGGAGGTTTGAGGTGTGGTAGCAGCCCCCCTCACACAGAATTATATACCAAATAAAAGTGTTTATAATTTCTTTAGATTATTTTAAATTAAATTAAATTTTATTATCTTGACTGATTGATCTTAAAATTTAATATGCAATGTATTTTTCGATTACTAAATTGCAGGGTAGGAGAAAATTATGTGAGTGATACACCAGATTATGCTGATTTTATGTGTTTCTCAAAAGATATGTCGTTTTATTTAAACAGAAAAATGTTTATTTATTTTTAACGACAGTTTCCTGTTATTTTAAAGTTCGTTTTAATATTATGTTGCATCTTTATTTATTTATTTTTAAGTGGGGGATATTAAAGATTTGAAGCTGATTGACTCCGCAAGTGTCCTAGGGGGAATGCCCTCCGTGGGGGTCTTTCTAAAGAATCCCAGTCTGTATTCACGCGAGTTTCGGAGAAAACCACGGAAACCTCCGAATGGCTAGGTCGCTGAGCGCGACCTGGGATCGAACCCGGCATCTTCCATCTACCAACTTTGAGCGTAAAACCGGTCGGCTGCTGGTGGGCGTTTATATATTATGAAAATATTATCAGAAATTGCTATGCATTCATTGAGGATGACAGTTTTGAGATATTTGTAAGAACTTCAGACTTTTCTTAAAATCTTTGATACAATTTCAAAATTTGTTTATTATAATAAAATTATTTCATCATTTATGTAAACTGTTAGAAATGTTATGCATTTAATATACACATATATATGTTTCAAATCATTGTTGCTTCATTTTCTTAACTTGTAATATACCTGAACACTCTATACGTTTTTCCAGTTTATGGAAAGCATGATATTTTATTTATGCTTTGTTTCCTCTTATATTTTTAAAATCCTTGAGTTCATTGAGAATATTGTCGAAATAAAAATATTTTTGAAATATTATCAGACTTTTTTTCTTTTCCATATCCTACTCTCATGTTTGATTCGTCTTATTATTATTAAATACTAGCAGGCTTTGCCCGCTTCGCTGGTCATTATATTGAAATGAATCCCCAAAACAGCATATCATTGATAATAATAAAATATCTTAAAAAAAAAAAAAAAAAAAAATTGAAATCCGTGAAAATCTAATTTTAAGTTACCCAATGCCTTCGGCAGTCCCTTACCTGCTTTTTACTCCCCCTCCCTCGCGGTTACAGTTGAAAGTTTTACAAAATCTCATCAAAGTGCATATTTCGCACACTTAATTAACATTCACACACCAAAATTCGCCATTCATAGGTAATTTGGACGGATTTAAGCTTCAAAATGTGGTTTTTGCCCCGCCCGCCCCAAGAGGAAGGAGGGGGGGGGGGTAAATTTCTAAAATTACTTTATATTTCATGTTGCATACACATACCTGACCGACACATCAAAAAAATTGAGATCATGAAATTATTTAAAGCTGAGCTATGCTTTAAAACTTTTTTTTTTTAATCTCTCCTCCCGTTCTTAAAGGAGGGAAGAAGGAGTGAATTTCGCAAAATCTCTTCATACTATGAGTTTGATACATATAATCGTCCCTTACATAAAAAATGTCCAACCTTAGATAATTTAGTGCAGCGTTACGCATGAATACATGTTTTTGCCCCCCATTCTCCAAAGGGCGGTATGGTGGAATTTCATAAAATCCCTTTGTAGTGTGTGTTCAGTTCGATTTCCTCGTGTGTTGAGTACCCTTCTTCCAAAATCTTTTCCCTTCGCTCCTCCCTTAAAAATCCAAAATTCCAAAATCGCAGAAAATAATTTTTTTGTACTGAAGTCTGGTCTTTCCATCTGTAATTTCTTCACCGTTAAGTAATTTGGAGCCGAGTTAAGCCTTCTGCCCCCAAGGAGACAGGGGGGGGGGGGTATTTTGCAAAATTCCGTCTTAGTTGGGGTTCAGGCTCCAAAATCCAACCTGGTCACTAAAATTTGTGACCCTCTTTCCCACAGAATCGTCATGGCAGTGTTGAGTCAGTGAATCATTGAGTTTACTCTTTTATATGTACAGATTTGTTTATATTTTTTATGGACTACTTGGCTTAAGGTTGTTGTCACAAAAATAGAGTCCTTGGAGAAAAATGTCCTATCTACTTCAGTATTAAAATTAAAAATATACCCAGGATTATCAACTAATAAAGCTCTTTAATACAGATCTGAATTAGCTTTCATTTTCTTATTATTTAATTTTGATAATGACGTTATGTTGTCATGTGCCTAAGCAAATGTAATATGTATTATTTTTTTTATTATTATTCGCGTGAAATATTCTTTGGCAACAATTAAAAATTAAAATAAATTATTTTAAAATTTTATTATAGAAGAAATATTTATATTATACAGAAGATTAATTAAAAATTTACATTTTTTCCGGTATAAATAGTAGCCTATGTCTTATTCCAGACTATTACCTATCTCTATACAAAATTTCATCCAGATCCGTTTACCCGTTGTGGCGTGATTGAGTAACAAACATCCATCCAAACTTTCGCATTTATAATATTAGTATAGATTAGTTATCATGTGCATGTGTTAGATTGAGTTATTTTGCTGGCAAATTGACAAAATTTTAATTTTGAATTTCAAAACTCTGTCGTTCTTGGCGCTTATTGTATTTGGTGATCAAAAACGTAATACGAAAATATACATGCCAGATGTATATTTTCGTAATATGCATTGTACGAAATATTGTTTCATATTATTCATTACTCTCTTAACATAAGTTGTTAAAATAACCATGATTTTTGAAAGGAATTAAATTATGTTCGCCAAATAATTTGTCGATATATATTTTTTTTTCTGCTAAGGATGACCGATATCAAATCTATTCCGCTGCAATATCGTATCTTATATCAGATACTTTATTTAGACATTTGGAATGAAATTTGACTTCAAATTATGATAGAATATTTATCATTTTCCTTTTAATTAGTGTATTAGTTGGATATTTATTGTGTAAATATCATCCTTTGAAATGAAATGTTTGTGTTTTCAATCGAATATAGAAGTTTGCCATTTTTTTTTTCCTAGAGTTTTGATATTAAAAATTCAAATTTTGTCAATTTTACAACAAAAATAACTTAATCTAACGCATGGACATGATAACTAATACATATCTATACCTAAATATGGGGATTAAAATCGGGAAATAATTTTCCTCGATTTTTAATAATTTTTTACAAAAAATCCAATGGGCGTTTAACATAGGACATATTTTTCTTGAATCCACAAACGGCCAGTGACGTCATCACTTCGCTTGCGTATTAGCACTTTATCAATGTGTAAAAGAAATTTTTAATTAAAAATGACGTCAATTTTTGTGAGATGCATAATTTTTTTTTATAATTTTTTATCGTTCACTTTTAGATAAATGTATTTATTTTCCTGTTGAAAAAAATAAATAAATTCGTTTTTTTTTTTTTTTTTTTTTTGGCAACAATTAAATTATGGATAAATTTAAATGGCTAATTTTTTGCTATTATTAGCTTACAAAATTGCTATTTTATGCATAAAAATCGCAAAAAAATTTTTTTTTCGGAATAAAAGGTAGCCAACTTTTTAAGTTAGGGTATAAGCTATCTCCATAACAAATTTTATCGAAATCCATCGAGCAGTTTTAGCGTGAAACTCAGTCAAATAAACGGACATTCACATTTATAATATATATAAGATTAAGATTATATATTTTATTTTTATTTTTTCCAATCTTTAAATATGATAGCAATTGTAAAGAATATAATTTATTGCACAATCTATTATTTCTGAATTAGTCCGTGCTCAGTCTTCACCAGCCTAGCGGTATTTATTTCCAAATGAACTTATCTTTAAATTTGCCCTATTCGAAAATCAAAAACGGTGGCTAAATGTGATAAATAACCAGTAATGAAAAAACAATTACCGTGTATACTCACGCAGTAGTCGCATGTCCGTTTTGAAGCAGGAAAAGTCGTTCAAATACTTTCTCCGCGTAAAAGATAAACTATAAAAAATGTCTCTTTTCGTGTGTGTGTATGCAACTGATAAAAAGAATATTTCACAAACAGTAGACAAAATGCTAACATTTGGTAAGTTACTAATCTTATTGTGTTTTCACATACCAGTGATGCTTTCTTTACTGATAATTATGTTTTTTTTTTTTTTTTAACAGGGGACTATTAGTTCCAATTTAGATAAAAATGTCGTTGCCAGTTTTTGTAGACCAATTTTGTGTAACACACACACACACAAAAAAAAAAGGGGGGGAAATAAATTAGAAGTATATCTGTCCTATCGTTACAAATTCTGTACGAAATGAAAGGGGTGATTTTCAGTGGCGGATATTGAGATTATTTTATAGGGGGGCTGCATTAGAGGTCAGCACGGGCCGGCTTATAGGCCCGGGCCGAGGGCCGGAATATATTTGGAATACTGGGGTCTCAGTCCTATTTCTTTTGAAAGGAAAAAAGCAATATCGTTACCATTTGCTGTAGACTATTTTGAATTTTACATAATAAGAAATAGGCTATTAAAGAATCTAAGAGTTCAAGAATACATAACAAACAGAAGTCTAAGTAAAAAATTGTACCCCGGTATTAAATTCAAGACAATTTTTTTTTAATTAACTTTTGTAAAAATAATAATAATGTGATAATAATTATTGATAGTTAAAATATTGATAATTAAATAAAAAATTGCAATTATAATAATACGTTTCGTTAAATTATTTAGATCATCCTTTAAAAATATCATTTTAAGAATTAACATGAAAGTAAAATCATGCACACTGCACTAATTACAAAACACTTGCCAGCATTCCAAACATTTTGAGTTATTCTGTATTAAAAATGTAGTTTATACATAAATGACATATTTTACTAAAATTTCATCCTGATCTAAAAGGTCTTGTTATAATTTCAAACGAATTTCCAAAATTTATTGCATATAGTCAGTATTGTACCCAATATTTTCTGTTTTGTCCAGCAAAAAATCTACAAATGTTACAAAAACTTTTTTAATCAGATAATATATTTAAGAAGACATCTGTTCAATTCTGTTTGAAAAAGTATAACTCTAACTGAAATCACGAATACCCAAGACAGTATTGCATTTTGCATCTTTTGTGCTTAGTTGTAAAAGAAGTATAAATAATGACTACAACATTTTCTAAATGGATGATTTTGTTATGGATTAGAAAGGTACATCATTATTTTCCCCTGAAATGTATTTAAAATATTTCCCTTATAACCGTTAGTAACTGTTGTATATAAACTGTAGTGTACGTATTTTTCTGCATCTCTGAATATTAACTTTTAACAAAACATTCTCCTCTTTCATGCTGTGGTCAATCTCAATAACGGATTTTTGAATTCTTAAATTTCCAAGCATAATTATTAAAGTTCACACTCAAAAAGAAAGATACAACTTTTCCACTTCGTTGTTGGAAAATATTAGAAATCAAAAATTTAGTAGTACATCTGTGTTTTTAAAAAATATTTGACTGCTAATAATTTCATAAAAAAAAAAAAAAAAAATCCTTAAAAGCAATAAAGAAATTAATTATTACTATATTTAACAGAAGGTAAATATGTAATATTTAATTTGTGTAAAAATTGATTCTCTTAACGTTTTTGTCATTGAAAAGCAAGAAACCAAAAATTTGTGCGAAATTTCTACGTTACATAAAATAAAAATTTAAAAATCTGTTCGAAAACATAAATAAAACTGTCCTCTATTTTCTCATACAACCATAAATAACCTTCATGCTAAATTTTCTACCTCTCATACATAAATAAGCTACAAACGCAACGATTATCGCATCAAAAACTGTGCTAAAACAAGGAGATTACAAAGGAAATTCACTCTGTTTCAGCATTACTGAAAATCCCTTATCTGGTCGGAGCTGCACCTGATGCAGCTCCTGCGTACTTGTCGGAACTGGTAGAGAAAACGAGTAGGGGCAGCTCTCACTATCTTTTCCCTAAAGAAATCCCTTTTTTCAGGAGCTGCATGAAGAGCAGCCCCTTTTCGATCTTTGAAGAGGCTATTACGAATAAAACTCGTTGATTTTTCTCAGCCATTTAATAATTTTTATTTCTAACGAGGTATAGTAATATGTTCTACATGCATAATACTATATTTTATAAAAATATTATTATTATTTTTTTTTAATATTCTATAAGTTATCTGCATTACTCTAAATATTTCTCTCTGCAGCCCCTGCCACGAGCCACCATTGGTGATTTTTCTAAATCCAGGATCGCAAACAGTTTTTCGATACAATTAATTTTTTTTTATTTAACTAAAGTATGAAATTTAGGTAACAATATTTCATTTTAATTCATTTCAGTCATTTTAAAAAGTACGTGGCCCCGTTTTACGGCCAAAAAATGAGATAAAAAATAAAATAAAAAAAATTCTGATTGAAATTAATAGTCTTTCGTACTAAATTAAATTGTCTTACACAGATTTATTTATTTATTTATTTTTTCCTTTCTCTCTCACGCTAAAGGCGGTAGATATCAAATCAGCTTTGAAAATTAAATTCAACACAAATTCATCAAAATCTTCGCTAAATAATTTATTGAAAAAATGTTACGTAAATATCTGAAATTTACTATTATTTTATTTTATTTTACTTTACCCGTTTCTGATCCCGATAACTGTTAATTATTTTTTTTCTATTAGAATGTTTCATTAGTTATATACTTTTGAGTATTATTAGTATGTTAATTTTTTATAACTTATAGCATGTTTCGCTCGCTTCGCTGGTCACTATATTAAAATGTTTTTTTTTTTTTTTTTTTTTTTTTTTTTTTTTTAAGAATCATCTATATAAATAAAGAGAAGTGTCTGTGTGTGTATCTGCGCTCTGGCGCTCACACTACTGACCGCAGAGCTTCCAAATTTGGCATATAGGTACCTGGAACCCTGCAGGTGTGCACCTCATCGAGATTTTTTCGAATTTGAATTTTTTAAATTAATGTTTTTTCGATTTTAAATATCGGCTTTAATCCTTCATTTTTGATAGATTTATTCTTTTGCTTCAATCGTCTGCGTATCTTATCAACGGCTATTACGCAACTTATTTTTATTTAATACATTCATTTTAAGGCGATTTTTTTTTTTTTTTTTTAATTTGTTATATTTATTGAATATAAAATCGTAATGCAGCAGGAAAAATTAATTATAATTACTTTTGAATTTAAAAACGTATTTATAACAGTTATGTTCAATTTTTTATAGTATAACAACTTCTTATTTTTCATTTTTTAATTAATTCCTTTAAAAGAAAAAACTTTTATTTATTAATTTTTTTTTTTATTTACAGTATTTATCGGGAAAAATGGTAGTATATACGTAGTAAAGAGGATTAAAATTTATTTGTTTATATATTATATTTATTTTTTAATCTACTTTTTATTATTTATTATTATTATTACATTGGTCGGAATCAAATCATAATATAGTGTAAATAGCATGGGCTATAAAATACATGGTTCAAAACTAAAATATTTAATAGATGCTGAGATACAGTCATCTTTAAAATCGTAGTTCTTAAATCGTAGCAGATTCCCCCTGTCGTCGATAAATATCCAGATTAAAGTGCCCGGAAAAGATCTTTCTGCGGGCATGGGAAACCTAGACCTGATGCTGTGCGGGCGGGAAAAGAGCTGCCGTAGACAGTCGGTACCCGAAGCGAGGTTTGGAGCAATTTCAGTTTCTTTTCTTTTCTTTTTTTTTATTTTTTTTCTATAATATGGTGTAAAAATAAATATTAATTCAATTCTTTCGAAAATCCATTTAAATATAGTGACCAGCGAAGCGGGCGTAGCCTGCTAGTTATAAATAAAAAGAAAAAAAAAAAAAAAATACATTGAAATTGCTGTAAACCTCATTTCGGGTATCCACTAACAGCGTTTTTTCCATTTGCACTCAATCGAATCCAGATTCTCGTTGCTTGTAGAAAAGTCTTTTCCACGCACTTTTAGGTATTTATCCATGATAGGTGGAGGTGAAGCTGCTATTATTTGACAACTACGATTTTAAAGATGACTGTATTTCAGCCCCTATTATTATTATTATTATTTTTAGTTTTTGAACTTAGCTCTTTACACAATATTACCGTATATGATTTCGACCAATTACTGCTATGTGTCCAAATGTTTTTTCCTATTGCATACTATATTAAATAATACTTTTTAACTTCACAATAAATCGTTAAAATAATTCTCCTTGTGCACTTTTATACGAAATTTCGTCCTATACCACCATGCATAAATTTTGAAATGGCAAAGCCACCTGTTAGACGATTTTCCTTAAAAATCAATAGGCACTACTTTATGACAATGAGAAACTACCTACCAATTTGTATGACATTCTGAGCTGTAGTTCCAGAGATACAGTTGCCACAAAATTTTTGTCTCTCTCTCACACACACACAGACATTTTCTAAAAATGATTAAATCAAGTTATTGACATCTGAAAATGTGTAAATCCATAAAAGTTCTTTTTATGCGTTCTGTGTGTCTTCTTATTGTACATTTCCTACAATCTGCAATAGACATTTTTTTGATACCCCATTCATTGATTCGGCAAACAATTAGACGTTTTAAAGAAAACAGCCAAATTGGTCTTTAGTCTTTACATAGAACTGCATTTATTTTTTACTTGTTTCAAATCATGAGTGAAATTTATTTTTTCTGGATGTCTTTTTACAATTGTGACTAAGCCCCAAATTAACTAAAAAAATTCAATAATAAATTTACTCTTTTTTTTTTTTTTTTTTTTTAACAAGCAATTATAAACCAAAAAATTCATCTCCCAAATAGTAACAGAAATTTAAAAGTCACCAAGAGAGGTCATATAAATTAGCTGTAACGCAACATGGTCAAGATATTGCGAATTTCTTTCTAATTAAAAAAATAAATAAGCAAAATAAAAAATTGTTGATTTTAAGCATAATATTTAAAAAAAAAAAAGTGGTATTAAAAATTATGTATTTTAATTTGACACTAAATATGGGCTTTCTATAATATTTAATTATTCCTATTTAGTGAAAGGCAACACAGCGAACAAGCGGCCAGAGCCCCGCAGGGATTAGTAAGAAAAGCGGGTCGGGGGAGGCGAAGCTTCCTTCTGGAGTTGGTGAGAGGAACGATAAGGGGGCCGAGCCCTCTAATCATGCTAAATATATATATATATATATATAGTTAGGGGAAAAATAAATTAAAAGTAAATTATGCAGAATCATTCGTTTGGAAACAGGTTTGTTATTTTAAAAAATACAGGGGGAAAAAATCTTCTTGTTTAATTTTTATTTTTGCTTTGTTTCTCTTGAAAGAATTTCGTTACTGAAAATTATTTCCAACACCTCTAGTTCAGGAGATGAGGGAACAAAGTGAATTTCAAACTTCAGAATTAGTTAAATTATAACAGGAAGAGGTAAATACTTAGCATATATATCTAATGACGCAATCAGAAAATTTCAGGTGTGAGGAATCCGGTGGTGCGAGGGTAGATAACTCCAACACATAAACAAGTTTGGTGAAAAAGATGCTGAATGGTAACCTATTCCTATACATATTTATATTGTGTAAAATAAATAAAAATATTAAAAATATATGTTAAATGAAGATAAAATTTATATGATGTCGTTTTGAATCGTATTATTACAGCTAGTTATTATGTAAAATATCTTTCATACAGTGTGACTATATTCTGATTTAAAACCTTGTATCATCTGAAGACTTATTTGGCAGTATTTGACAGAAAAATCAAAAATTAAAATCTTCACTTATGAGACTGAAAGTATTGTAATAAATGTAACAATTTTTTTTTATTATACATATACAGATATATGCACTCATGCGCGTACACACATGCTCGCACGCTCATAATGTTTTTTTTATTTTGTAAACATATTCTCATTTTATATTCTAAGAAATAAATAAATAAAATTGTAACAAGAAAGACGTTGTTCCACTGACAATACGCAATGCCCACAATTATTGCTGTGTGCAAAAAGATTACAAATTATACGAATCCCTATATCGACTCTGCATCTATCGGGCAATGAAAATGAATTGAAACGTTTTCTGACAGAAAAAGGTACTAATGAATCTTTGACTAGTAAAGCTTTCTTATCTACCGGAAATAATTCTTGTCCGGTCAGATCCCCCCACACATTCCCTCTCCGTAGTCACCATTTCATCTTGTGGTTTGCCCCCGGGTTAAATTTGGAGATCAGAGGCACATATGTAACATCTACAAGCTGAAGTGTGACACTATTGGATTTTGTGGAATGTCAATCACCCTGAATAAGACACGCCCTTTGTTGGCAACACGAGTTTTTCTGGAGTACGAATTTACTTTCCAGGCCTGCCAAGTGGAGCCTTAAGAGTAGTGGCAGCCAAGGAAAACATCGCAGTTTTGAAGCTTCAAGCTCTGGATAGCCATGGAGAAAGCTCGGGCGCTCCAGTGAAAATGTTCTGCCCCAAGAAACATGAAGTTTGTTAAAGGTTGTAGTTTTTAAAGTAAGATAATTTGTATTATTAATACTTCATGTGATTAAATACTCTAAGTTTAATAATTTTCAGGTTTTTTTATTTATGTGGAAAACGTTGGGATTTATTTTTTTCTGCAGTTGAATTTTTTTGTTTAATTCTTTCAAAATAGCATTACATATTTTTCTGAATACACATATATATATTCTTCAACCTCCAAAGAATTAATCCTGTATCAGAGTTGTGGAGTCGATAGGAAAAATGTCAACTCAGACTCCTAAAATTTTAATGAGTCCAGCTCTGACTCGGATTCCTTCTCTTCTTACATATATCAATATATACACATGTTGCAGTTTTTGATTTGAAATACGTAAAGAAAACGTTACAGAGAAACGGTTATGAAATGATCATCTAGGTAACAGATTATTTATATATTCTAGATCAGGGCCCGAAATTTCGACTTAGATTACACTCGCTGAAAAAAAAGGTTACTCGCCACAAAATATGATTAACTTATCTATTTTTTACGTATAAGATAACCAGAATTTTTTATTGGAAAAAGAGGATTACGCAATGTCTTTCATTTTATAAGAAAATAGAAGACATTCAATTTTGAAAAAGTGGAATAAATGGACAAAATTTAATGAAAATTAGTATAAAAACAGATTCAAAAGCTACACACAAGTGGTGGAAACATTTTTATCTCAAATGATGAATTTGGATCAGTACACCTTAATTTAAATTAATAATATATGAATACGAGAGGAAAAATCCCTAATTTTTATAGGTGTCACTGGACTATAATTCTTTTTAATTATTATTAATTTTTGCTATAGACAAACTCTTTTTTGTGTGTGTGTGTTACTTTCATGCAGTTACATAACAAAAGTCGGTAGACTTTTTTTAAAATTAAAATCATAATCATAAAAAATAAAATAAAATTGGCAAATGAAAAAATAAAATTAATATTCAGCTGATGAAACGATTTTTGTTTTAACGAACACTCATTCTTTATCAACATTTTATAAAAGTTCTCACTAGTATAAGTAGTTAATTAGTACAAGTTTTAGTAGTTAATAAGTTTTTAAAGTAGGTATATAAAGGGGATTTTTTTTATGTCTACATTTTGTTCACTGAAGAAAACAGTCGCTTTGTGGGAGCGTTTTTGCCAGGAATACATAAAATGAATTCAACTAACTTTTGCATATTTCTGTGAGATGGTGGTAGTGTTATCATTAAGGCTAATTGTCTGCACTTGGGCTCTAGGTCTGAGAAGGAAAGTCCTCCGTTGGATCTTTCTAAGAGGTCCTAGCCCATATTTACGCTAGTTTAAAAAAAACTACGGAATACTCCTAACGGCTAAGCCAACGAGCGCAACCGTGTATCAAACCCAGCACCTCATGTAGACCAGCTTAGAGGACAGAATCTCCCGATCACTGGTGGGCCTATTTTTATAAGGAATATTATTCATGCAAAAGTGAGAACACACTTCAACCCACCGCATATCGATCAGAGCACCACCTTCTGAATGATTTCATAACAATTTCAATAGTGGCTCTGTGTTCTGGATCAAAGAACCGTACAAATATAGGGAATACTTTTATTTCTTTGCGATTCGAAAAATCTGAATAAATATAAACCATAATATAGTCTGGCAATTTTATTAGAAAGTTGTTCTTTTGCGAACCTAACTCAGAAAAAAGTTAGTGTTCACCATTCGATACAGCCAACAGCCGATCGAGCTTCCCAGTTTTGTGAAATTTTTTAAATTAGAACTAAATCCTTTTCATTTGAAAAAGAGGACAGACGACAAAAAACATAAAAAAGAGGATGTAATGATCCTGTAATGTTTTTTTGCTCAAGAGGGCAGAGGTTTGAAAAAGTAGACTGTCCTCTTAAAAAGAGGATGTCTGGTCACCTTACCTAAGATTAGCATGATTTTACATTTTTAAATATATATAAATGATAGTACGTAATAAAATGTAACCTGAAAATTTAGCAATTAATAGATACAAAACAATACCAACACAACAAAATAGAACTGGTTGTAACATCTAGGTAAGACTGACACAAAAATGTTGCGATACAGATTAAGAACCAATAAGAGACAAAAACAATTTAAATTACTTACGCCGACATGAATAATAATAATAAAAAAATACCATTAAACTTAATGACAGAGAAAGTAAATAAAGGACTACAGAAATAATAATTGGATTAAAATGCTTAAAATTTAAAGTATAAACTCGTCCAGG
Organism: Salticus scenicus; assembly: GCA_963930645.1. NCBI lineage: Eukaryota > Metazoa > Arthropoda > Arachnida > Araneae > Salticidae > Salticus > Salticus scenicus. Next base: position 166,083,364 of record OZ005655.1, read on the forward strand.
GGGTATGTACTTCATAAAGCTGCGAAAACTGCATCGATTTCGTAAAACAATATAGCTAATCATAGCAATTTATATTGTTTCGGCCCCGATCGAGGCAGCAAAACCATTTTGAATGAGAAATTAAATAAATTATTAACCCTACAAGGCTCAATTTTTTTTTAGTGTGTGGCAAAAATATCAGAAGATAGGGAAAACTTATAAAAATAAAACCATATTTTACAGAAAAATCAACTTTTTATTTCAGTTCCGCATACGGTACATTGAGCCTTAACTATACTTTTTGGTATTAAACTAGTACAATTGAATTGTTTTGGAAATAGTTTCCTATTTGAATTTTTTTCAATTAGTGACTTATTATTTTAAACAAAATGAAATAACTATTATATATTTTACTTTTTTTATATATTGCAATTTATAATAAACAAAATTATATAACTAATATAATAAATTTGTTATTTTTTTATTGATGAAAAGATCTAAAACATTTATTATATTTACTAGCCGCCTTCGGCGACCACCTGGTTTGCGATCCTTGAAAAATACGACTTTACAAAACTGTTGGATATGAAGGATTTCATATCCACAAACACCCTATTACAAATTTATTTTTGCAGAGTGTAGAATATTTGCAGTGAAACATGGCTGAAAGTTTTTGAAGTGTATGAGCATGCAGAGTTTAAATTTAATTTAAAATAAATGCATGAAGACAAATAATCACAAAGTTTTAATTAACCAAATAAGTTTATTAAAGTTTAATAAAACATATGTAAAAAATAAAAATATAACACTATAATAAAGTAATAGTTTATCTTTTAACAAAAATAAGTTTCATTAATTACTTAACTTTTACATCTTAATTGCAAACAATAAAGACATTCAAAAATATGACAAGAATATCAAAAACGATATTTTAAAAGGTTAAATGATATTTAAATAGCTAAATGGCTTCATGACACGATAGTAAAAGTTCATATAATCTGAGCAGTAAGAGAAATAAAGTTCTTTTTAACTAAAAGTCAAAAAGTCTTCATAAAAGTTCTTTTACCTGTTTATATCTTTTACTTCACTAAAAAGAAAAATAAACTTAACTTATACTAAACTATCACGTTAGGCCAACAGGTACTCAATCCCCCATTAAACCTAACGCGAATAACGAAACATTAAGAAAAATCAAAATAAGAAAAACCTCCAGCCTCTCAAACTTCATAGCTGTCTATTTATATCTACTTTCACCTAATTAACATTCATACTGAAAGCGAAAGTTCTAGATGATTCTGCATTAGATTTGCATATGGCGTTCAACTGTTTTCAGATGAATTCACGAAAATTCGGTAAGTTACGAGAACGGTTGAATCAGCAAATTAACAATCGCAAATCCTACAGTGAATTACAGAACCAACTCTTTAACTGCTGGCTGTTATGAGTGAAAGACCAGAATGAGCAATACAGCCGAAGGTAAACAAACAACGTGACTAAAAATAAACATTGAGTTAATTTACATTAATGGAACTAATTCTAAAAGGTAAGATATACGTTTTTATTTTGTATTTTACTATTAATAAAGATTTATTTTACCTTTTGGATCTTGGATGATGAGATTAATAAAGGGAGTAATTACTAACAATCCCCCCCTCACATCATCCACCGTCCTACAGACAAAGTGCGTATTGCACAAAGGAGAGACAACACTAACTCAATTCCCTTGAGTTAAACCACTAAATGTATCAAAATTAAGTCTCTGTGACTTACAGTTAAGTTAATTTGTTACTTTTAAATTAGAAAATATTTTACAACTTTTACAAAAATACTGATTTTTTTTTTTTTTTACTATCAGATCATGATCACAAAATAATCAAAATATATTAAATTTCAGTTTTCGAACTACCTATTTTTCTTCCTCTTTATACAATATATAACCCGTACATAGCCACAAAAATTCATTATAAATAACATCAATTTTACAAACATATAAATAACCACATATATTTGCACACTGTACAATTAACATAATTAACCACTAAATTGATATACCTCATTTATTATATAACAGTTCATTTAACTCTACTTTGAATGCATATTAAATATGAGAATACTTATTTACTGTAGAAGCAACAATGCAGGACAATACGTTCACAAATCCATCATCTTTTATGTATGGGGCCCCATTTCATTCTAACCATTCACTCTCAAAAAGAATTTATAACAGAAAATAATATCAAATTATATATATACATATTCATACATCATTGTTTCTATAAAACTTAAACTGTATCAATATATTTTAACATTTCTTTTACAATTGAACAACTATAAATACTGTGTCATAAGTTAAGCGGGATCTAGTGGCAGTTCCAATAAAAACTAAATAAAACGAGGACTCACTGACTTAAAAAAATATTAACATGCCCGCGATATGCCCTAGCATGACAACAAACATATTTGACAGGAAAATTAAATGCTTAACTTAATGACAAGTAAACCCTTTTTTTTCAACATTAAATTGCATATCAAAGTAGCTATATACAAGTGTGTATTTTAAAACCAAAAGAGAGTCTATATCAAACAATACATTAATTATATCAAATTTCAATACTTTTATAAAACAATGTACTTCAATTAATCAATTATACAATATACAAATAAATTATATGCAAACTACTTAGTTCACAAAAATATTACTTATAAATCTGTTTAGGTCATTCTTGGTGAGTGGCTTGGTAAAGGCATCAGCCAAATTAGATTTACTTCGTACAAACTGCAAGTTAAATTTATTTTCATAAACCAGATTTCTGACAAAAAATAATTTAACATCTATATGCTTAGAATGGTGATTTTCGATAGGGGATTTTACAAAGTCAATAGTGGCCATATTATCTATATATAAAATAGGTTGAGTTTTACTGCCAGAGATAATTTTAAGATTATAACATTCTTTTAAAATATTATCGAACCAAGTTAATTCTCGGGCTGCTTCAGTCATAGCGATGAATTCCGCTTCCATCGTTGATAGGCTTACACTATGTTCTTTAAACGTTCGCCAACTGATGGGAGAATTTCCTATCAAAACTAACTGACCACCGAGTGAGGTTCGATCATCACGATTGGCAGCAAAATCTGCATCTGAATAGGTAATTAATTGAATCTTTTTACATGTTAAATTTAATTTTAAGTGTTTAGTATGGACCACATGTCCTAGTAACTTTAACAGACCATCCCAGTGGGTCATACCAGGATTAGATTGAAATTGGCTTAACACATTCACTGCATAAGCTATGTCAGGTCTGGTACGATTAGATATAAACAATAAACAACCTAATATGCTCCTGTATGGTAAACGAGACATTTCAGCATCAGTTTTAGGACATGTACTCTTAGAATATACAGAACCTTTACTTATGGGTAAGGAGGTAATTGGCAATTTAAATTTACTAAACCTTTCATACACTTCTTCAATGTATGTTTGTTGATGTATGAAAATATCTCCTTGAGATTCTTCAATCTCTACCTCCTCAAATTCTACACCTAATAACTTTAGTTCTACCCATAATTTTAATATCAAACTTATCTTTAAGCAGGTCTAATACATTATCTATTACTTTCTGATTTCTGCCAAAGATTACAAAATCATCTACATATAAAGCTAAAACTATATCATTTCTATATGTATAGGCACAATTGCACCATTCAAATTTCTTAAAACCTATATTAAGTAAAACCTGATGCATTTCGAAAAACCATTGCCTACCCGATTGATGTAGACCATACAGAGCCTTTTCTAATTTACAAAATTTACTTTCTTGCCCTGCAATTATGAAACCTAATGGTTGTGACATATAAACATTCTCATCTAGAGGGGCATATAGATAAGCACCAGTAATGTCGCATTGTATATGTGACCAACCATTAAATGATACTAAAATAGAAAAGAAAAACCGTAAGACACTAAAATTTACAACTGGGCTAAATGTCATATCATATGACTTACCCTTGACCTGTTTAAAGCCTTGAGCTACTAAACGTGCTTTGAAACGTACGATTTTTCCTTTTTCATTACGTTTAATGGTATACACCCAGCAACATCCAATAGGTGTTACATTTGGTGGCAAATCTACTAAACGCCATACTCCCCTCTCATACATTATGTCTATTTCTTTTTGCATGGCTTTACGCCATTCATATCTTTGATCTGATTTTACTGCTTGTTTATATGTCTTAGGGATGGTTACTTTATTTAGTCAACTAGATTCACCTAGGCTAGAAGATACAGTCCTTATATCATCATCACTATCTTTAGTAACCTTTTTCCCCCTGTTACCAAACCTCTGTATGTATTAGAACCTTTAAAACTAAATAACTTAGGGTCAAAGTATATTTGGTGTTTATTACAATAATTTCTTACATCTTTTAATGACCTTGACCTTTCGGTTTTACCTTCCTCACAATAGTATATATCAGTTCGTGAGCCATCTCTTCTTAAAACTGATTTTCTAACCCATGTTACATGTCTAAGACCTGAACTGCTATCACCGTCACTCTCATCAAATGACGACCGAGACATTTCATCACCACTGTCTGAGGATTCAGAAGAGGTTTCGGAGGGTTCAAAGACATTCTCAACGATTTTCCTACCTCTATATTTGCTCAAACTTGTGGAATCCGATACATCATCAGATCTAAGACTATTACTGGGCTCCAGCACTGCTCCATTAACTGCGTCTTTATAATATACATCTTCATCAAAAGCAACATTAATAGTTTCAACTATACTATTATTTTCAGGTAACCAAATACGGTAACCTTTGGTCTTAAAGGCATAACCTACCATATATCCTTTCCGAGCCCTTTTATCAAGTTTTCCCCGATGTTGCCTTGGTATTCCAATATATGCTACTACACCGAACGGTTTAAGATGTTTTACAGAAGGTTTTGTACCTCCGAACAGCTCAAATGGGGTCTTTCCTAACTTACTATGGCAAACTCTATTCCATGTATAAGTACTATACACAGGGCCCGATTAAGCTTTGAAGCTAGGGGAAGCTCAGCATCATTTTGGGGCCCCCTTTCATTTCAGAAAATCTTGTTTTCCTGTTACATATTGTAGTATAAAAATTTATAGACAAAAAAAAAAAAATAGTGTGTTTATTATTTTTAATTTTTTTTTCATACATCTGGGTGGTTTCTACACAGAACATTAAAATCATACAACTTTTTAAATAAGAACATTCAGATTTTTGAGGTTAAATAATAGATTTTTCCCGAAATAGTGAGTGTTTTGTCTTGTTTTAGGTAACCTTTCTCAGAAAAAATTCAATCTCAGTGTGAAAATATGAAACAAAAAATTCAAGATCATGCTTTTAATTCTTATGGGGCCCCACTTAAATTTTAGAGGGGAAGCTTGTGCTTCCTGAGCCTTTTGGATAATCAGGCCCTGAATACAATACGGCTTCGGGCCACAAACTAGCTGGTAGTCCCGACTCATTTAAAATTGTCCGAGCACTACTAACCACAGTCTGATTAAACCGTTCACATGGACCATTTTGTTCGGGAGTATACACATTGGTAAGCTCGTGTTGGATACCCTTTTCAGTAAAATATGCCTGCATTCTACTATTTACAAATTCCTTTCCATTGTCTGACCGAAATGCTTTTACCCTACGGTCAAGAAAAGTTTCTACTCTAGTAATGTTTTTTTAACAATTTCGAAAACTTCCGTTTTCTCTATCATCGGATAAACTGCACATTTACGTGAGTAGTCATCGATAATGGACAAGTAGTATCGTTCTCCCATTCTACCTCTTTCTTGCTGTGGTCCCCATACATCGGCATATAAAAGATCTGAAACACCCTTTGACCTAATTCGATTAATTGGTTTAAATGAAACTCTTTTAAATTTATTTATTCTGCAGGACTCACACTTATAACCATTATTTTAAAAAATTGGCATACCCCTCACATGTTCATTTCTACTTGTATATACCAAAGTGGGTATATTTATATGGCTAAACCTTCTATGCCATAACTCAGTTTAATTACTAACTTTAGTTGGTGCCGCAAACGAAACCTTTTTCTTTTTATTACTTAAAATTTTAGGCGACACATAATAAATACCATCTCTGAGGGTTGCCTTAAAAAGTAATTTATCATCATTATCTACAACTTTTACCAAGCCGCTCCCACCATGAAATTTTGCACCATCTACATCTAAACGAGGTCCTGAAATTAGATTATGTCTCAGTTTAGGTGTATACATAACATTCTTTAACAATATTATACGTTGACCAAATTTTACTTTTAAAACCCCTTTTCCTTCTATGGGGAAATCAACTCCATCAATAGCTACACTTAAAGATTCATTATTTACAGGTGCAAATTCAATAAAAAAGTTTTTGTTATTTACAAAATGATGGATTGCCGCAGTATCAAAAACAAATTGTGTTGATTCATTTGATTCACTTAAACAAGGACATGTAATAAGATCAGATGAAAATTTTGACTTACATAGCTTTGGCTTCTGTCTAGTCTGTCTGTGCTCAGTCTTCTCAACACGATGTCTTGAATCAGACGCTGGGCTTGCTGAGTATCGGCGACTTGAACGCGGAACACTTTCTTGAATTAGGCGATTCACAACGTCTACAGCTACAGGAAGAACCTTTAGTCCGTCTGTTTATACTCCTTGATGGACGGTCACATTCCCTTTTTCTCCTTAAAGGGCAGAATCTTGCATAATGTCCAGGTTTGGCACAATTAAAGCATATTAAAGCTTTCTTTACTTGAGATTTAATCTCTGTATGACTGACTTTTATACTGTCTTTATCACGTAATTTGACTCTTGTTTCTTCTGCTACAAGAGTTTCTACAATATTTTTAAAGGTAAACTGTTCACCTTGCCATCGTAGTATCACTTGAACTATACTATCAAATACTGATTGTAAAAATCTTAACAGTTGAAAGTTCAAATAAGCTTCGCTGAAATTCAAATCAAGCTTTCGAGTCTTTTCGTATATCTGTGATAACCGAGCTGCAAAAAGTTTTATACTTTCATCAGTCCTTATACGAGTCTCACACAACTCACTAAATACTTGCATGTGATATGCCTTCGAGTCAGGCTTGTAATACTTTTCTAAAGTAGCCCATACTTCCACTGGATCCTTGATGTTTTCTATTATTTTGCGATACTGCTCAGATATATTGAGATAAATAAGCGATAAAGCTGTATTAGCTCTAAATTCGTGCGAGCTCAATTCTTTCTTATACTTCTTATCATCTAATTTATCTGGAGCAGGTGGTTCAGGTTTTCTTTCAGAAGTTTCTATTAATTTCCAAACATTTCTTTCCATTAAAATATATCTTATATCCTGACTCCACTGGTCATAATTATCTGCCTCCAATTTCGCGATAGTATATGAAGCCATTTTTTTTTTTTATTAACTAACTAAATATCTTTTATAAAAAAAAAAAAAAAAATCCAATTTTTACAGTTTAGTTAGCTTTTACTGTTTAATGTAGAAAAATGACGTTTTATAGTTAAACGATGCCCCCCCCCCTCCTACTAAAACTATCTTAAAGTCAATGAGGGGGTGTTGAAATACTTCATGCTTTTACACTAGAACAAAAATTTAAACTCCACGATTTATAAAAACTCTGCAAAAAATTACATTAGCAAACCTTCCGCCCATAACCAAAAATGGTGTTGGATATGAAGGATTTCATATCCACAAACACCCTATTACAAATTTATTTTAGCAGAGTGTAGAATATTTGCAGTGAAACATGGCTGTAAGTTTTTGAAGTGTGTGAGCACGCAGAGTTTCAATTTAATTTAAAATAAATGCATGAAGACAAATAATCACAAAGTTTTAATTAACCAAATAAGTTTATTAAAGTTTAATAAAACATATGTAAAAAATAAAAATATAACAGTATAATAAAGTAATAGTTTATCTCTTAACAAAAATAAGTTTCATTAATTACTTAACTTTTACATCTTAATTGCAAACGATAAAGACATTCAAAAATATGACAAGAATGTCAAAAACGTCAAAACGATATTTTAAATGGTTAAATGATATTTAAATAGCTAAATGGCTTCATGACCCGATAGTAAAAGTTCATATTATAATCCGAGCAGTAAGAGAAATAAAGTTCTTTTTAACTAAAAGTCAAAAAGTCTTCATAAAAGTTCTTTTACCTGTTTATATCTTTTACTTCACTAAAAAGAAAAATAAACTTAACTTATACTAAACTATCACGTTAGGCCAACAGGTACTCAATCCCCCATTAAACCTAACGCGAATAACGAAACATTAAGAAAAATCAAAATAAGAAAAACCTCCAGCCTCTCAAACTTCATAGCTGTCTATTCATATCTACTTTCCCCTAATTAACATTCATACTGAAAGCGAAAGTTCTAGATGATCCTGCATCAGATTTGCATATGGTGTTCAACTGTTTTCAGATAGAGATGTGAGCGGGGAAAAAACCCGGGTTTAAACCTGGGAATAAACCCAGTTTTTAGGGAAGGGAATTTTGAAAGTTTCCAAAACAAGGGAATTTTGAGGTTTTTTTTTTTTTTTGTTTTTTTTTTTTTAACCAATATTAGAGATGTTCTACGGCATTCGAAAATGTTATCTTACACTTAGTTGTTTTTTATGATCTTTCGATTTTAAAATAGTGCTTTTAACGTCTACAAAATTTAAAATTACTAGTATAAAATTTTATTAATATGTTCCGAAATAACCTGTGTCCTCTAGAATGGTCAATAATATTACACTAAAAAATATTATTTTAATTAAAATTTCAACAATATTAATATGCAATAAATAAATAAATAAATGACATCCAAATTGTTAATTATTAGCTATTGAAAATTTTATGTATTGATCCAATGCATTCAAAAATTATTGCTGGAATTTTTAATAACCAAAGAACTGATGTTCGATTTGTTCCTCGTGCTCTTTAACTGATTATAACAAAATTTCACCAATTTATGTGAAATTTCGTTAAACCAATAAAACAAAATTTCATAATTTTTAAAGTATTTTTATCATAATTTAATTTCATTCTATTATTTTAATAACATATTTTATTATGGCATTCATTAATAAAAAAAAAAAAAAAAAAAAAAGTAAAAGTTCTAAAAGTTATTTAAACAGGCAGACAAAACTTCATAATTTATTATTGTTAATAACGTAAACGTTTAATCTTTTATTATTTTTTGTAAAATAGTCACATAATTTTCAATATAACTTTCATTTAAGCAAGTAGAATAAAAATGATATTGAAATAAGTTGTTTGTGCACTTAACCCCTTAACGCGCGCTGTCCTCGCTGCGAGGACGCAAAATGTAAGATCCAGCTGCAAAAATTCATCCCGGAAATTTTTTAGCAAAAATTTATGTTTATAACATAGAAGAAAAGGCCGGTTTTTTTAGCCTCAAAATTTAAAAATTTCTTTTAGTTTAATTTAGTTCATGAATTCCGATGGCAGTATAATTTAAAGGATCCTAATTGTCTTGTGCCGCAAAGGGTTAAAAGAATAAAATTAAATTTAAACATTCAGTATTAGTTTCTTCCCATCAAAGCTTCCAATGTTCCCAAAATTCCCGGTTTAAACCCGAAAATTCCCATGTTTATTCCCCTGAATCAAAATTCCCGGGTTTTTTACATCTCTATTTTCAGATGAATTCACGAAAATTCGGTAAGTTACGAGAACGGCTGAATCAGCAAATTAGCGATCGCAAATCCTACAGTGAATTACAGAACCAATTCTTTTACTGCTGGTGTTATGAGTGAAGGACCGGAATGAGCAATACAGCCGAAGGTAAACAAACAACGTGACTAAAAATAAACATTGAGTTAATTTACATTAATGGAACTAATTCTAAAAGGTAAGATATACGTTTTTAGTTTGTATTTTACTATTAATAAAGATTTATTTTACATTTGGATCTTGGATGATGAGATTAATAAAGGGACTAATTACTAACAAAAACTCCCGCTCGGTGGCGCCTGCGGCGCCTTTTTCCCGTTTCAGGTCTACAACACAGCTTATTGACATATAGTGAAAATAGCTTTATTGAAAAATTTAATCGCAGTAAATTCCCGCTCAGTTGCGCTTGCGGCGTCCTCTTCCCATTTCAATATCTGTGTTAGTAATTAGCCCCTTTATTAATCCCATCATCCAAGATCCATGTAAATCTTTATCCCTATATATACGTAATAAAAATAAAATAAATCTTTATTAATAGTACAATACAAAATAAAACGTATATCTTACCTTTTAGAATTAATTCCATTAATGTAAATTAACTGAATGTTTATTTTTTAATCACGTTGTTTGTTTACCTCATAGAATAATAATAAAGGAAGAAGGAGCGTACGTGTTTTGGTTTCGGTTTATAAAATCCAGGAATGCCGGGTATAGGGTTGTAACAGTGCTTCCATCTGATTGGTTAGCGACTTGTTGGCGAGATTTTTTAATCGTCTCATCTCTCTGTCAATCAGTCTGCGAGGCAGCACCCACAACAAACAGCGATAAATGCGCTGAGGATGGGTGCCCTACTTCAAAGTTGAGAGGAGCAAAAGTAGCTTTTGCTGGCATTTCACTAGAAGGGGTTTGTAAGCATTAGAGTATTAGCATGCTCCTTCTTCCTTTATTATTATTCTATGGTTTACCTTCGGCTGTATTGCTCATTCCGGTCCTTCACTCATAACAGCCAGCAGTAAAAGAGTTGGTTCTGTAATTCACTCTAGGATTTGCGATCGCTGATTTGCCGATTCTGCCGTTCTCGTAACTTACTGAATTTTAGTAAATTCATCTGTAAACAGTTGAACGCCGTATGCAAATCTGATGCAGGATCATCTAGAACTTTCACTTTCAGTATGAATGTTAATTAGGTGAAAGAAGGTATAAATAGACAGCTATGACGTTTGAGAGGCTGGAGGTTTTTCTTATTTTGATTTTTCTTAATGTTTCGTTATTCGCGTTTTAAATATTCAAATGGCTAAATATCATTTAGCCATTTGAATATTTAAAATATCGTTTTGACGTTTTTGACATTCTTGTCATATTTTTGAATGTCTATCGTTTTCAATTAAGATGTAAAAGTTAAATAGTTAATGAAACTTATTTTTGTTACAAGATAATCTATTAATTTATTATACTGTTATATTTTTTATTTTACATATGTTTTATTAAACTTTAATAAACTTATTTGGTTAATTAAAACTTTGTGATTATTTGTCTTCATGCATTTATTTTACGTTAAATTGAAACTCTGCATGCTCATACAGTCGGCTGCAAAATTATTCGAGCACTAGCCAATAATTCCTATATTTTAAAAGTACACTTAAGACTGTTTTACTAAGTAAATACTTGTCGAATCATGTTCTTAGACTGATTAAGAACATGACTCGATAAAGGATTTATTTAACAAAGCTGTATTAAGTGTACTTTTTTTTGGCAAGGATTATTGCTAGTGCTCGAATAATTTTGCAGCCGACTGTACACTTCAAAACTTTCAGCCACGCTTCATTGCAAATATTCTGCACTCTGCTAAAATAAATTTGTAATAGGGTGTTTGTGGATATAAAATCCTTCATATCCAACAATCTGAAACAGCCTGTTCACTCACCAGCCTTATCCCCGTTTTCGAACTTACAACACCTTCCTCGCTCATTAGAATTTGAAATATTGAAATTTTAAAATATTACAGTGCCATCTGGCGGTAGAAATTTCTGTAATCTACTGTTCAATTTGCATGTATATTGAGCGAAAGTTTGTTTATTATTGGCCGGAAGGCCATTTATTTGCAAAAGAAAACCTAATTAGGACACCTCAAAACGTGTAAATCTGGTGAAAATTTTCGATAATATAAAAGATATATAAATTTAAAATATCTTTCCAATGATGTATTAAAAATAATTTAATCATAATTAGAAATTGAAATTTTGAAATTTTAAAATATTACAGCGTCATCTGACGGTAGAAATTTCTGTAATCTACTGTTCGATTCCAAATCGACAAAATTTTCAAATGATGTATTACTTATAAAATTGTTTTATTTAGTAGCTGAGATGCAAATGAAAACCGATTCAAGAGACCTCAAAACGTGTAAATCAGGTGAAATCTCGAATTCCACTTTCGATAATATAAATAAAGGTGTTCTGGGTATTCCGTTGTTTTCTCTGTAATTCCCATTCCTTTTCTACATCTTTGCAAAGGTGTTCTGGGTATTCAGTTGTTTTCTCCGAAACTCCCGTTCCTTTTCTACATCTTTGCCCCTTCGCTCTCCCTCCCCCCTTTCCGTCGATAATGGTAATTTTACACTCGAAAATATATAAAAGTACTTTAAAATATCTTTCGAATGATGCATTAAAAGTAATTTAATCATAATTAGAATTTGAAATATTGAAAATAAAGGTGTTCTGGGTATTCCGTTGTTTTCTCCGAAACTCCCGTTCTTTTTCTACATCTTTGCAAAGGTGTTCTGTGTATTCAGTTGTTTTCTCCGAAACTCCCATTCCTTTTCTACTTGTAAAATAAAAAGAAAATTTAACTTTTTTTTTTTTAATTTTTGCCCCCTCTTCCCCTGCTTTAAGCTTTCCTAATAATTCTGCTCTTTCAAAAAGATTCACAATCGAATTATCAGGAATTAAAACCAAATACTACGAAATTTCAACGGCATATCTGAATTTAAAATACTACAAAATATCTTTTCCCAATAAAAATGTATATATTTTTTTTTGTTTATTCAGATATTTTCATGACAATTGAACAGTAGCTTTATAATATGCTGTCTAGGCCAAATATTAATTTAAATATAACGTGAATGAAAATTTGAAAAAGTTTGAAAATTGTAATTTTTATCCCCACTATGAAACACGTGATATCTTAATTGGTTACATTAATTTCCTTTTTTATCGCAGACAGTTGTCTCGCATGTGTTTTGTTTCCGATCCAGGCAGCGGAGAAAATCGTCTGCTGATAGAATGTTTCTTTTTGGTCATTTTTCGATCGACATGGGTCGACATTTTAATTAATATCTCCGCAACTAATTAAAATTTTTAAATTATGTTTTCACTATCCCCTTGGGAAGGCTTCTGAGCACCCGTATGTCAAATTTTATACTTCTGCGTTCAGTAGGGGCTGAACATATAGATGCTCAGACAGACAGACAGAGAGACCGACATCTTCTTTTATTATTATAGATTTAGGCAAAGTTCTATGCGACATTTGCCCCAAGATAAGAATGTTTTTCCTTTGCAACCAGGATATTTGCATCGTTGTCTTTTTTCACCCCAAACAGGAAAATGCTCAAACCTCTCATCACGAGGAGGTAGGATTGATGTAATTCTCTTCTGCCTTTCATTTTCAATTTCATCAGATAAACTTGGTCTACCTCTCTTTTTGTTTATCGATAGCCCAATCATGCATAAACTCGTGACCCGTCAAATAAGCCCAAGACAAAACAGCTCCGACAAATGAGCCCAAAGGACAAAACAGCCCCGACAAAAGAGCTCCGACAAAACAGCCCCGATAAAATAGCCCCTGACAAAATAGCCCCAGACAAAACAGCCCCAAGACAAAATAGCCTCCGACAAAATAGCCCCAGCCAAAATAACCTCCCGACAAAACAGCCCCGACAAAAAAAAAAAAAAAAAAAACCGACAAAATAGCCCCGACAAATTGGATAACCGGATGTGTGTCATATAGTTTTTTCAGAATCAAAGAAAAATACAGCGTATTAGCGCCACCTATCGGCCTATACACACAAAAATTTAAACATCAGTAGGCAAAAAAATGGTGCACTTATACAAAATAGATTTTGATGTGTAGTATTTCATAAGCAAGGAAAATTCAGAGAAATTTACAACATAAAAACGCTACCTTCCGACCGATAACAAACAACATTTCGTGTAATATTCACAGAATTTAAAAAATGATACAGTTATGCCCATTAGATTTTAAGATAAACTTTTTATAAACAAAGAAAATGACAGCATTTCAGCATCAGCGCTACCTTTCGGCCGATATAAACACAAATTTAAACAAAATTTACAACGTAACTACACCACCTTTCAGTCCATATACACACAATTTTAAAATCCAGTGAGGACAACAATAGTGTTGTTATGCACATTAGATTTTGAGTCATGGCTTTTTTAGAAACAAGGAAAATTAGATCATAGCAGAACCAACGTTCGGCCGATATTCACGCATATTTTAACGTGAGAAAGAAAATTAAGCGACGGATACTTTTTTTAAAGTGTATAATGTTCAATAGAAGCTGAGATATAGTCTCAGTCTAAATGGTGGAATAAGCAGAAGAGTATCGCCACCTTCCGGATAATAAACACCAAAATACAATCAAGATAATTTATTTTATACACACAAAGTTTAAAAAGTTTCTGTTTTTTTTTTTTCGTTGTTGTTGTTGTTGTTGCTTAAAATTACACAAGATTAAATAATTTCAGCGGAGCATAACACTGATGTCTGCCGTCGATGTACACATAAAGTTGAAATGGTTGCTGATTAAATCATTTTTATCTTAAAACTAGCAGGCAACGCCCGCTTCGCCGGTCCCTATTTTTAAAAGAATCACTATAATTACTGAATTCTCAAAATTGCATTAATTTTTATCACATGAAAAAAAAAAAAAAAAAAAAAAAAAAAAAGAGAAATAAAATCTGATTAGGAAAAATTTCGCACAGGGTTCTCGCTGCCTTCGGAAAAAATTCCCAAAATGCTCTAACTCTTATTTCTATTATTTTCTCCCTTCGCCCCCCCCCCTCCTGTCTATCCTAATAATTTTACAAATTTGAAAATATCGATTTTAAGTATCAAAAACCTCTATGCACCAGTTTTGAACGGTCTATCTCTATTTTTATTTTTTTGCCCCTCTGCTCTCCCCCCTTCCCGCCCCTCCCAATAATTTTAAAAATTCGAAAATATCCGCAATCGATTTGTAGGTATTAGAAATCTTTATGTACCAATTTTGAATGATCTAACTCTATTTCTTTTTTGCCCCTCTGCCCCCCTCCTTCCCGGCGCTCCTAATAACTTTACACTTTCGAAAATTTCCCCATTCGACTTGCAGGCCTCTGAAACCTATCTGTACCAATTTTGAACGCCCTAACTGTATTTCTATTTGTTTTTGCCCCATAGCCCCCCCCTTACCGCCCCACCTAATAATTTTACAAATTCGAAAATATCCGAAATCGATTTGTAGGTATCGAAAACCTCTATATACCAATTTTGAACGATCTAACTCTATTTTTATTTTTTGCCCCCCTCTCCCCTCCCCCCCCTTGCTGCCCCTCCTATAACTCTACACAATCGAAAATATCCTCATTAGACTTTCAGGCCTCTAAAACCTATCTGTATCAATTTTGAACGCCCTAACTGTATTTCTATTTGTTTTTGCCCCTCAGCCCCTCTCCCCCCCTGCTGCCCCACCTGGGGGCTGAATTTCAAAAATTCCAGAAATTTGTTTTTAGATATTTGCATTAGCTATATTTTAGAGCAAAAATTTCACGCATATCTATTTTTTTGTTTGAGATATATAGGATTATGCGAAATCACGTTTTACGCATGTGAAATCACGTTTTGCCCCCTCGCCCCCCTTGGGGACCGAATTTTGAAAATTCCAGAAATTGGTTTTTAGAAATTTGTATTAGCTATATTTTAAAGCAAAAATTTTACGGATATCTGTTTTTTTGTTTGAGATATGAAGGATTTCGTGAAATCAAATTTTGCCCCCCTCCCCCCCTTGGGGGGCGAATTTTGTAAAATCGCTTCTTAGCGGATGCCTACGTCATAGAAAGAACATTGTCACGAAATTTCATGCTTCTAGGTCCAGGGGTTTGGTCTGGGCGTTGATAGATCACCCCCTCACTCACTCAGGAAGTGTTCTTTTATATATATAGATAAAATTATGCAAGTTATTTTTTTTTTTTAATTATGAAAGTGTAAAGTTATTTGGAGGATAGATTAAGGGACAGTAGGCCCCAAGTGAGAGTTCGCCACGGCCTAAATGAGTTTAATCGCTGCATGAAAGCTCACCTGTTTGGCGATGTATCACAAAAGTTAATCAGAACAAATTTAACTCGAGATGAAAAAAAAAAAAATCAAGTATTGTTAAATTCTGCTTATTAGTTTAGTTACAGCGACCAGAACTTTTGCTGACACACACAGACAGATATCTCGAAATGTCTAAATTCATAGAAAACCTTAAATCAAAAAATTTCAGGAATATTTCATTCCCTATTTAGGTATATAAAAGAAAATAACAAATCCACATTTAAAAAAATAGTCATTTACAATTTACAAAAATACATTATGTTTTACATTAAATAATTACAAGATAAAAAGATCTTTTTATGTCCAAATTTTCTGTTGAATCATATAAACATACCTGGTAACTTTTATAATTTATTTCGGAGTACTGTTAACTTCGTCCTTTATTCACACCAGTATTGTTTAAAAGCACTTTTCTTCTTATCTCATCATAATTAAATATTGGAGAAAATTTCTCTACAATCATAATGATGTGAAAAAAGGGCGGAGCTACAGTATTCCGGAATAAATTATAAAAGATACGTATAAACGCTACCGAAGGCAGCGGGGACCCATAATAATTGGCTGAAAGTAATAAAAAAAATGCATTGTCATCGTGTTCTGAGCTTTTCTAAAAGTTTCAAATTTCTAACTAGTCGAGATAGAGCACGGGCCGAAATTTTGAGGCCCAAGCCCCTCGCGGCCCATTTCAAAAATATGTAAAATAACAAAAAAAAAAAAAAAAAAAAAAAAAAAGCATGTTTTTCTATGAAAAAGATTTTTAGTATGTGTTTTGTAGAGATTTTATATAGACAAGTAACAGAATGTTCTTTAACAAAGCTGCTGAACTTTTACAAGATAATTATATATAAACAGAAATTCATTATTACAGACATACAAAAGGCACAAAGTACGACAGAAAATCAAATCGAAAATATTAGCATTCATAAAACAATATAGGAAAATATTTAAAATAATTGATACTACTAAAAATGTACTTTCAACCATTTCCTCTTATATACCGTAATGTATCTGAATCTTTCATGTGGTCCGATAAACAAAACTTTAATGCTAATCCAACCATATTCAATAGAAAAGATGCTTTTGCACATGCTAGAAATGATGCTACTTTTACCCAGTGCACAGGAGAAAAGACAAAGGAGCTTTCGCGAAAAAGTTACAGTGGAATGATTTTTACTGCCTTTATACCACCTAAACTCTTCAGACCATAGGACACAAAGCCTTATACACAGTAACGTATCTAATTTCTTTTGTTTGTACATGTGTGAAAACTAGTAATGACATGCATACTATTTTGAATAAGAAACCATCTAATATTACATTAAATAAAATATATTAATTTCGAGACATGCTAAAAATATTTGCGGAAAATCAAATCTCAAACAAGCACACTGATATTCATTTTAATTGAAGTTACAGACATTTTTTAACAAAATGAAATTTTATGTGCTATACAAGCCTGTGAAATTATGTAAAATAAATGACTGAAGAAATATTTTATCTTTAACTTTTTCCTTGACTAACGAGGAAACTAAAAAAAGATTCGGGCCGACACGGCCTGGAATAAATATCATCCACGCCGGCCCGGTCCGAGTATACACAAAATAATTGAGCCCGAGCCCGGCCCGAGAGAAAATTGAGAAATTCGGCCCGAACCCGGCCCGTGCAGACCTTTAAGTCAAGAAGTTATATGATTATTGAATCATAAAAACGCTACCGAAGGCAGCAAGGACCCGAAAAAATTGGCTAAAAGTAATTAAAAAGTAATTAAAAAGTAATGCCCATCTGCGTAGCACTAGTGCGACGTAAAAACCCAACCAACCAACCTGAATTAGTGAAATTCCTGCTCTGTAGTGTGTTTAACAATGTTTACTGGAGTTCTGTAATACGAATGTCTTATTGGATTGTGCGAGAATACGCGTTGATTATTAATTTTTGTGGCACACAAAAAAAAAAAAAAAAAAAAATAGTTTTATTCGACTGTTTTCAGAATATTTATTAAATAAAGTGCATTCGTCGACTGGAACCTTTTTATGGGACAATTCTTATTCGACTGGAACATGTTTTTACGAATTACTTACTACAAGCAAAAATGTCAACAACTTTCGTAACAATGTCATTATGGGCTCTTTTATTACCTTTTTTCTTGAAATCTCTATGAAAGTAGGTCATATATAAATGATTAAAACCTTTGTATTTTTGGTCATTATGAATATAATTTTCGTAAGTATCTCCAAAGCGGAAAGTCATGCAGAAAGACCAAAAAGGGTGGTGCAGGAAAGGAAGGTGTATATATTTCTTATAACATGTAGTTACATGTTATAAGAAACCTACATACCAATTTGCAACGTTCTTTGTTGAACCGTTTTTAAGTTAGATGAGATACACACATACACAGACATACAGACGTCACAAAAAAAAAAAAAAAACGTGTAAAATCGTAGATATCTCTAAAAGCACTCCCATTAAGACTAAAATTGGTGGTGTGCAATTAGATGTCTTGACAATCACAAATATAAATTTGCAACAGTCTGCGATCAATCGTTTTCGAGCTATGCGAGATACAAAATCTATTTCGCAACACGGAATTACAATACTTCCTTATACTTCGTATAAGATTCCTATTACTACACATGGGTTAGGAGAAAAAAATGCATGGATCTAAATAAACAAAAAACAGAACTAATACTAAGAGAGGTACTACGTCCCAGAATTAATGGCGAACTTGATATCCATACAAAAAGCCACTCAAAATGTTTGCAAAGTCACATTCACTGAACAAATGGGTTTCATGTCTATTTAAAAGAAAACAATTTTCAAGGGTATACAAATTACAAAATAACAATTTATATGATTTAAATTTATCCATGCCAATAAGTAAACATCAAACATATGTAACTGTAGAATGCAAAAATCCAAACTGTATGGTACAAACGAATAGATCATAAAAATTTTAATTCAGTAAAGGAATTAAATACCAAACAGTTAGTTCAGGGAATAAAAATTAACAACTCCAAACTCGAAATAACATCCGAAATGGGCATCAAAACGAAATGAATTAACACCCCATATCCAAAAACTGCGGAAAACAGATATTAGAATTCATATACATTGACATTTGCGGACCAGTATAAGTACCAACGATAGACGGGAAGTCATACATTTTAACTTTCGTCGATGACTACTCCAGAAACACAATGATTTATTATTTTAAACAAAAAAGGTGAAGTGATCGAGTAACTAAAGGAATATGCCAATTTTACTATAAACAAATTCTTCAAAAGACCCAAAACGATAAGGTCAGATAACGGCGGTGAATATGTAAACAAAAACGTAGAAAAATATCTTTAAAAAAATGGCGTACATTGTCAGCTGTTGTGGGAGTCTTACTGGACTTACAGTACCACATTGTCCAGTACAAAACGAAGTTGCAGAAAGAAAGAAGCGAATCTTAGTCAAAATGATACGAACAGAATACTAATTTAGCTTCTATCAGAAGCTAAATTAGACAAAAAATTGTGAGGTGCAGCTATAAATACTACCAACTACCTATAAAACAGATTACCCATAAAGGCCACGAGAAAATATCCGTATGAATTACAGCACGGCAGTAAACCAAACCTAAATCACTTAAAAACTTTTGGCTGTAAAGCCTATGCGCTCATTCACAAAGTAAAATGGGCTAAATTAAACAATAAAGTACAAGAAGGTACTTTTGTCGGCTACGACAATAATGCGAAAGCGGTACAGAATGTACCTGAAAAATTATTACGTAATTCTAGCAAGAACAGTTAAATTCCTTGAAAATATAATAGCAAATTCAGGAGATAGAGTTACTCTCCAAAGATAACACGAGTAAACACCCCAACACTAAGGTGAATGTAGGGCACGGAATTAAAAAATCGACATAAATTCCCCAAACCAAAGCGAAACAAACTAACAATACTGATAATTTAAGAAGATCTAGTAGAACAATAAAGGTGTACCACCAAACAGATTAATATATTTAACTGAAAATATTGAAATTAACAAACCAAAACCTACAATGAGATGCTTAACATTTAAAGTCCACAAGAAAAAGAAAATGAAGTAAATGCCATGAAAGAAGAAATTAATTCATTAAATGAAAATAACACCTTCGCATTAGTTGAACCTCCACACGGAAGAAAATTCATTGGTTTGAAGTGGATGGAATTGTGAAATAAAATGTGAATCCCCGAGAAAAGTAGCCACGTACAAATCCTGGCGGGTTGCAAAAAGGGTTTAGTCAAAAGTTTTGCGGAAATTATTATGAAACATTTGCCCCAGTGATTTTACATAGCACAATTGGCTGGTGCTGCCAGAAAAACAGAAGTTCACCTTGTAGACATTAAAACCACATTATTACATAGAGGTCTAGAAGAAATAGTATAAATACAACATCCAGATGGCTATAAAATACGTTTACCCTATTTTTACTTCATCGCACGACTATTTCCAAAAGTATTATTTTAAAAACATATCTTAAAAAATATATCTTTTATTATTGTACATATTTTTTAGTCATATCTTTTAAAGTATCTTTGCTATTAAAACAGGAATAAACTACTACGTCAGAAACGCCAAAGAAAAATTATTGAGGTGCAATTATTTTGCACCTCAATAATTTTTCTTTGGCGTTTCTGACGTAGTAGTTTATTCCTGTTTTAATATTCCAACGCCAAGTCTCCTGCTATTATCTTTGCTATATTTCACTCTTTTAATTTCTTATGTTTAATTTCTTATATGTTCTTCAGCTTTTAAGTTGAATTCATTTTTTTTTTTTTTTTTTTTTTTTTTTTCGTAGAATTTTTTTTTTCTGTAATAATGCAGAAGTAACAAGGTTTGTGCTTTCTTTTTCACGATTTGTAAGTTCTGATATGAAATTCTGTTACATCCTGTAATTGAGAGGTTTTACATGTTCACGTTAATGAAAACAACCAATTGTTCCGCTTTACAGTTAGTGATAAAAACAATTCAAGTATTAATATAATACTTTTTCCACATGAATTCTCTTGTTTTGTTTTACTGTCTACCTTTTGCAGCTTTTTTTTTTTTTTTTTAAACCTTTTTAGTCAGCGTTATCTCTGATATGCATAGCATGTTCGAAAGACATAAACCTCTGTTTAATCCATTATATAGTGGACATAGATATCTGTAATTAATTATAAAGATGCGTATAAAAAGTTAAAAACTTTTATAAAATCGATTAAAAGTTTTAAAGAATTGAATTTTAAGAATTGCGAAATTTAAAATTTTCCACATAGCTTCCTTACAAAATATTTTTTCAGTGAGTAAAATCTGTACTAATGGGGTGATATACGAAATTGCAACATTTTAGCATTAAAAGTTCTAGAAATATGTTTAAAAAGTATTTGAGGAATTAATCGAAGATTAAGATGAAGATATGTTTATTTCGGTAATTTTCGCTCTTAATTCGTGTACCATTGATATGTTTTTTTTTAAGGATTTGCAGAGTGGTTTATATTAGATTATCTGTTTTATTATATCTCTGGGATTTTTGTAATAAAAAGGTAGAATTTTGTGCATCCCTAAATTAGAGTATACGCTTAATCACTGGAATTTTTATTTTATTTTATGGATATTCTATTTTATTTTATTAATTTTTGCTTAGGGGACATATAAAAATTTATATTTATAATTTTGAAATTAAATCCCTTAAAATTTTTATTTGATTTTATAAAATTTTGTATTTATTTATTTTACGCAACTCTGAAATTTATCCTAATGTTTTTAATGAAATGATGTTGTTAATGAAATTTATCCTTAGATCAATATTTAAAGAATTAAGTCAGAGATCTGTTTTTCGATCAACCTGAATGTCAATGAAAACATGTATAGTAAGAATGTCTGTTTTAAATGAAAATGTTTCTTTTCTTACTTTTGCCATAGCATATATGCTAAAGATGTTAGATACATACAGGTGTTTAGCTCCAGTAATAAGTGTGTCAAGTTTTGCTTGTTTCAATGGTTTTGAAGAAGATGCGATACTTTCATTTTTACATTATGTATATACATAAATACACATAATGACTTTGATTTATTTGAATATTACTGTATATATTTGTAAAATATTGGTCCTTAAAAAAATTTCAACACATTTTGTCACCCCCTCTTTCTCTCTCTCTCTCTCTTTTTTTTTTTTTTTTTTTAGAAATTAATTACCAAAAGCTTTTTATTTGCTTCTACAACTATCTCTTAAATTTTATCACCTATAAAAATCCATCGTGTATTTATAGATAAATTTTACACTGTTAATTACTGTTTATATTGTTTGTTCCCTTTAATTAAATTTCCTTTATTTTTGTGTTATTATATGTTCTTTATTTATGCATACTATTAGTACTGTAATGTTGTAAAGAAAAAATAATTCGCATTGCTACAATTTTCAATTAGAAGAATGGAAAATTAAATACGTATTTTGTAAATTTTCCTTTGTATGTGACCACAAAAAAGTGTTTTGCCTAAAATAAAAAGATGGTGTAATTTACCTTGTTTACAAGTTACGAACTCATTCCATATACTTTTTGCTTGTTTATTTGTTTATTTACTTATGAAACAATAAAGGTAAACTTAATTATTTCTTAATGAAATCATTTGAATAATGAATCTTTTAAAGCATGCGAAATTTAATTCTCATCTTTGTGTTCGTAAAACAATGAAAAAGAAAATAAAATTGACGTCATTAGACTGTTTATTTTCTAAATAGGACAATTAATTTTATGGCATAAATGCTTAACTGACGATCATTTTTATAATTTTAGATTAGTTCCGTAATATTTGAAAGAAAATGTAAATTTTTTCAACTGTTTATAAAACATCTATACATTTTTTAATTCCCACGGGGGGATGTATTACATCTCTATATATTAATAATACAGTCATTTGCAAAAGTTTAAGATCAGTAGCCGAATTTCAGTATTTTAAATCATTGCATCATTTGCGCAGATTATTGCGTCATCTCATGTGCTGATTGCATCAGATGCATTCAACTGCTATAAATAAAGGTGCCTGGCACGCTTATTGCCAGTTGTTTATTGGATTTTATCGTAGACAGTGCTGCTGTGTAATTATTGTAATGGGTAAAAAAACTTCACTTACTGTTACAAAAAAGGTCAGAAATATTGACCTTTTTGCAGCCAGAGAATGTCAAATAGTAATGCAGGAGGTTCTTGGATCTCGTACGACCATACTTCTTATCACATGATCGTCAGGTGCACTCATCTTTCTAAGGCGACCGCTTATCATAAAGGACACAAATTTTCCCGAAATTTTAAATTTACTAATAGCTTGATGCACAGCTGTCTTGCTCACATTTACCCTCAAACTTATTTGACGTTCAGAAAATCCAATTTTATGCAGGGTCAATATTTCTGACATTTATGTAACAGTAAGTGAAGGTTTTTTACCGATTACAATAATTACACAACAGCATTGTCTACGACAAAATCCAATAAACAACTGGCGATAAACATGCCGGGCACCTTTACTTATAGCAGTAGAATGCTTCTGATGCAATCAGCACATGCGATGACGTAATAATCTGCGCAAATGGTGCAACGTGTTAAAATACAGAATATCGGCTACTGGTCTTACACTTTTGCAAATGACTGTACAAATAATTTATGTACAGTTATTTGTATTTTATAAATTATTTATTATGTATTATACTATAACATGTTTCTGTAAGCAATGTTTGGAAAGAAATAGAGATTAATATTATAGATGATGAACTTTTAATGTTTCTTTATGACAACACATTTTCTTGTGACAACAAAAAATAACTTTTCACGAAAACAAAGAATATCTACAAGAAACAAAACACAGATAAAGGTGCATTTACCTAAAAAATGAATTGATTGGTGCAAAAATCAAGATTTTCTTCATTGTTTATTATTATTTTTAAAAGAAAATGCATTCACTTTTGTTTTTGGCATCACAAAGATGACATTTTTCCAAAGAAAAATAGAATCTTTGAGATACAAGGGTGTTGATGTTCAGTAGTTGAAGACATGATTAAAATTTTGATGAAATAATTTTAATTATAAGAATTCTATTTTGTATGTTTTATTTTCATAAATATGAAATACGAATAGCTGATTAAATTACTGCCACACTTTATCTCAAATAATACTGTTTACATTAGAATAAATAAATATTTTGATGCAAATTTGTTTCACTGTTTAATTAATGGCTACTTAAGGCACGTATATTATGCAGCACCTTCTGATGACAATTTCACCTTTATCAAAATTGTGCGAAAGATAAGAACAAAAATAAACAAAATATCTCTTTGGTCCTAATAGTATTAATGACTGGAATGTTTTATAGAATTTCATTTTCATCACAAAAAAATTGTTTTTATTTAAAAAGAATAAATCGTCTGCTCATCGTTCATCGTGGTTCGAGAGTTTTAACTTGGCTGTCAGTACCATTCAAGTATTCTTTTCCATGGTCTAAAACGAAAACAAGGATGTTCACTTTGAAAAATAAAATGAATGACATTTGGTAAGACCATTCCCCAACTACTGAACACGATGGCTCAATTTCCTTCCTTGTCATCGTCATTGATATCTCCTTTCCACTAAGATTCATGACTTTAAATTAAATAGTTATTTTCCTGGAGTAGGGCCACAATAGGATGCTAGCTGATTGAGACTGCAGCTTTTTATACAACATTCATCTGCTATTCCTCTTCTTGATAGTTGATTGCCGTTGAAATAATCATCCAGTGGTGCTGGTTCAAAGACTCCTTCGGAATAGATATCCCAATCTAAATAAAATATAAGAAGCTGTTAATAATGTGTGTTTATTTATTGTTATTCATATATTTAACCCCCATTTTTTGTGTTATGAATTATTTTTTTCAACTAAATTTCTTTTTTAATATCTACATTGTAAAATATATAGTTTTTGCCATTTAGTCCCTGTATATTGCTATATATACAGGGTGCGTAAGCTATTTGATGACAGATTCGAGTCACAAAAGAAAATAGAGTTATATGACGAGATAATAACTTTATTATCGAAACGTAGCAGGAATGTACACAAGGAACTTTCTTGTTATATGGTTATTCAAATAATCCTCCTTTAGCTTCTATAACGCTTCAGTGCGAGATCGAAGCCGTTGACATGCGCGGATCAAATGGTCCTAATTCATATTGGTGATTACTCAGATGATGTTTGCTTGCAACGCATCTTTGGTGTTACGAGGGTGTGCATTGACCTGTCTCTTCCCAACGTTCCATACGCAGTAGTCGAATGGATTCAAGTCTGGAGAGTTGGGAGGCTAAAAGATAAGGGTTACGTGATCATGAAAGTTGTCGGCAATCCATTTCTGTCACGCGAGACTTATGTGAGGGGGGCAGAGTCTTGCTGAAATATGTAAGGCTGTCCGCTGCATATCGTCTATCCAAGGCTTCACAGTTGCTTCCAGGACTTCAATGTAGGCCGCAGAATTGACTTTAAGGCCTTTGGGAAAGAAGTGGGGAGGCATCACATGTCCTTCACTGCTTACAACCACTAAAACATGACTGTTGCAGGAAATTTTGTGTGCATGACCGGTGGCACATCCGAGGGGTCAGAACATAACCATCTGTCATTTCTTCTGTTCACCATCTGGTCTTGGTCGAAGTTCATTTTTGTAGGAGAAGAACCACAGCAATTCAGCTTCTGCCGGATTTTTCAGCTTGTTTAAGAGCCTTTTCGATCTAATTAAGTGCTGTTCCTGTGTTTTGTCTGACATAAACTGATCTCTGCGCATCACATAGATTGATATCTGATGTTTTCACGACAACATTTCTGATTGTTCTCTCCGACACATGGAACTCTTTGGCAATGAACCTCATGGAGTTGCCGAGATTGTCATCGATGGTTTGCTGCACTTTGTTGAATAAATTCCAGTGTCCTGATGTTGTGAGAGCCATTGACTACATATTAAAGTAGACCCCGGACTAACAACCTTTTTGTTCCCGAACATCACATCCCCACCAATTCACCAATTCACTCGCCAAACCAACATTTCACTTCCATCAAAGCAATTTTCCACTTCCACCAAAGCGATTATCGCCAAAAGAAGGTGCCAATTCATCCAAAAACCGTAGTGATGTTCGCAGAATTTTCCACCACAGCTAGTATAAGGAATCTGTACTCTACTTCTTATCAGTGCTCAACTGTGAGAGCTTGAGGCATGCTTTCTACGCTTTGCTACCAGCGCAACCTTGTCATCTTCGGTCTCTAACTCCTTTTGGACTTTGTTGACGAAAGATCTAGCGACCTTTAAGAATCGAAATATCGATAAATCACTATGCTCTGCCTTTATCGACACAATTACTGCATGCCTCTTCATGATTTGTGTTAGTTGATGATCTGCCATTGTTCTTTCCTGAATCGAAAATGATATACAGTTTAGTGTAGTGCAGCAATACCTACACGAACGTGTATCCCCAAATAGCTTTCGCACCTTGTACCATGAATTATTGTCTACAATGTTTAGTGTCTTGAAGAATGATTCCATTTAAATTTAAATGTAAGGGGTATGTAGAATGCATTCGACCAATACTTACAATATTTAAAAGTGAAAAGTTATTTTATATACGAGTAAGTGAGTGAGTAGGTTTTACGTTGCAGTAGTGCTGCATTCTGGGCAGTTGGTGACGGTCTAGGAATTATCCCTAAGGGTGGTCTAGAGGTATGCCATCTTAATCCTCCATGGAAGAGATATTTTATATAGGTAACGTATTCAGTCGGCAGCAAAAGTATCCGAGCACTAGTCAATCAAAACGACATAAAAAAAAAGTACACTTAATACTATTTTGTTAAATAAATCCTTGTCGAATCATGTTCTTAGACTGACTAAGAACATGACTCGACAAGGATTTATTTAACAAAACTGTATTAAGTGTACTTTTTTAGACAGGGATTATTGCTAGTGTTCGGATACTTTTGCTGCCGACTGTATTTGTTTTGCATTATTTGCGCAGATTTTTTCTTGTCTTGAATGACATTTATTTTCTATGGCTTGGTTATAATGTTACACATATTATTTAACACATTGAAAAAAATTTGTTTTAATAATAATTTCTAAATTATTATTGTCAAATTTACTTTTAGGAAGGTTTGTTTCTTTGCAAAATTTATCCGATCTTTATAGGACATAGAAGGATTGTCTATAAGAATATGTATGATTTGTGCAATTTTATGAAATGTCAACTCGTACAAAGAAATGAAGCGCTTTTATAATATTTACCTGTATTAAAGCCGAAGGTCCTTTTCACGTGACTTGGTGCATAGTATTCACTCTGACAGACCGCAGCCAGTGCTTCGACGAGCATTCTGCCACAAAGTCTGAGACCACTGCGCTTCTGAAGGCGGTGAAGTAGATGCTGGGCGGCAGGTAGTGCATCGGACGTGATAAACAAACTGCTGGTCAGGACAATACACAGCAGGACGTAGTGCTGGAAGGAAAATAAATAAATAAATAAATAAGAATTAGTAATAATCTCTTTAAAAAATATTTTATTTTGGGTACTGCAAAATACCCAATATTTTTCGTTTTATAAGTAACAGCTAATTTCTAATATCTAAATATTGCAATACAGTTAATCTTTGATTATTATGAACTAGGTAAGAATATTGGCCTTTTTCGTTTCTTTCGTCATCATCATCATCATCATATTTTTTCTTTTTTTCTTTTCTTTTTCTTTTCTTTTTTTAATATGGCATGCTTTAAAGATCCCTATTACTATGATCATTTTTAAAAAAACCTTTTTGTGGTATTTTTTATTTATTACAAATACATAAGTAAATTATCAATTGTCAATAAACATAACTACAGTCGGTAACAAAAGTGTCCGGACACCAGCAAAAATTCCTATGTAAAAAGAGTACACTTCATACGGTTTTGTTAAATAAATCCTTGTCGAATCCTGTTCTTAGCCAGTGTAAGAACATGATTCGATAAGGATTTATTTAACAAAACCGTATGAAGTGTACTTTTTTACATAGGAATTTTTGTTAGTGTTCGGACACTTTTGTTACCGACTGCACTTAAGTTTCCTATAAATGTTTTTTTTTTTTTTTTTTGATCATTTAGAATATGCTTAAACATAAAAACTTCTTCACATATCATAAAATAAAAGGAAGCACTACCGGTTTCAAAGGACGGCGGCCTTTCTTCTTCAGGTGCAAAAAACACGTAACAAAAACAAGACTGAAAGACAGGGAAAAACTCAAGGGGGAGGAGCAGCACAACCAGCCAATAAGATAGCTGCTTGCAATATCCAAACAGAAGGGGACACAACAGCAAAAAATAGAGACAAAAGAAACAAACAACAAAAAAAAAAAAAAAAAAAAGAATTCAAAATTATTCCGAATATGATTTTAAAAAATTGTAAAAATTTAGGATATTACATTTGATCTATGAAAGAAAATTTACTTGCATCTTTTCCCACATTAAGCCTATAAAACCATAATTAAATGTTAAAACATGGTTAAAATCAGAACTATTGCACAGTGGAACAAAAATAAAAACAACAACATTAATTGAGATAAATCCATAAAATTTTGAAATGAACTCATCAAAGATGAACTATCAAAGAAACCAGTGAAGCAGAATATCGTGTTACATATCTTAGGAAATATGTTTACTGAGTTATTACCTCAATTAAACTTATGCGCAAAAAATGTTGAGAAAAATGATCAGGAATAATCTCTCTTGAACTTAAAAAAAAAAAAAAAAACGCTTCAGTAAAATAAATAAAATAACAATTTTTTGCGCTTATCTTCTCGTCTAAATTTGTTATTGATACAGCACGATGTTTGAAATAGCAACAAATAAGTAAATCGTGGCTTTCAGTATAAATATATTTGATGAAAGATTATAAATCGGATATGATGAACTTTTTTTTTAGAATGATGGAAGATTTTTTTCAAATCTGATATACAGTAGCTAGATTTTCATTCAAAAATTTAAATTTTCAAATTATTTCGAAACCCATGAATTGAATTGAGTCATCTGTAATTTTTGTCCAACCATTTACAAATCTGAGCTGTGATATGTGATGTAAATACATCACCTCTTGTTTAATTCCTATGCCAAAATACATCGTTTTGCAGGCATCTCATCGCAGCCGTTCGTTCCTGGCTCAACGCACCCTGTAAAGTTTGCTTCCCGCGACACTTGTCAACGGGAGAATCGGCGATTGTTTCTCTTGCATGCGCGAACTGTTTAATTGGTTACTTTTGCGGTCCGATTAACGAATCAAAATCGCGTATCCGTGATTTTAGGTGTACGGACCTGTTTTTTTCTTTAGGAGCGATTTTTAAAAATTTAAAAATCAGTCAGTTGGTGTTCCACCTGTGTGCAGAGAAGAATGGCCGGGCACTTGCGTCCGTACGTTATATTTTACCGTTATTTTTATATATGTGGTCCCACACGGTTATTATGACTTGAAACGAAATTGTGACAGTGACCGGAGCTGATTTTTTTTTATATAAATATTTTGATATAAGTATCTTGAATTTATTTTAAAGAAGCATGGCTATGTATTAGAGATTTGAGATTTATAACAGTTGTCCGGATTTCTGCATTCTTGAAGTGGGAAAGCAAATTAATCTTAATAAATACTTTTAAATTGGAATTGAAGACTGCCTTTCCTTTTTTTCAAGACCGGGTATGTTTTATTCTAAACTTTAAAATATCTTAAAAAGGTAAAGATTGAATTTATCTTATACTTGGTATGTACCCATGTATGATCAGATCGAAGCCTAGGGTAATTCATCATTATTTCATACGATCACAATTTGTTAACATATTTTGTTTTAAATTAAAGGCAACCTCTATCCACATTATTAAATAAAATATAAAGTACCACCACATATGGTGCCGATCGTAAAAAATTAAAGATTGCATGAGGTACATTGCCAGTTTTGATCTGAAAGTGCTTTATTTAAGAAATTATTGGAAAGATGTATATTTTTGTTATTATTCATATTTTCATAGCCATAAGGGCAGTAATTATTGAAAGTAGTACTGTTTGTATGGGTGAAATTTTATTTTAAGATGCCTATTAGCCATTTCATTAATAATAGTAATAATAATAAAATGAAATAGTTAAATAAGAATTCATATATTTTTTCAAAAACATACTTTTGAAAAGTGGTTTTTCAAAAAAAAAAAAAAAATTCCATAGTGGCATATTGAACTAAGTATTATAATCTAGTCTGTTGAATGTATTTAAACAAATAGTTTATCAAGAATAATAATTAAAAGCTTACTTTCGCATTTGAAGTGTAATATATTGGTATGTATTTCTGGATTATATAGGGTATTATTCTTTTGCAAAATAAAAATACTGTTTTGATTTAGAATTAATGCCAAGATAATAGAGAGAGAATATTTTGAAAATAGGCTGTATGATATTTTTGTATTTGAAGGAATAACATGTTATAATTTATTGTGTTTGGGAGTTTGCTATCACTTCTAAAAGATATACCTAATAAGATGTGTCAACTTCAATTAGTATGAAAATTTGTTATGAAATATAATAAGATTAAAGTAGATAAGTATGTCTGCTTGATATTTTGAAAATATATGACTATGCATTAACTTTTTTTGTCTCTGCAAAATTTTGACAAATTTTTCTTAAAATCATGAATGCTGAAAAAACTTATTGTCTTAAATTCACAGTAACACCATTTAATGGTGATCCAGATCTTTTGGATTTTTTTATTGAACAGGTGCAAACTAAAATAGATATTTTTAAATGGCATCCTAAACAGGCCCTTATTTTTATTAAATCAAAACTTTGCGATAGGGCTTTAAAATTTTATACATCTTCAATCCCATGCCAAAGAGCCAAGTCTCCTGATGAATTATTTCAGATTTTACGTAAGAATTTTAAAGGTGAAACAGAACAGAGTGTAGCATTACAATATAATGCCATTAAATTTGATGGTTTGGAGAATATCCGAAACTTTGCTAATCGATTCCAACATCTTGTTTATAAGAGGTTTCCAAAATTTCCACAAGAATCAATGGACCAACTACTCATTGCAAAATTAACAGATACTCTCACCCCCGATTATAAATTACATCTTTTAACGAGAAAGTGTAGTAATTTTGAGGAAATGGTTGACAATCTGGCTGCATATCAGGAGGTTGTCCAATCAGGTGAATCTTTGGCTGTTTCCCAGCCATCATTTTCAAATATAAATCATTGCATGACTGCTGAAAATGCACAGCATAATGCCGCAGATCGGGACTCCCAGCTGCATCATCTTGAATTAAATTCAGATCGGCCCTCGCGGTCTGATGGTCATAAACCGACATGTCAGTGGTGTTCTCGGGTTGGACACACTGCCCGATTTTGTTACAAATTAAAAGATTATCAGGGTGGCAGAAGATTTGACACAGATCGACAGGGATTCAAATCATGTCAAAGAAATAAAATTAGATCCAAATATAACCGTAGACATTCTCCTTCGGATGGACACTCCTCTCACACACACCCCCGGTCAGCACAGGCTCAATCGGAGTCAGCAACTTTTGAACATAAACGTAAAGGGCTCAACTACAAAAATCGTCAGTTTCATAAAGACTGACAAATTTCTGGGAGAGGTCAGTCCTGCACTTCCTCTCCCATTCATAATGAACATTCGAATGGTCTAAAAATTTGTGGTCAGGATATAATCCTAAGATCACCAAGCACTAGATTAAAATTTCCTATCTCATCAAAAAGATTGGTCAGTTCAGTAAGTACTCAAACCATTGTTCCTGCAAATATATCATCTAATGCTACATCCCAAACAGAAAATCAGCCTGATGAGGATGTTATTTTTATTCATTCATTAAGATTTCTATTGTACACTCAAGCTGCCAGTCCTCACTTACCTATTGTTAAGTTAAACATAAATAAGTCATTACAAAACTTTCTTTTGGATTCAGGTGCGAGCATTTCAGTTTTAGCCAAAGGCTATTTCGATAAATTCAGAAATGAATTACACTTTAAAAGAGTCGCTACAAAAGTTAAAATTGCTACTGTCAATTCAGCGGTATTTTGTGCGGGATGTATCAATCTCTCATTCAAAATTGGCAAATTTTTTTTCAGACATACATTTTTTCTCATAGATATTCCTACAGACTCAAAATTCATTGGTATATTGGGATTTGATTTTCTAAAAACCCATAGGGTCCTAATTGATTTAAAACAAAATCTCGTACAAATTAACGATTGTCATGTTGACATTTATAGCACAATTCCTGAAGATGAGTATGAGATTCCTGAATCCAAAATTAATTGCCTCCAAAATTTACCCGCTATTCCTGAGACCAGTACTTCTACCTCTAATCCTACTTTCGTAAACGATAAAAATTCTCAATTTGACTGTCAAGATGAAGTTAATAAATGTACACTCAAAAACAAAGTGATCATTCCACCGCTACAAACAGTTTATGTCTTTGTTATGTGCAAACAAATATATGCTGATAAACAGGTAATCTTTATTCCCACACTGAATAAAAACAAAGGTATAGGTTTGTACACTGCAATTGTCAACCTTGAAGAGGGTTCACATAGTAAAAATATTGAAGTAATGTCATTTTCAGTTCCGTTAACAAATTATTCTAAAGTAGATCAACATTTAAATAAAGGTACCAAGCTTGGAATAATTCACCAAATTGAAGAAATAGAGGAAATTAAACAAGAGCCCAGAGCACAAGTTAATCTGATTCAAGCATCGGATGAGATCATTCAACTCCGAAAATCTGAATTTAGTATTGATAATTTTTCCTTACACCATTTGTCTACTAAAGAAAGATTGACTATCCAGAAATTGCTTATGGAGCATCAAGTGGTTTTTTCCTCATCACTTAAATCACTGGGACACACTGACCATGTGACCCCGCATATACAATTCACAAGTGATGTTCCTGTAAGAACGTTGCCTTATCCAGTTCCTGAAGCTATGCAGGAGGAGATAAAGAAACAGATTGATGCTCTACAAGAGGCTGGCATCATTGAAAGGAGCATTTCTGAATGGGCGTGTCCCATGCTTGCTGTGAAGAAAAAACCCACATCTCCTGATGAAAAGCCATCTTTTCGCCTAGCCCTTGATCTGCGACTCATCAATGCCATGATAAGGAGTTCATCGTATCCATTGCCCCGAATTGATTATATCATTAATAACATTTCAAAGTATAAATACTTCACCACGCTGGACTTCCCGTCTGCATATCATCAAATACATCTCCCAAAGAAGTTCAGAAAAAGGTTATCATTCACAACTCAGTGGGGGACCTATTCATTTAGTCGTTTAATGTTTGGACTAAGATCTGCAGCAAGCAGTTTCCAAATGTTGATTGATGCGATAATTGAAGAAACAAAATGTCTTGGTATCTTTGCATACCAGGACGATATCATTGTAGGTAGCAATTCATTTCCAGAAATGTTAGAAAAACTGACTCAACTTTTCAAAATTTTACTAAAGTATAACATCACCTTATCTCCGAAGAAATCCCAATTTTTTAAGAAGGCTATTGATTACCTTGGATTTCATATACAAGACCATACTATAAGTCCCATATCATCAAACATCACCAAAATAACAGCATTTCCAACTCCCAAAACAAGAAAACATTTAAAGAGATTTTTGGGTTTATGTGGTTTTTACAGAAAAATTCTTCCAAATTATGCAAAACTAGTGGATCAACTAACACAGTTAACTTCAACGAAGATCCCGTTTAAATGGACACATCAACACACAGAGGTTTTTCAGAAAATTCAAAAGATATTTTTTACTAAACCATTTCTAAATTTACCTGATTTTGACAAGCCTTTCTTCCTGAATACCGATGCTAGCAATGTAGCTATAGCTGGGGTTCTGTTGCAAGAACGCAACAACGTATTACAACCAGTTAGCTATTTCAGCAAAACACTTTCTAATTCTGAGAAGCACTATCCGGCACTCAAGAAAGAACTTATGGCAATTGTTAAATCAGTTCAAGCATTCAGGTTCTACTTATATAATAGACAATTTACAATTTTAAGTGATAGCAAACCCATAGAATTCTATCGCAGTACTACTTCACCTGTAGATCTTACTACAAAATGGCTAATAGAGTTGTACACGTATGATTTTACATTCCAATACATTAAAGGTCAATCTAATGTTCTAGCAGATTATTTTTCACGTGATGACTTTTCAGAATCCACCCAAAATTTGACAACAAATCCAGAGTTAATAAATGATGAAAACATCTTACCTGTATCATCCAATTCACCCAGCATACAGTTGCACAATATAAATCACAGCAACCTAAACCTAACTAATAGAGAAAATAATGACCCAGAACTACAAGTTTCACAAGATACTTTATTTATTGAACAAAAACATGATGATAATTTATTGAAAATAGTACAAAATATTACGTCTGAAAATCCAAAACAGAAATTCAAAAATTATTTCATTCATCCAGATACAGGTCTATTGATGATAAGAAGAAAATTTAATAGCAAACAAGATAGTAATTCCTCCAAGATTCTTGTACCAAATTCACTAAAACCTAAAATTTTAAAGATAGCTCATATGCCACATTTTGGTATTTATAATACATACCGTAAAATCCTGAAGTCATATTACTGGAGAGGAATATACAGAGATACCAAAAATTACGTGCTTTCTTGTAAACTGTGTATCAGAAATAAGCCTCACAAAATTCCTGCAGCTCCCTTACAGGAAATGTTCATTCCAAATAAACCTGGTGAACTGGTATCTATGGATTTTGTTGGACCATTCTCCAACAAAATGTTTGTACTTACCTGTTTTGATCACTTCTCCAAATTCTTAGAACTTTTTCCAATTAAAAAACCCACGGCACAGTCTGTTGTAGACTCCCTAACAAAATATATCACATCATATGGACGTCTTGCAGCATTAATGTCTGACCTTGGACCTCAGTTTACAGCAGATATTTTCAACCATTTCACCAAAACCATGAAAATAAGCCTTGTTCATGCTTCGTCTGCACATCCACAGACGCAAGGATCTTCTGAAAGAATAAATACTAGCATCAAATCATCTATTGCTTCATTAGCAGGTGAAGGCTTCAACTTCAAACAAGCCTTGATGATACATAAAAGTATATACAACACTTCTATACATTCATCAACGGGGTATTCACCAGCATTTTTACATTTTGGTAGGTCAGTTTCTAATATATTTGATGTATGTGAATTGCATGAAATGTCAAATATGGAATTCCCCTTTGAGTATTATCAATACATGAAGTCGCTAAATAGAGTTTATGAAAAGGTACATAGAAATATGAAGGATGCTCAAAATTACAGAAATCAAAGACAGCACCAGAGAGCTTCCCTCAGAGTGTTCAAGACGGGCGACCTTGTTTACATGAAAACACGAGACACTTTCAAAGCAAGGTTTATCGGGCCTTTTATTGTCACTAAAGTAATTTCTAAGGTGCTGGTTCAAATTAAAGAGTATGAAAGTGTTACAGCAAAACCGTTCCACATTAATATCGATAGACTTTTAATTGTCCCAAAGAGGAAACAATATCTTATACAAGACAATACAAATTCTCTGCTTACAAACAATAAATTACCAGTTCTAGAAAATAGTCAATCTCCTGCTCCTATTGTCAACAAGAAAAATAACACTTGTATACCAGATAGCTCAGCCTCCAGGTACAACCTGAGGCCCAGGAATAAAAAATAGTAATCTTTAACAATATATATATATATAAATATTTTTTTTTTGCTTTCTGTGTCTTTCCGGGAGTGCTTCAGAATAGGACTGATCAACCTGCTTGGGAGTACTCTTAGAGAGTCACAGCCAGTAAATTATGTTTTATAAAAGAGTTAATTTTTGAAAATATAATATTAATATCTCAAGATTATCATAGTAAAGTATACAAAAATTTAGAAAAAAAAAAAAAGTGTTCAATGTGTTAGATGGTTGGATTTTGCTGTACCACACTTCTGTTAAATAATTCCTCATTCATATATGTATATATATTTTTTTTTGAGTATTATTCAGATATAGATATATATATGTGAAAATAATTGTGTAATAGTAGCAAGTCAATTGGAAATAGCATTTTTTTTTTTTGTAAAGTACATTCTTTTATTTTCATTTTAGGGTTATTATTTTAATTGGGTTTTAATTTCGTTTGATATTTTCTTGATCTATTTCCAAGGGGCTTTCTCACATGTAATAATTGGGCCCAAATATATTGCTATTTGTTTTATTAACAATTCTTATGTTACTGGTAACAAATATAATATTTCTTTCATGACATGTCACTTGTGTAATATGATTTCATGTTTATATTCATACTTATATATATTAATAGATATCTATTTTCATGTGCTGTGTTTACATTTAGGATATTACATTTATATTTTATGTGTATCTTACTTTTCTATAAGAATTGAGATTATTTAATTTTATGAGCCATGTTATTGTCATTCGCATGATTTCCTTTAAAGAGAAAATAAGAGAAAAAAGGAAATTTTTTTTTTTTTTTTTTTCTCACGTGAGTGTTTTCAAATAACAAGCTCATGTGTTCAGTGATTTTTTTTTTTTTTTGATATTATGATTATATTATTTCTTCTTATAACAAGTTCGTATGTGTAATAACGATAAGTTTCTTTTTGTTGTAAAATAATTGATATATATGTTATATTTAGTAATGTTTCTGAATTTTTTTTTATATTATTCTTTTATACAATTTATTCACAAAAAATTTTATGTCTTTTGTCAACAAAAACCGTCTCTGGCTCTGTTCACAATTTCACCATATCCGGTTCATGTTTCCAGTGCCATAAAATTTTTTGTAATTGGTCATGTGGGGATATGTGATGTAAATACATCACCTCTTGTTTAATTCCTATGCCAAAATACATCGTTTTGCAGGCATCTCATCGCAGCCGTTCGTTCCTGGCTCAACGCACCCTGTAAAGTTTGCTTCCCGCGACACTTGTCAACGGGAGAATCGGCGATTGTTTCTCTTGCATGCGCGAACTGTTTAATTGGTTACTTTTGCGGTCCGATTAACGAATCAAAATCGCGTATCCGTGATTTTAGGTGTACGGACCTGTTTTTTTCTTTAGGAGCGATTTTTAAAAATTTAAAAATCAGTCAGTTGGTGTTCCACCTGTGTGCAGAGAAGAATGGCCGGGCACTTGCGTCCGTACGTTATATTTTACCGTTATTTTTATATATGTGGTCCCACACGGTTATTATGACTTGAAACGAAATTGTGACAGTGACCGGAGCTGATTTTTTTTTATATAAATATTTTGATATAAGTATCTTGAATTTATTTTAAAGAAGCATGGCTATGTATTAGAGATTTGAGATTTATAACAGTTGTCCGGATTTCTGCATTCTTGAAGTGGGAAAGCAAATTAATCTTAATAAATACTTTTAAATTGGAATTGAAGACTGCCTTTCCTTTTTTTCAAGACCGGGTATGTTTTATTCTAAACTTTAAAATATCTTAAAAAGGTAAAGATTGAATTTATCTTATACTTGGTATGTACCCATGTATGATCAGATCGAAGCCTAGGGTAATTCATCATTATTTCATACGATCACAATTTGTTAACATATTTTGTTTTAAATTAAAGGCAACCTCTATCCATTATTAAATAAAATAAAAAGTACCACCACATGAGCTGTGATTGTTCTGTTGTAAGATTTTAAATCTGACAACTGAGGATAGTTGTGATATTAATATTAAAGTAATTACTGGTCGAATGTAAAAGAAGTTTATATAAACTGATAGTCTTTGTAATAATATTTGTGCGACTTTACTAAACAGCGTGTTCGCAAAGATGATAAAATATGGCGAGCTATATGTTTATAAATATTTCGCATTAACAATTCCTAAAGTAATCTGGACGGGAACCCGACCTTACCGCTTCTTGAAACATTTAACTTACACCCCGCGACAAAAAGATAGATACAAAGGGTTTCTTCTTTGATTTTTCATAAAATAACATTATCTAAATTGTGCTTATCATTTATTATTATCATAAAATAACACTATTCCCGGACTAATTTTTGTTTTAAGACTAATTTAGAAAAGTTTTGAGACTAAAATTTTTCTAATTTAAAACTACACACCGCAACAAAAAGATAGGAACAAATAGTTTTTTTTTTTTTTTAAATTTTTGAATATGATTATTTTGAATATGATTCAAATATTTAATATGTTTTTATATGATATTATTTTGTTATGATAATAAATGATCAGCACAATTTAGATAATGTTATTCTATGAAAAATTTTAAAAAACCTTTGTTCCTATCTTTTTGTCGCGGAGTATAGTCTTAAATTAGAAAAAAAAATTAGTCTTAAAACTTTTCTAAATTAGTCTTGAAACAAAAAATACTCCGGGAATAGCGTTATTTTGTGATAATAATAAATGATAAGCACAATTTAGATAATGTTATTTTATGAAAAATCAAAGAAAAAATCCTTTGTACCTATCTTTTTGTCGCGGGGTGTAACTAATTTTTGTACATTTTTTGAGACTAGTGTCACATTTTCTTTTTCTTACGCTTGTGCATGTCCTTTTTTTAAAATGCTTTTTTTAATGTTTTTACTTTACTACATTTTCTTGTAACATCCTGTGTTTATTTTAAATATCGTATAATAATTACAAAGCATATTTTCGGGATAGAATAATACAGCCTATTCACATTATCCCCTGTGGGTAATATTAATAGGGTGTATAACTTTATTTAGGTGCTTTCAAGCGTGGAAAGCAGCCGAACCATATGAATGAGTGCAATTTCTCTATTTTCTTCCCGTTGTAAGGCAACTCGCACTCATTTAAACGAAAACATGTTGGTTCAGATAATTAGTAGAAGATTTTTTCTTTGGGGGCAAGGGGGGAGTATTGATAATCACTTGTAACTAAGTAATTTTGACCTGGATAAGAATGCATTAAAAATTATACATATATTGTTAATTTTACTTAATTCGACCTAATGGAATATTTCGATTTTATTACTGTAAGGTATTTATTTTAATAATGATTAATTATTTATTTTAATAATGATGTCGAATACAAAAATTATTTAATTTGTATGATAACGAATTTCTGTTTAAAAAATAATTCCGCTTCAAAACAAACTAAAGAAACGCTTAGATCAAACCTTTCTCTGCTTCAAAAATTAAACATAAAGGTACTTTATTAAATAATCAATACGCAAATTCAGACATAAAAAAAAAAAAAAAACGTTCTTTTATTCAATTTTTATATTTATAAGTGTTTTCATTTGCGTGCGTTTGATCTTCAGGCACGTGTTTGTAAACGGCGTTAACAAAATATGAGGGGGGAAAAAATTGGAAATGTGAGGAGAGAAAGGGTGGGAGGTCATCCTAGAAAACATTTTCTATTTCGTGCTCGATGTTCATCTTTCGGATGGAAAACATCTCTTATCGGGATGTTAACTAACCGATGAGCCCATGATTAGAATGATATGTCCCCGATAGGATTTTCAGTGCTCTTTTTCAAAACAAGACTGGTTTCTCCGAGTGAAATTTCCATAAATAGAATTCAAAGAAATGCTGGCGGTGTTGAGTGTGGGTTTAGGCCAGCTGTCTGTGCGATACCTGGATAGAATAGCCTCCATGA
Organism: Salticus scenicus; assembly: GCA_963930645.1. Classification (NCBI taxonomy): domain Eukaryota; kingdom Metazoa; phylum Arthropoda; class Arachnida; order Araneae; family Salticidae; genus Salticus; species Salticus scenicus. Next base: position 166,123,145 of record OZ005655.1, read on the forward strand.
GGTCTTTCTAAAGGATCCTAGATATACTGACCAAACGTCCCCACTTTCTGGGGACAAATGGGGACGCCCCCCCCCCTTTTTTTTTTTGAAGGTATTTTTCTAAGTTTTAAAAAATTGTAGAAACTAAATTATTAATCAATAACACTTTATTTTTAGTCCTTATTTATTAGGAATGAAAAAATACATCCATAATTTGATAATTGTAACATTTTTTAATGCTTCTCTATTATAAAGGTAGTTTGATCTGGTCAGCCTAATCCTAGATCACACACGAATTTTCAAAGAAACCGCAGAAAACTCCAAACGTGTAGAAGAAGACTTCTGCTCACCAAGCTGATAGACGGGAGAATTTAAATCCAAGTCGGAGTTTTCCGTGGTTTTCTCCAAAAATTGAGTGAATATGTGCTAAGCCCTCTTAGACAGACTTCTCAGTGAAGGCATCGCACTAAGGCCTAGGTTTTTAGAGAAGACCATCGACCTTAACTACAACACCACAAACCATATTGAACGGCAAGAGCTACGCGCATTCTGGATTCGAAACCAACACCCCCGGTTTACCAATATAATACAGAGAACAAAATCTCTGCCTACGATGGGCCTATGAAAATTCGGTTGTTTGAGTCTCCCTCCTCTTGGCTACGGCTTTGTCTCGAGTAGATGGTTTAAAATTACTCCAACCAATAACATCTATTATATGATATATTGTTACTATTATAAGTTAAATTACTATAGTATGGTAATAATGTAACTTTTTTTTCTTTTTGTTTACCAGGAAGGGAAAATATGTCAATTTGAAATTATTTGGTTACTTTGTAATAAAATAGTGATACAATCTATATAATATTTCTCTAACGTGGTCCAGTTACGATTAAGTTTCGTCGAAATGATACGATAGTTATGTAATTAATAAAATACGCGAGTATAAAAAATAATATTTATAAATGGACAATATTTATGCACGCAGACTCAGCTCACGACATTTGTCTGGTAAGAGTATTTTATGAAAAACATATTTTTAAAAGTTGAATCTTAAGAATTTTTGCAAGCGTCATTTAAATCTAGCAATACTTTCAAGATATATACAGAATATGAATTATTATCATAAATTGACTAAAAAACAGATCATAAAAAGTATAATCAAAATAGGAATTAGTTTTTCTTTTTCTTTCTTTCTTTTTTCTTTCTTTCTTTTTCTTTTTCTTTTTTTTTTTTTTAAATTATGCTAAAATAAATAAATAAAAAGTCATCGCCAACATAGCGACAAAAATTTAAAATTTGTTCATGGGGGGGGGGGGGTCCTTTACTAAAACAGTACTGCGTTGCGGAAGTATAAAAACTGGGTCGTCAATTATGAATTTTATTTCGAAAACTTTCTTTGTATGATTTTAATTTAACTATTGCACAATATTAATTTGGTTGACTGAATTAAAATTTTCATCACGTGGTGAAATTCATATAATATTTATGAGTTTCAAATTTTAAAGGTGAATAAGAAAGAAATAAAATGCGAAAAATTCGCATGGGTTTGCTTGTAAAATAAATTTGATTATTTTTCTGTATAAACTCGTCATAACTCTGCTTAATATTATTGCATTGGTACTAGTATTTAATTTTTATTTGTAAGAAATAGATTTCTGAAGTTAATGGATAATATATTCTCATTTAAATATTCCGGAATGCTCTTAATAATGCAGCGCTTTTTTATCGATTTAAAACAACAAACAATTCTGTTACTCAAATTAGAATTCAATAAATAGGGATTAAAGAAGAAATATTAATAGTATAAAATTTCAAGGCAGTCAGCATGATTTTGGAACAATTTATAAACTCAAGTTTCCTCTTATAACTTTTTTAATGAAATAAGTTTTACGAAATAGGTTTTTCTGAAACCTTTTAAAAAGCAGAATTATGCAAACATATGGCATTTTATAAAAGGCTTAAGCAGCACTGTTCTGCCCAAACATTTTGGTGATAAAAAAAAAAAATCGCTTACTTGTTAGGAGTATTTTATGTCTTTCTTTTCGCATTTTCTTGTTGCTTTTTTATGGACTATGGAATTTATGTCTGTCTTCTTGGAAACATTAAAAGAGCAGACAAGCTTATATTGCATTGGTATATCCTCATTATGCTGCTATATCCGACACATACGAACACACCCACAGAATGAGTTTTTTTTTATTTTATTTCTTCTATTTGTTCAATATAGTGGAAGAAAGTTTGCAACTTCGTAATATCTTGTCCCTAAATATATCCGAGACGAGAACAGGGTTTATATATAGTTTAATAGGCAGCGAGAGAGTTTATGAAAAATAATGACACTTCTTACTTGAATATATTTTGCATAGACTAGTATGGCATACACACATACGTACACACGGGTGAAAATTATTTACATAATTTAAAATTTTATTCCTTTTTTTTTAATGCTTGCAAACTAAAAAAAAAAAAAAAAAAAAAAAAAAAAGTATTTTTTCATGTACAGTCGGTAACAAAAGTCTCTGAACACTAGCAATAATTCCTATATACACCTATATTCCTAACTGTAAAATACACTTAATACAGTTTTGTTAAATAAATCTTGACGAATCCTGTTTTTAGACTGACTAAGAACAGGATTCGACAAGGATTTATTTAACAAGACTGTATTCAGTGTGCCTTTTTTATATAGAAATTTTTGCTAGTGTTCGGAGACTTTTGTTACCGACTGTATAAATAAATTTTCTTTCATTCTTTAGTAATACTTTGGAGAATATTTTTTCACTTTCCAACGAAGTTTAATAGTGTATATGACTTCAGATCGTCTGTCTGTCCGCATTTTCATTTCTATAAATATCCTTAGAATTCCATAAAACACATTTTAATTGTATTTACACGCCACATCATAAATACTAAGTCATAAACACTTCGCAAGATCATTGGTATGTGTAGTAAATGCATAGAATACAATAAATAATTAAACTGTACTTAAGAAGTGAGGAATAGCAACTTTTTTTTCTTCTTTTCAATAAATAAATGTATATATTTGTTAAGCACATTTAAAAATATCTATACTGTACTAAACGTTCGAAGTCAATATACATTTTTCAGATATAATAATCTTTTATTAAATTTTTATTTTTATAAAAAATGACGTGATAAGCATAAAGGTTTCATTTACACAGCCATACAAAAATATACAGATGCATTACGCAAAATGCTGTAGATGCATATTCAGTTAACTGAATATGCAATTACCGTGCAGTATAAATATCTTTAAATGTGCTTAACAAATAGATTATATCTTTATTGAGAAAAAAAAATCGATATTCCTCACTTCTGTTTAATGTTTTTCATCTTATTCTTATGAATTATCTTTTTCAAATTAAACCTTTTCTTCATCAAAATTTGCATTATTTCATAATTAATATATATATAGTTTTAAAAATTGAAATATACTTATATACTTAATATTATAGATTTTGATAAATACTTAACAAAGTTAAATGTTATGATATAAATTTAAAAATAAATATGCATATTTTAATTATTAACAATAACAATTAAAAAAAGGGGCGTGGTCACTTTAGTTCCAATTTACATGTAATTTTATTATAAATACTGGTAAACATTGAAAATGTTTCCAAACATTTCTTAAAGACTAAAAATAAATTATATATACAAAAGAAATTAGTTTTCTTGAAGAATTGTTGCTCGCATGAAAAAAATAATAAAACAAAGAAAAGTGGAAATTCGCAATCCTGTTTGAGTATGAGGAATTACCGGATTTTGATGATCGCAAATTTTAAAAGAATAGTATTAAGCAGAAACTGATTGCTAGCTGTTAAATAAATAAGTGTTTTTTTTTAATAGTAAGACTAAATGCTCACAAAATTTCATAAAATACCGTTTTATGTCTCTCTCTCTCTCTCTCTCTCTCCCCTTTTTTTTTTTTTTTTTTTTTTTGTTGCTTACTTTTATAGTGTGATATTTGATATTAAAATTTGATTTTGTTTTAATATGTTGAGACTTTTCAAGAAAAAATGAATTAATTACATTCATTGTTCTGTGAAATTTGAAGGCGATATGAATTGCTGTGTATTGTCCTGTAACTGCAGCTTCTATTATCTATTTTCTGAATTTAATTATTTTCATAAAAAAGGCTTTATTAGTGTAAGTATCGCCATTCACTTATCACACGCGCGGTCATTAGTAAAATCAATCCATTTAGTAAACATTAACGGCTTCAATTTCAGTTTGCATAGCAAAATTTTTTATGATGAAAAGACAATTTTAGAAAAAAATTATACAGACACGACATTATTTCATTATTTAAAACATGAAAATCTGACATTGACAGATTTTAATTTAGTGCCAGAGGCCTACTGCTAAACCTGTTAATATCGACAAATTCTTCTTTAGTTAATTCGTGACGATCTAAATTCCATGATAAAGTTTTCATTAAATCAAACCAATGTGTTTCAGCTGCAGATATTGTAACAAATAACGTTGGAAGTCTAAACTGTCTTATAGCCGCAAAACAACGCTTTTTCTCTTTTTCCCAATGAGGGGGAGGTGTGCCTTGGGGGGGGACTCATGTCAAAGGTGTGCCTTGGGGGGGGACTCATGTCAAAGTTGTACCTTGGGGGGGACTCATGTCAAAGTTGGGCCTTGGGGGGGACTCGTGTCAAAGTTGTGCCTTTGGGGAACTTCATTCAATAAATCCCCATTCAATAAACCGACTGAAATAGGCCCTTAGCACTATTAAGAGTGTATTATAAAAATTCGACAACGCTGTACCGACTGAAATAGGGGTACCTTGGGGGGGACTCATGTCAAAGTTGGGCCTGGGGGGGACTCATGTCAAAGTCGTGCCTTGGGGGGACTTCATTCAATAAATCCCCATTCAATAAACCGACTGAAATAGGCCCTTAGCACTATTAAGAGTGTATTATAAAAATTCGACAACGCTGTACCGACTGAAATAGGGGTACCTTGGGGGGGGGGACTCATGTCAAAGTTGGGCCTGGGGGGGGACTCATGTCAAAGTTGTGCCTTGGGGGGACTTCATTCAATAAATCCCCATTCAATAAACCGACTGAAATAGGCCCTTAGCACTATTAAGAGTGTATTATAAAAATTCGACAACTGTACCGACTGAAATAGGCCTCTAGCACTAATAATATACGTTTTACAGTTATTTGTTTGTTCAATACTATGCTATGAAGCTGAAGTTAAATATGTCACTAAGAAAAACACTAGTATTGCACTTCATTAGGTGCTATGAAGCGAATCTAAGAGGACAGGATACCTAATGCTATTTTATGGTTTTTTATTTTATTTATTTTATTTATTTATTATTTTTTTTAATAAAAAATTATTCATTAATTAATGTATTTTTTAAAATTCCGTTTTCACACGTAGAAAATCCACCACCGTTAAATTTTGTCTTGTCATCTAAAAATTGATATTTTAAAAATTTTACTATTTTATTTTAGACTAAAAAAAAAAAAAAAAAAAAAAAACGAAAAATTAACTAAATGCATTTTTCACAGCATTTATCCCGAAAATAAAATATTAAATAATAATAATAATAATAATAATAAATAAAAATATACTTTTGGAAAACAACAACAAATTTAATAGTTGCGTGTTTTGGAATGTAAAAGCGGAATTGGGGGGGGGGGGGATAAGTAATTCGATAAACAAATTTCGCCATGGAACACTGTTGAAAATGAGCTAAATTGTCTCTAAATAGCTCCTAAACAATATATATTTAAATTTGAAAACCTATGTACTCATTTTTAAGTATATTGACATGCCAAACTTGGGGATGTTGGGATTCTTATTGGTCAACCCCGTTTTTGAGCATGTCAGTATACTCTAAAATGAATACATAGGTTTTCAAATTTAAGTATATATTGTTTCGGAGCTATTTTGAGACAATTTAGCTCATTAAAAAAAAAAAAAAAAAAAAAAAAAAATACCACTTTTAACAGTGAGTAACATGCGGTTTACGCTATCTGCGAGTGTAAATTCATATTTTACTAGATCTTCCTTTATGTAAAAATTGTGTTGCATGGTTTTGGTGTAGATTCAGCTCTCGAAAAACGTACACTGAGAAAAAAAAAATATACCGCCTTTCTCTAGAATGAATAAGTGGCCGTTTTCTAAATCCCTTAACTATGAAATATAGATTTCCTAGCTATGCGCTTAAGGCATGCCAATAAACTGAATAGACGAAATTATCGGGAATTTCTAGTACACACATTTCTAGATGGTGAAACAATATTCTGAATACTCTAAATATTCTGAATCATTTAAATATTGCGAGAAATTCTCGCTTGATTTTCTAGAATTTGGTAATAAACCAAGATTATAGTTGCAGAAACCCGCCTCTTGTAGTCTCATTTATTTGCAGAGATTTTTTAAATAACTTTGCCCTCGAGAATATAGGCAAACGCTCTAGAATTCTAATAGGGGCTTCTAGAATTCGCTTTCGAAGGGGACTAGAATTTATAAGGATGACATGGAACTATTTTTTCTAGAGCCACAATTTAGATTCTAGATGTCAATTACAGAATTTTTTCTCAGTGTAAGTTTAATACTTGGGAAGACTTCTTTGGGATTTGTATTGAATATTTTCTGCTCGCATTAGCAGTAAGCATTTGTATGTAATGAGTATCATGGATTATGAGAGCTGTACTGTTGCAACGAATTGAATATCTTTTCTGTCTCAATGGGGCTATTGCAGTGAAAGTAGATTTACAATCAAAATAGAAATAACAGAGTAGTTTATTGTTTCCCAATGAGGTCGGCAATGGCGACTAACAAGGTGACTTGGCGACGAATTTGATGAAAATGGAAGTTTAGGGCTCCCGAACTTTCGAAGCTCTATGATGAATAGAAGTCGATTTCTGGAACTTTTCATCGGATTCTAACACGAAATTCAGAGCCCTATTACAGTCGCCAAACACTAAAAGTAGCAGTTGGTACACGAAAGAAAGTCGGTGTGTTCAGAAAGCTAGCTATTCTGAGTTCTGAGCGATCATATTTGGAGACGGAGACTGTGTTCTAAGCGATTGACCTTTGTCCGCCAATCAGCGAATTTCCGCTCTGTGGAGTATTCAATGCTGTTTTTTTTTTCTAAGGGGGTGGGGTGGGGGGGGGGGTGGAGGGAATGGTTTGTCTAAAAATATATATATATATGTATTTAAATAGATTTTTTTTTTTTTTTTAAATTGATTCTGTTGCTAATATCTCATTTTAAAAAACAATCTAATTTTTTATTACTTACAAACTTTGAATAAACACTATAAAATGCAATAAACTCGCAACAATTGTTTCGGGTCGAAAAAACACGCGACCCTTCATCAGGCGAATAAAGTAAGCACGAGTGCTGCAGTCAAAGCGGCAACGCACTGATCGATTTCTGGAACTTTCGTACATAATTTTAAAAGTAAAATTATTAATGTAATTCAAAATGTATATGTTTTGAAAAATATATACGATTGTGATATCATAAATTTAATAAATTAATATAAATTTTATAAAGTTTTTATTAACATCTATTCTTGTTTGTCTGGTACAAATCTTGCAATCGATTTTTAACTAACTTCTCTACTAGCTAGACATTTGAAACTTCTAGAATAGCTCGGAACCGATGACAACACAATACTTCGAAGTCCGATTTTCGAATTTTTGATTAGTTTTCTTTTAATTAATTAAAATATGAAAATAATAACCTCCTAATAGCTTTAAAAATAGCCATTAAAATATTAGCTATAATTTAATTGTTGCAAAAAAAAAAAAAAAAACGAGTTTATTTTCTTTCGACATAAAAACTAGTTGGCATAGGTGGACTCATCATATATAGGTTCCCCATCATATATAGGTTCTCATAAATTTCTAGTGCGAGATATATTATAATCATGTTAAAAGAAATGAATTTGACCAACGCTTGATGCAGTGATAGAATGAAATCCCCGCCTAACAGGCTATCCACCGTTCACTTCGATATATTTATTTTATTCTAATCTATTAATTTATTTTATCAGGGTCGATTCCGTTGTTTAGTTTTCATGCTACTATTTCCAATGCAACAATCCTCAAAATTCATATTTATATAAAAAATTTACAATTTCGCTATGTTGATAAAATCGTAAATTACGAATAATTTACGAAATTTTCCTATTAGAATATTTGTATTCAATCATGTTCAAACAAATCTCATAAATGTAATTTTGAAGTTGTCTAATGTTTTATGATCCTAAAAATGGAAGTTTATGTTCAATTTTGCCTTATTCTGACATGTTATGTAAATCGTAAATTCCAAATAACTTACGAATTTTAAGTTGGAAATATCATAGTCTATGATATTCATGCCAGTATCCTAAATAATATTTCGAAAGTGGTTTGGCATCTTTACGATTAAAATATCCCTCAAGATTGACGTTTATGTGAAATTTTGCTCTATTCTGCCATGTTAAGAAATTCGTAAATTTCCAATAACTTACGAAATTTTTATATTGGAAAATTCATAGTCAGTAATATGCATGCCAGTGTCCTAAATAATATTTCAAAAGTAGTCTGACATCTTTACGATGAAAATATCGCTCAAAATTGACGTTTATGTGAAATTTTGCCCTATACTGCCATGTTAAGAAATTCGTAAATTTCCAATAACTTGCGAAATTTTCAAAGTAGCATATTTATAGTTACTGATGTTCATTCTGGCATCAAAGCTGATATTTTAAAACTGGTCTGACATTTTTACAGTAAAAAGTTTCCATTCAATGCACGTTTAAACGAATTTTTGTCCTATTCTCCCATGTTAAGAAAATCGTAAATTTCTAATAACTTACGAAGTTTTTTAATTCGAATGTTCCAAATGAATAGGTTTCTTGCCAGTATGGAAAGTAATATTTTAAAACTGATCTGACATCTCTGCGATCATTTGTTCGTGAGATATCGTGTAAACAGACTAACATACTAGCGGACTAACACACTAACGGACTAACACACTAACGGACTAACACACTAACGGACTGACACACTAACAGAGACCCTACAGACAGACACCATACAAATTTTGTCATTTTCGGATTCCTCACATCTGAAAACGTATAAAAAAGTCAAAAAACCGAGGTCGAAATTTTTCAGGATTACCTAAGTTCCCCATACCTATAGTATGATGGGGAACTAATAAATGCATTTAATTAAACGTGAACGTTAAAAAATTATAAAAAATTAAATTATGTATCACTAAAATTGATTATCATTTTAAAAATTTTATACGCATTGCTAAAGTGCTAATGTTGTTCTATACGCAAGCGAAGTGTGGTGTCATTGACCGTCCGTGGATGCAAGTAAAGTATTTCCTATGTTAATCGCCCATTGGAGTTTTTGTAAAAAATTATTAAAAATCGATGGAAATTATTTCCCGATTTCAATCCCCATATTTAGGTATAGATATGTATTAGTTACCGTGTGCATGCGTTAGATTAAGTTGTTTTTGCTGTAAAATTGATAAAATTTGAATTTTAAATTCCAAAACCTTAGAAAAAAAAATCTGATGTGGGCACCACATGACTTCCTTATACACTTTTAGAAATATAAATAATGTTAAAAAACATTATCACTGGACCCGAAACAGTTGGCTAAAAAAAAAAAAAAAAAAAAAAAATGCATGCATACGTAAAAAAAAAAAAAAAAAAAATTGTGCCTTGGGGGGGGGGGGACTCATGTCAAAGTTGTGCATTGGGGGGACTCATGTCAAAGTTGTGCATTGGGGGGACTCATGTCAAAGTTGTGCCTTGGGGGGTTGACTCATGTCAAAGTTGTGCCTTGGGGGGACTCATGTCAAAGTTGTGCCTTGGGGAGGGGACTCATGTCAAAGTTGTGCCTGGGGGGGACTCATGTCAAAGTTGTGCCTTGGAGGGGACTCATGTCAAAGTTGTGCCTTGGGGGAACTCATGTCAAAGTTGTACCTTGGGGGGACTCATGTCAAAGTTGGGCATTGGGGGGGACTCATGTCAAAGTTGGGCCTGGGGGAGACTCATGTCAAAGTTGTGCCTTGAGGGGGACTCATGTCATAGTTGTGCCTTGGGGGGACTCATGTCAAAGTTGTGCCTTGGGGGGACTCATGTCAAAGTTGTGCCTTGGGGGGGGGACTCATGTCATAGGTGTGCCTTGGGGAAGTTTTAAATGTCTAGCTAGTCGGGAAGTTAGTTAAAAATCGATTGCAAGATTTGTACTGGTAACGCTGCCGAAGGCAGCAGGAACCCTACACAGTTGGCTAAAAGTATTAAAAAAAATGCATTTTCACCGTGTTCTGATCTAGTCTGCAAGTTTCAAATGTCTAGCTGGTCGGGAAGTTAGTTAAATAAATTTTTTTTGAATCGCATAAACGCTGCTGAAGGCAGCAGGTATCGAAAACAGTTGGCTAAAAATATTAAAAAAATGCATTGTCAACGTGTTCTGAGCTTTTCTGAAAGTTTCAAATGCCTAGCTAGTCGGAAAGTCAGTTAAATTGCAAGATTTGTCTAAACCGTTTTTGAGTTATTACCGTTTTTTGATACATTATGGCCAAAACCTATGTATTTTTGTCATTATGAACCTAATTTTCCTAAATATTTCCAAAACGGAAAATCATACAAAGTCCAAAAAGGGAGGTGCACAACTAGATGTTATAACAAACCTATGTACCAATTCGCAACTTTCTACGTCCAATCGTTTTTGAGTTATGCGACATACCCATACACAGACACACACACACACACACACATACAGACGTCACGAAGAATCGTGTAAAATCCCTTATATCTCTAAAACGAGAGCTCGTGTTAAGACGATACTTGCAGGTGTGCAACTAGACATCAAGACAGTCACACGTATAAATTGGCAACATTCAGCGATCATTCGTTTTCGAGCAATGTGAAATACAAAATCCATTTCGCAAATCGGGATTACTATACTTCCTTATACTTTGTATAAGGAAGTAAAAAATGGCAAACTTCCATATTCAATTGAAAATATAAACATATCATTCCAAAGGATGATATTTACACAATAAAAATCCAACTAATATACTATTAAAAGGAAAATGATAAATATTCTTTCATAATTTGAAGTCAAATTTGTTTTCAAATGTCTAAATAAAGTGTCTGATATAAGATATTCATATGTTGCAGCGGAATAGATTTCATATCTGTCATCCTTGGCGGGAAAAAATATCGCCAACTTATCTGGCGAACATATTTAATTCCTTTCAAAAATCATCGTTATTTTAACAACTTATATTAAGAGAGTAATGAACAATATATGAAACAACATTTCGTATAATACATATTACGAAAATATACATCTGGCATGTATATTTTCGCATTACGTTTTAGATCGCCAAATACAAAAAAAACGTCAAGGAGACAGTTTTGAAATTTAAAATAAAAATTTTGTCAATTTGAAAACAAAATAACTCAATCTAACACATGCACACGATAACTAATACATATTTATACCCAAATATGGGGATTAAAATTGGGAAATAAGTTTTCTCGATATTTAATAATTTTTTACAAAAAAACCAATGGGCGATTAACATAGGAAACATTTTTCTTGCATCCACGGACGATCAGTGACATCATCACTTCGCCTGCGTATAGCTAAGATTCAACAGAAAATTTAAAAACATGGTATATAATTTTTTTTTTTATCCGCGTTTGTAACGATCGATAGATGGCGCTTTTCTATCCTTTGTTGTTACTATATATAATAGCCTCGTGTATTTATTATTGTTCTATTTGTGTTACTACTTAATATTCGTGCTATAATTACTCCGCCATTGCATCATGGAAAATCGATTGCTTTTGGAAAAAAATATTTCAGTTTATTCAAAGTTCGATCGGAAGTGGATGTTTAACTGAAGCTGAACAAATATTAGTTTCAAATTATCTGATTTATTCTTTACTTCCATTAGCCGAAGAAACTAAAATTTTAAATTTGTCATTTGGAAATAAATGGAAGCTTAATTCTGGATTTCTTGATCCTTTGGAGTTACACTGTGACACACAACAGTATGTGTTATCTTTTTTACCTGATTTATTCATTTTTATTCAATAAATATATGTGAAACTAAATATCGAATATACAGCAAGCAATGCATCTCGACGAAAGCCGAAAGCTATTCCTGTTAATTGTAATTTCACCTTAGCCCACCAGAGGGCGAGCATTTCATTACAATCGCGGATCTTATAATTATTTCACTTAGAATGCATGAGTTTATTTATTTCAAAAGTATTTTTACTTAACCTGTAAAAATATTTATTAAGGTTAGATTTTTCCTTTGTTATGTATTTGGTCAGAAAAACAGAACTTTTTTTAATGATTAATTTCTCGAAGAATAAATGTTATGACATATTTATTTCACTTTCACTAAGTTTGTCAAATGTGTAGGTGTTTACGCGTAGGTGGCTAGAGAGTTGCAGGTTTAAAAAGATTATATTTCCTCAAGTAAAAATTTAATTAAATTATGTACTTACTTATTTGTGAAATAATTAATTTGCTAAGTGTTTAGGTGGAAAATAGTATTTATTGTAAATTTACTTTTTATTTTTATAAGACAATTACATATATATCTCTTAATCCTTTTTAAGAAAATGATACGGAGTTTTAATAATTCATTAGCACTTAATTTTGAATATGAAAATTACTTCAAAAATGGGAAACATAATCGCAGAAATATTATTTCGTATAAAGTTGATATATATATATATATATATATATATATTGATCCGTTTTATTGATAGCAATACCATATTGATAACAATATGAAGGTGGATGTTATAGAGTATTTAATATGACTTGGCACTTGACACATTATTTCAATTTCATTACATATAGGGGAAGGTCGCCTAAAATAATCCTAGCGGGTAAAACGATCCACACATGTTTTCTTCCAGACAGATAGCACTATCTACAGGGTAACACATAAATTAGTTGCACCAAGTCAAGAAGAAGCAATAGCGGTATTCAAGCGATCACAGTATTACGCGTCTGAATAGAATTCTTTGAAAAAGTGGATTTTATAACATCTAACATAAGATAAATACTAACTTTTCTATTTACTTAAGTATACAGTCTTTCACGTACAGAAATAAGACCTGGTTTACTTATTTTGTTTCATTATGTATTGTCATAATGACTTTTATATCCTTTATTTTGCCAATAAAAAAACAAACAATTTACACTTATTTTTAAATGAAGGATCATTTTGCCCTTTGGTGAGGGTAAAATGATCCTTTGGTCATTTTTTCAAAAATCTATTTTTTTCATTTCTCAATTTGGGTTTAAAATATTATTAACATATGTTTACAATGCAAAATATAATGTAAAATATATTAGCAAATGGGAAAAGTTTTATTTAAACAGTTTTGCTACTTTACTCAAGATTTTTTCCTTAAAAGTATCATTTTAGGGTACCTTCCCCTACTGCGGTTTTATTGCGATTGAAGAAGAAAAAATGCTTTAGTTATTATGTATTTTAGACTTTTTAAATCTTTAAAATGATTGTAAATAGACTATTAGAGTGATTTACTTTATTTAATAAAGATAATAAATGCATAATATTGATCATCTATTGCAGTCATAGAATTCAGAGACGAGATGTATATTGCTTTATAACTTTACATCTCCAGAAATAACCTTAATAACTCTCTCTATAATAATAAAAACTGTTGTAGGTAAAAGGGAGAAAATGACAATCATTTACATCGCGTACTTGCCGTATCTAAAGATTGAAGAATCGTACAGATTTTGAAATAATGAAAAGATAAGACAATAAGAATTGAGATAAATGTTACTCAAGTGAGATGAGTCTTTATTTATTTATTTATTTATTTTTTTATAATCATTTATCGTTTTTAAAATATGTTTTTAAAGGTCTTTCAAACCTAGGAACAAAATTAATTTTTCTTGCCCTTCTTTTAGAGGGCAAAACATGTGACCCTCCGAAAAGTCATGTAAATGTTACTTTTAACTGCTCTTTTCCCATCGGAATTATGAGGCCCCGATAGCCTGGTTGATAAAGCGTCAAGCTTGTAATCGGAGGACTGAGGGTTCGAAACTTGTGCCATCCAAAAACCGCTTTGTACTTTAATGTTGGCAAGTGTACGTAATCTGTCATGTCTACTAAGTACTTTATGTTCCGTAAAACTAATACCTCTGAGAATTACTGAAGCGGGTGAAGCAACCTCTCAAAACTGTTATGACAAGGCCAGACATGCCTTACGGAGACATGGATGGAGATGATTTGGGATTTACCTTTAGACGTGAATCTCAGATAATCGCCAGTCTCCGAATGCTCTAGTGTGATGTGAAACCTATTTTACTCCTATTGTAATTGTTCAATTACTTTTATTTAATATTTATTTATTTTTTTAAATTTTATAAAATCCAGTGATTAATTTTCTGACTATAAAGGGTAAATTTAAAAACATTCAGATACATATAAATAGACCTAGTGCGACGTAAAAATCCGACCATCCAACCCACTAACCGTGAACACAGACATGAACTTTGATAGCAGCACTCTAAACCTCATTCAGCTGTACTGAGTGGTCCTCCACTGAGAGGTCCTCCGTCCTCTGTATTAGAGACCCTCGCTCTTAGAATATTGTTCTGTAAACCTTTCACTGTAAGTAATTAGCATTTAACACGTTGAGCGCCACGCGAATTCTTAAAATCCATGAAACGTCCATAATGATTCCTCATGTAATAAATAAAAATTAAGCAAACTTTAAATAATTTTTCAATAATTACTTAAAACAATGTAATATTTTTAGTTTTATATCCTATTTTACACTGTCAACCACCGACGGTTGACGCGGCTTTAAATCATATTTGATACAGTCAGCACCGATGCCTGACATGGCGCTCAATGTCTTAATTTTTTATTGGTACTGCTTTTACTTTCGGGGTAAAACTTTCACTGAAGTGTTTGAAGCATAACATATTCTGCCCACTCCTAAAGTTTCAAGATGATTCTTTCAGTACT
Organism: Salticus scenicus; assembly: GCA_963930645.1. Lineage (NCBI taxonomy): Eukaryota > Metazoa > Arthropoda > Arachnida > Araneae > Salticidae > Salticus > Salticus scenicus. The sequence continues at coordinate 166,138,173 of OZ005655.1, forward strand.
TTTAGAGCTATATGACAAAAGGTCCAGAATCTAAAATGGCTGACATGGCGCTCAACGTGTTAATTGTTTAGCCTGAAATATATGTGGCTGCAGCTTCAGATGTGTCGGATCTATATCTCCTAAAATGCTACTTGATAAATCTTCCTAACTGATGCATACAAGAATATTCCTAAAGATAATTTTTATAAATAGAACAAAATCTCTTTTTCGTCGTTATCAAATTATTAAAATTTTACTTTTCACACTTAGTACTTTTGACATCCTAATCAAAGTTATGTTTATGTTCCTAGTTTTCTTTGAGACCTTGACCTCTCCTTAACTTGTTTTTGTTTATAGTATATTTTCCGACTTTCGTCGGTGGAAAAGAAAAATTAATCAGTTACGTGTGAAAATGATCTCGTTATCAAGTTAGTATTGAAGAGCTTTGCGAACAACGATTTTTACGACTTTGTTTTGGAAGCTATCTGACTTTGTTACTAGGACCTGCGAGCTGCCTTTCTTTCTTCTTGTTTTTTAGGGATAACAAACATTTAGTTTATCCTTTTCCTTTTTTTCTCTGAACATAGGTCATTATTATGTAGTTATCACTTAACCTGTCATTCTTGCTCTTAAAGAAATAGAAATAGGTTCTTTTATTATTAGATAAAGTTTCGTTTTTGTAACCTGATGTAATTTTATATATATTTGGCCTTTTTTTAAAATTAAATTTTTAATATTTAAAATAATTATCATATCTGTTTGAAGTGGTTTTCATTTATAAAAAAAGAAAAAAAAAAAAAAAAAAATTCTACTTCTTACTTTTTTATTATGCTTCAATTTTTTCTTCTAGTGCAGTCTTTTTTTTTATAATTACTTTTTAATCCAGTATTATGAGTCACATTTGGATGAATTTTAATAATTTTTTCTTTAAACAAAAAAGAAAAAGGTAAGAAACATTTTACATTTTGCCTGCCGAAGAATTCTTAACTGATGAGTTTGAACAAGACACTTACCTTAAATGTTTGTCAAGTTGATTAAATTTTCAGATTAAATTTTGTGCATATTTTGCCAACTTGAATGCAATCGAAAACAACAAAAGATATATCTTTTTTAACTAAAATTAATGTACAGTGATAAATTTTAAGTAATCCAATTTTTATTTAGAAATTAGCCTGTTGGAAGGAGAAGGTTGCACCATCTTAATTTTAATTGGGATTTTGAGATAATATAGTCTAGAATAATCTTTTTAATTTTTTCTTTTTTGAGGTTATTTAATTTTGTGTAAGAATGATTCAAAATTGTAGGTTTAGCGAATCAATTAATTAAAATAAAATTATTCTTAACAAATCGTCATATCATAAGTACACATATAAAGTTTAAGGTATAACAATTTATAATATAATGAAAAATGATGCTTGTTTTAAATGGAAATTATCCGCCATTTATTTATTTAACACTTTTAGATCTCACTTACGCCCCCCCCTTTTTTTTTTCTTTTTTGGGGACTTGTGACATTATAAAAGTAAGGCCTAATAATTTGGTCATAAATGTAAAATTGTTTCTAAATATGGCAGGCCATTTTTAGAAATCGTCATTAATTCATGGAGAATTAATCTAGAAATATTTTAAATATCTTGTCCTTCTAATGACAAAATGGCTTAATTCAAAATTACAAATAACAACCAAAACAAAGAATGCGCTGGGGAAAAAAGTATATACTGTATAACCATAATCATGGACGTATACACTATGGACCGCCGACGCTGCGTTATCAAAATGGCCCCATTTTGGTCGCTTTTAGAAGATGGCGCTCGCATCGACTGCCTTTCCACTTCAGACTTGAAAGAGCGCTTTTTCGCAGAATTAAATGTAATATTTAGCGGTTTTAAAAGCACTGATACATGTATATATATATATATATATATATATATTTTCTTTTTCGCACCATCCCCCACAAACACTAGAATACCACATGTTATTAAATAATCAAACATTCTGTAAGATTATCTATATATATAAAATCGTTCTTCCTGAGTGAGTGAGGGGGTGATTCATCATCACCCAGACCAAACCCCTAGACCTAGAAGCATGAAATTTTGTGACAATGTTCTTTCTATGACGTAGGCATCCACCAAGAAGCGATTTTCAAAAGAAAAAAAAAAGTTATATGAACAAAATAATGAATTATAAACAGTATTTACAAAATTTTATAAACGCTATAACTGCAAAATTTACAAAGGTGTAAATATTAAGTTATAAAGCTCAAAAATTATCTTTCTTAAAATACAAAAAAATGAATAAATGAATTAAAAAAATACATTTACCAATAGCATTAAATTGATAACTAAGTTTGTTAAAACATTAATGAAGACTGATACAATTTATGTTTTTCAATGCCATCTTATTAAACTTTGTTTTTTTCCCAAGTTCTTATGTTGAAACTCAATGTCATAATTTTATTGAAGTTAAAATTTTTAATAGCGTTTAATTACAAATTACATTAAAATGTTTTCTGTCCATTTATCGGTTAATACGTTTTTAGATAAAAGCTATTATAACAGATTTGTATAGTAATAGAATATTTATAAGACAACAATTTTATCATTCAATAAAACATTAAAATCAATAGCTTAGATTAGGTGGACGAAATAAACTTGGGTTCTTTTCACCTATTTCCTTGTTTTTTTTTCGAACACTTCGATATCCAGAGGTGCAACCTGGTGCGTAACAGTGTGACATAATGAAAAAAAAATCGAATATTAAAAATAAATTAAAAATAAAACTGAAAATAAAACTAAAATTTCGTCTGCACACAATGCTATTCTACGGCGTCCGTGGACAGTCAGAGAACACATACGACCCCTGGCGGCGAATGAATAATAGCGACCATCTCAGGTCCATTTTTGAGGGACGGCCGCCGTTGGAGAAACTCCTTGTTATCTAAGTCCGTGACCATGATACAAACCACAGATCCCTTACAACAAGGCAACCAATAGGATTTGAGTTACTCTGCTTTGATAGGTCTTTCAAAAAACGACTTAACTCAAATTCGGGATTTTTTGAGTTAAGTATGCCTCTTTGTCATGACATTGACGATATATACCGGGTGCTGCAAAAATGATTCATGGATTTTGAAAATCAATAATGATAATAATAATAATAATAATAATAATAATAATAATAAACGAAACGCAACAGAAATATGTGATTTGGGGTCTTATGCTTTGGAAACCAGGGAAATTTATCTCACCGATTTGAAAATTTAGTTAACATTTTCACCTAAAGGTGGTGCTGCAACTGCCGCTGTAAACCATTTTTGATAGTTATACTCTTTTACAAGCACTCAATAACAGATTGCATAGCAAAAACTAAGCAAAATACCTAATAAAGATGTCACGCATTCAATTTCTCTGCAAGGCATACCTGCAGCGCTTTTTTTTTTTTTTTTTTTTTTTTTGCGAAAATGTTAACAAAATTTGCAAAGTGATAGGATAAAAATGTCTGGTTTCCGAAGCATAAGGCCTCAAACGATTCGTTTCTATCGTGTTTTTTTTTTTTTTTTTTAAATTAATTAATTATTAAATTATTATTATTTTTTTATTGATTTTCAAATTTCCTTCGTCATTTTGGGTACCCGACTCGATATGTATATACATGAAAGTACGAAACCTATATTATAATCTGTGAGTTAAAATAACTTCAAAGTAGTGCATGAGGATATTTTATTAGATGTAGGTATAATGATTGCAGATAATGAAATTACTAACTGTATAGTATGAAAAATATAACACTCCACACTTAATTACCACCATAATTATGATTTTGGCAGTTATCAAGCGCAACTTCTAATGGATATAAAACATATTTTTGTAATATAATTGTAAATCCACTTGAAAATTATATTATTAATTTAAATTACTAGCTATATTATAGATGTAAGACAATTTATTGAAAGATTTTTTGAAAATTTGAATTTGAATTCGATAGATAAATTGTAAAAACACCTACAATATATTCATACAGAGACCCAAAAAGTTGCAATAATTATATATTATTATGCATTATTGTAATTTTAATTAAATGACTCATACCAAAGAGTTTTAATAGATGATATCTCCGAAATTCAAAATAATGTTAATATTTTAATGTAGTTTTTGTAAAATTCGGCCATTATAAAATTTGGCCATTATAAAATTTGGCCATTATATATTTTTTCAATGCTATTCTTTCTCACAAAAATATACATCCATGGAGGAAAAATCTGTTTTAATATTAAAATTTTAGTCAAGTTTTATCATCGGTTCTAATATTTATATTGATAAAACTCTTTTAATGGTAAAAAGAATGCACCACGTGCTCAAATCTAATCATGTAATACGTAGCAAGGCCAGCCAAGGTCGATGTTTCTTTGATGAATTTCCGTAAAGATTAACGGACAACGTCATGTGTACGTCATGTGTAGATCGGCTGGAAACCAAGATTAGATAATCATCTGATTTCTGAATCTCTGCTCGAAAATAGATGCAATTACTAAAAATAATATTTTAGAGAATTTTGGTACAATTGCTAAATAATATCAGCTGAATACGACTGTACTGAATGAATGATGCCGATAAAAAAATTGCTTCATGGGTTCTCACGTGCGTCAAAAGAATTTCTACATTGAAGGGTTGTCCCATTATGAAAGCCTTATATCGCATATTTTGCGATAATTGCGTATTACGCATATATTTAATGAAAGTTCTGTAAACTTTGACAATACGCAAGCGAAGTGTAACGTCGCTGACCGTCATTGGGGCCAAACAAAAGATTTCCTACGTTAATTATACATTGTATTTTTTATAAAAAAATATTTAAGATTAAGGAAAACTATTTCCTGATTTTAATCCCTATATTTGGGTATAATTATAAATTAGTTATCGTGCACATGTGTTAGATTAAATTATTTTGCTGTCAAATTGACAAAATTTTAATTTAAAATTTAAAAACTCTGTCGTCCTTGGCTTTTTTTGTATTTGGCGATCAAAAACGTAATACCAAAACATACATGCCAGATGTATATTTTCGTAATATTTATTGTACAAAATACTGTTTCATATTATTGATTGCTCTCTTAATATACGTTGTTAAAATAACCCTGATTTTTGAAAGGAATTAAATATAACCAAATATTAAGATAGAAAACCTAGCTTTACTTCGTTGCGTTACGTTCTATCTTCGTGCGTTATTTCGTTGCGTTATGTAAACTAGCTTTACGTTCTATCTTAATATTTAGTTATTATTATACTTCGTTTTTTCCTTTTTATTGAAATTAAATATGTTCGCCAAATAATTTGGCGATTTTTTTTTTTTTATCGCCAAGGACGACAGATATAAAATCTATTTAAAATCGATATAAAATCTAATTAATATCTTATAACATTTTGATGGCATACCTTATATCAAATACTTTATTTAGACATTCGAAAAAAAAAATTTTATTTCAAATTATGAAAGAACATTTATCATTTTTCTTTTAATTAGTATATTAGTTGGATATTTAGTGTGTAAATATTACCCTTTGAAATGAAATTTTTATTTTTACATTCGAAAATGGAAGTTTGCCATTTTGTTTTTAGAGTTTTGAAATTTAAAATTAAGATTTTATCAATTTTACAGTAAAAATAACTCAATCTAACGTATGCAGACAGTAACTTATATATAACTATACCCAAATATGAGGATTAAAACTGGGAGATAATTTCCTTTAATTATTAATAATTTTTTTACAAAAAATCTAATGTACGATTAACATAGGAAATTTTTTGCTTGGCCCCAAGGACGGACAGTGATGTCATCACTTCGCTTGCGTATAAAAATGAAATTAAGAAATCCAATTAAAAATGTTGAAAAAATTCATCCATAATAATAAGAATAACACATGAATGTAAAATATTGTTGACGAAGGGCACTGAATTTTTTTCAAAATTTGCTGAATGTTAAAGAGTTTAAAGTCTTCAAAGTGTGAAAGGTTAATCATGATGCTTCTGAAGGAAAGATATCGCCTACTTACTCTTTGTTTGATATTAAATTAGGCCAGGTAAAGGAACTTGTATTTTATAAACATATGAATATCGGCACATACGGGATGTTCACTAAGATTACATTTATGTAGAAAACAGATTACATTTAATAGTCACCATTGATAAAATGGTGATAAAGAAAGAAAATGAGTTTTTCTTTTTTCTTTCTTTTCTTTTTTTTTTAGTTTGTTGCTCAAGCTGCTTGTGCAAAGGTAGAAAGTTTAATAAAATAAATTGTTCCGAGAGTTTACTACGTAGAGAAGAATTTATAAAGAATATTCAACAACATTGTTCTTGTCGATGTTTATTAAAATTCATGTATTGATAGTTCAGTCAGTGGAAAAATAAAATTGTATTTATAGTAAGAAGTGTCAGTCATCAACCCTTTAACATAAACTTTAAAGCATTATTTATTTTTCCCTTTTCTTTTTATAAAGATCTGATAATTTCCTCTTTAATTTTTCTTTTTTATCTGAGGCACAAAATCAAATTATCAACGTTTGAATAACTAAAACTTATTGATCAAGCTAAACGTTCTTTCCAGTTATTTTTAAATTAATTTTATTAAAGCGGCTTCGGTTAATTGTTGTCTTAGTAATTATATTTAGTGTTTAAGTGTACTTTCAAGTCTTTAATCTGCGAAAATTAAATGAATCAGTGATAAATGACATGTAAGTATGGACTGGAGAAGAAAAAAAATTCCGATAAAGTTATAAAAGGATTCCTTTACTTTGAGAACATTAAATAAATCTGTCTTTACTACTTACTTCTTTTCTAAATTGGCTCAATGAATTTCTTTTATTTGTTTATGATTTATTATGCTCATTAATTTATTTTGAATAAACGTTTTCACTTTTTTTTTAAATGTAAAAGAAAAGGAAATAGGGTAGGTGCTCCAGTGATTGGCATGCTCCAGTAATTGACATCTATCCCGAAATAATTAATAAATAAGAAAAATAATAAAATCTTATATTTTACATATAAGAATTTTAACATTTTATGTCAAACACATGGAGTATTATGTGCTAATAACTGCTAAAATGAATAACTAGCAGTGTCAAACACTGGAACATAGGGTGCCAATTACTGATAAAAGGAAAAACTGGCAATGTCAATTACTGGAACATTGAGTGAGTGTCAAATAAAAATTCATAATTTTTTTTTTATCAAATGTATATATTTTAACATATATGTGGTTCCGAATGTCTTTCATGCCATATGTATTAACTTAAGATTTCTAAAAGTATTTTCTGATGACTAGAACATTAAAAACATCAGAGATTGCTCTAAAAGTGTCAATCACTGGTGCACTTACCCTATATTAAATAATAAATAAATTGCAAAATTTAAGCAACGTTTATTTAAATAGAAATATACTTTAAATAATTTTTATTTTATATTTTGCCCTTATATTAAATGAAATATATGTTAATTACGTTGATTAATCAATTAACATTAATTTTATTGAAACAAATTTGACTTTACATGCAAAATCCAACTTATATATACTGTGCGTTTGGAAGTAGAAAAATAAATTAAAGTTTACTAGTATCTATCAAGATTAATGATATTTACAGTTAAAACAATGGTTAAAATACACTCAGAGTCTTAATAAAAATAAACTAATAATACACCAAGCAAGCATAAGTTCTGAATTTTTAAGTCATTTCTCCGTTGCTAAACAGTTTTTGCAGTTTACCAGGACGAAATGTTTTTCAGATAAATGCAGCTTGTTCCATTCACCCGCAATAAGAGACATTAATTTTTTGCTTGGTGAAGCCCCAACACACTTTTGTCCTGCTATACAACAATCTGTTACAACGATCAAAATATTTATCTACTAAATCTATCTACCAAAGGATTTCCATACTTTTTATTTGAGAATGTGAACTGGGCAACAACATCATTTAATGGCCCTCTTCACTTACCGTCGCCGGAAGCCCGAGCCAATGTTATTCTATGGGGAAATTTTCTTTACAAATAACTTATTAACTAATAGATATTTTTGAATTCTTTTTTCATATTCAACAAATTCCCAGCTATTAAATTGACGGACTTTTTTAAAAATGTATTTTTTTTAATTTCTAATATTTTATTTTGAAATTGCAAAATGAAAAAAAATTTCACATATTGAAAATTCGTATTTTGCAACTTCATAAAAAATAAATAAATAAATAAATAAAAAATAAAAATAAATAAATAAAATTTAAAAAAAAAAATAATTTTTTAAAAAAGGTCCGTCAATTTAACAGCTGGGAATTTTCAGAATGTGAAAACAGAATTTAAAAATATGTATTAGTTAATAAGTTATTTGTAAAGAAAATTTTCCCATAAACTAACGTTAGCTTCGGCTTCCGGCGGCGGTGAGTGAAGCGGGCCCTTAATTTCATCTAGGGCACTTTCTTTGGATCTTTCAGTGATCTTCACGGGATTGGTCTACTTGTATATCCAAAACCTCAACAAGTACATTATACTTTAGGCTTTTCTAACATTTTGAGTGGATTGTAATCATAAGCTCCATACAAAATATTCCTTGCATAGCAGAACATCCCTTCTGCGACGTTTTGCTAAACAATTTACAAACATATGGTGATTCCATGAAATATCACACCCGCCACAACATAAAAAAAAAAAAAAATAATAATAATAATTTTAGAAAATTAAATAGTAGAGATGTTTCTTATTGCTTTAGAAAGGGAAGCTAAGTTATTGTACTAAAACGACAATAAAAGAATTATACTATTTAATATTTTTAGTGTTAATTAAAAAAAAAAAACAAAACAAAAAAACAAAAACAAAAAAAAAACATATATATTATGACGGATGTGACATTTCAAGTAATGTTCGATATACATATATGTATTTTAAATGTCATACTTATATAAGTTTTACTGTTTATGATTGGTTATTTTTATTAAGTTTGATTTAATTCGACTCAAAATTTATTAATTAAATTAAAATAATTCGATTCTATGAAATTTAATAATACATTATGTAAGTACAACAAAAGAAAGTAATGTTTTAAGTAATAAAATAATAAACCGGCAACAGTTTAAAGTATTACACATACTTCTTTAAAAAGTAAACAAATATATCTTAAAACGCCATTTGTCTGAAAATTTAAAACTCATTAGTAAAATTCTTTAGGTAAATTTATCTGTTTTAACTAAATAAAAGTTCTTTCATTAGAAAATTGTTACAATCTACGAAAGAGTAAAATTTCACGAGAGTTATAAATTAAAAGAAAATAGAATTCGTTTTTTAAATTCATTCTAATTACTTACTTTTTATTATATAATTTTCTGGTTATATTTTTAACCCAAAGGGTTTACTACAGTGTTCTTCTTCTTCTTCTTTTTTTTTTTTTAAATCAAGTAAAAAGTGAAAAGATTCAATAAAGTCCCATGTTATGTTTTTGCATTTCAAAATTTAGGAATTTTGTATGAAATTTTATAGTACTTTTTGCTTTCTTCTAAAAATTTTCGACTTTCTGTTTTGGATAGATTTGCGCGTTTTGAGAGTTCCAAAACACCATTTGACCATTTCTTGAAAATGTCTGCGTGTGTGAGAAAGAGAGACTAAAACTTTGTGGTGACTGTATTTCAGAAACTACTGCACAGAATTGTATATAAATTTATAAATGTCTATCAACTTTAGTGTCAATCGCTCAACGGGTGCCACTGCTAAACAACGATTCCTGCCTTTTAATAGAAGGCTATACCTCAGGTTCTATCCCGTATAATCAAACAAAACTTGATATGTGACAAGACCATTATGAGATATTGTTCTGATTCAATTTGGGTTCTGATGGGCACTGTTATACCGCATATTTACCCGAGAACGAGAAGATTATATCTCAGATTCTACTTCATATAATTGCACAAATCTGGGTATATGAGCGAATCATTATGAATTACTGTGCAGATTCAATTTAGGTGTATATCGGCCAACAGGTGGCGCTGCTTTTTTGCAATTTACCCCGTGAATAGGAAGGCCAGATCTGAACTTCTATTGCATATAACGGCACGAAACTTGATATGTGCGATAACCATCATGAAGACGAATGCTAACTTATTTTAGATGTATCTCGGATAATTGGTGAAGCTGTTATTGTAATTTTGCACATCGCTACATCTCAGCCTCTGCTGACTAAAATTTCATATGTAAAATTTTTATTGGGAGAAGCTATGGTGAAATTTTTGCATACATGTTAAACAGTAAGTTGCATTTTTATATAGAATGGTATAAAAGAAAATTTTGGAATGGCCACAACATAGTCTGTCGGAATTAAATTTATTTTAAGCTTATTTCTGATGTGATGACGAAATAATCAAAGGATGGTCATTGTTATTAATATGACTTATTTACGATTTACTGATTTAAAAAAAAATGCATTTATCAGATGCTTTTACTCTCAACATTTTTGTGGTAATGAAACATTTATTTTTTGTATCAATTACGTTTTTTTTTTTTTTTTTTTTTTTTATTATTATTATTATTTTAATCAATTTTGTATCAATGAATGAAAATAAAAACTTACATTAGATATAAAATTAGCTTTAAAGCATGTTAAGCCGATGTAAAAGAAAGTTATGCATTCATTCCTTTCTTTTTTCTTTTGCCACAAAAAGAAATATATATACGCATGCGGAACGAAAATTTATCAAAAGTTAGATTTTCTTATGCATTTGAGAAAATTGACGGGGACTATATTGATAAAGTTTTATGCCAGTTTTATCATTCGCATGTAAATAAATATATATTTCTTTTTATGTGGGAAAAAAACGAACGCATACTTATAATATTAAAATGTTTGAATAAATAAATCAAGATAAAATATTTGAAATGGGAAATTTATACAGCCATAAAAGAATTAGTTGTCTCATACGCTTGAAATGGCGCTCATAGCATATTGTAATACCATATTTGGCGTGAAATTGCTATCATTTTATGGTCAATCGAATGAATCAAATAAAATATAGGAAATAACGTGATGGTAAATTCTGTGTATAGCATGATGTAGCGATGTTCATATGTAATCGCTATTTAAATATAAAAGCGTAACTTCGATTTCGATACTGGCCGTTTTGAAACTGTCACCCGATAAACACCCAAATTTAAGTTTATGGGTAAATCGTTCTCGCAGGCAATAAGGACACAGTCCCGAGATATTGTGGGTGAAGAAGATGCTGTCTAAGGCATCGGAGACCCGAAGCAAGGTTTTGAGCAATTTCATTTTTTTTTTTTTTTTTTTTTTTTTTTTAAGTTTTTATTTGTAAACTAATATAAAAATAATAATTCTTTTTTTTTTTTTTTTTCAATTTATTTAAATATAGTGTCAGTGACTAGCGAAGCGGGAATAGTCTACTATTAATTAATATTTCAAAATTAATTTTTTCCGGACGGCAGATTTCGATGCGGTAAATGCCACTGGTATTTATATATGTCTACAGAATTTAAAGGGCTAAATACGAATACCCAAAGAAACTTTTATTAAATTATACATTGTCATAAGGGAACGCCTAAAGGCGGTTTGAAAAAAGATTTTATGAAAATTTGCTGGACTCGTCCACAAAAGTATAATATATTAAAAATACTTGAACACTTTGTTCGGTGTCTTATTAAGTATCTTATAAAAGAAAAAATTATTGAAATAATATTCTAAAATCTTTGCTAATTAAGAATGAAAACACTGTAAACAAACACCATAAAATTCAAAGTGAGTGATGTTATTTATAGCTTTTGCTTAGAAAAAAATTATTATTCATGTTTTATCGAGAGGATTTTTAATGCTTTTCGCACTGATATACTAAATATTGTGAAGAAAAAAAAATGAGATAACAACGCCACCTGTTGGAAAATTTGCACCAGAAATTATCAGACACTAATTAAAATCAAGGTGCAAGTAAATATTACTTCTTATAAAATTCGCAGCAGTTTTCGAGCTAGAGTTGCTAGAAATGTTTTGTCACAAACAGACAAATATTTAAAAAAAAAAGGTGAAATAGTATTCTAGACCTTTCAAAACCTATAAATCCATCACAAACAGGTTAAGCCCAGGCCCCTAGTCTAGACAATTCTGTACTGATAAGTATAAAGGATTTAAGTTCAAAAATGTCGATTTTGAGTTAAGTACATAATCAGACTCAGAAAAAAATTCTCTATCGATTGGTATAAAGGATTTAAATCCATGTCATTTAGTCTTTGAGAAAATCCATTGGTAAAAAAAGATTCAAGTTAGAAATTTAGCATTAATCTTTAGTATAAAATATTTAATTCAATTTTTTTTTCTTTTATTAAATGAAGATTGACAATCACTGAATGGTGTAAAGGGTATAAATCAACCTAATCCCTTTTTCCTAATCGATTCTACTGATTAGTTTTTAGTTAGTTTAACTGTATTTTTCGTCTCCTGAAAAATCAAGAATATGGACTTAAATCCTTTATACTTATCAGTACAGAATTGATCTTAAAACGAACGCCAACACCAATACCATCAAAAATAGGAAGTCGAAAATTTTTATGAATCTAATACTCTCTTCTGCTGAATATAGAAATATATATATATTTAATTTCCTTAAATCTCGTATAGTTAAAAAAAACATTAAATATATATTTAAATATGTTTTATTAAATGTAATTTTGCTTTTCGTTTCATAAGACATATTCTTTGATGAATGACACAATATGCACTTGTAAATTGCAAAAAAGTCCAAATGACTGAAGTCTAAAGTTTAAAAATCGAAAAAGAAAAGTCTAAAAATAGAAATATAAAATTTCTATTTTATGTACTCTAATTTACTAAGAAGATAACTTCATATTTCTCCCTCTCTCTCTTTCTTAATTAGCCTATTTTTTCAAGTGTGTATCTCACCTCAGTTTTCTATATTCATGAATGTAACAAGAAAGGCTAATAAATATTTATAGAACACATAAACAAAAACAGAAGAAATACAACGGTATCTTACTTTTTGTCATAAAGTAGTTTTCTAAAAAAAGAATGCTTTACATGATTTCTCAGTTTGTATGCGTGTTTTAAATTTATATGAACTCATATATACTCGTAACACACATGTGGAAATTGAAATACATACATTTTCCGACTTAAGGGGACATACGATCCTTAGAACTTAAGAAAAAAAAATTGATTTAATTATAGTCTTTTTTTTTTAAGTAAATTATTGTTGACTAAGCTTCATTGAGCATGTCTAATTGTTATCTATAAGTTTATTATGTATTTTGGGATATAACTTAAATTCTGTGGTGAATTATTTAATAATTTATGTGTTGATAATAAATGTTTTTTTTTTCCACCTTGCGCGCAGAGTATCTGTGAAACTATTTAATATTTTTTCTTGAAATATTCACAGATTATGTAACATATCAGATTCTTCAAACTGAACCTAAATTTGTATCCCCCCCCCTATTTTTCATACAGGTGATACTTCAGATTTTATTAAAAAAATAAATGATCTTTAAACTTTTTTTTAAAAAATATATTTTTAACCTAAATTTGAACAAATAGTTTCAAAGATATCCTACGCGCAAGGTGAAAAAAAAAAAAAAAAAAAAACATTTATTATTAACACATAAATTATTAAATAATTCACCGCAGAATTTAAATTATGTTCCAAAGTACATAATAAACTTATAGGTAATAATTAGAAATATCCAATGAAGCTTAGTTAACAATAATTTACTTAAAAAAAGACTATAATTAAATCGATGTTTTTTAAAGTTCTAAGGATCGTATGTCCCCTTAAAAGAAACACAGATGTAAAGCTAGCTTCACACGCACACACATATATGTATATATAAACGGCATTAAATTTAATTATTATGATTACTGTTATGATTATTATAATATTTAGAATTTTTAATTTTCAGTTGGAAAAACGCTAGTTCGCAAATTATAAAAAGTCAACGCAGGTCTGGCTTTGACTTTAATTTCAAACTACTATTTATTTTTAATAAAATCTGAAAAATTTAAAACGAATTTAAAGACCTTTTTGACTATAACTCACAAACCCTATTAATCGATTTATATATTTGTAAAGCAATATAAGTGAAAGATCGATTTTTGATTAAATTAAAATTATTTAAAGTTCTATTTCTATGTAATGTTGGATATAGGAGAAAAATAGGATAAGAAAGTGGTTGAAAATTCACAGAGGTGAACACAATTTATCACCTTATAAATTTATCTAATTGTAACATTCTAAAGATTTTTTTTTCTTCTATTTTTACAATTTATTGAACAATTAAAAAATATACAGGGTGTTTATAAAGTCCCGGACCCATTTTGATGTTTAATAACTCATAAAATAATAAAGATAGATTAAAATTAATAACATAAATGGTTAGACAGACTCAAAAAGTTTCATGACCCTTGTCAATGAACTTCCACGTGTGCCCCCTTCGTCGCACGGAGAATATCAAGTCGATAGTCAATTTCACGCCAGGTAGCGGCGAGCATGTCGGCATCCACAGAGGCTATTGCGGTTTAATTCTGACTTTTAGGTAATTATTCGACTGCCGCTGGAATAAAACATCACATACAAAAGTACTACATAGAACAAACACATCAAAAGTAAACATAACATTGCAATAGTTGCCAAAAACAAAAGAGAGAAAAATGCAATTAATAAGCAGACGATATTTAGAAAAGTACAGATATTTAGACTGGAAAATGAAATTATCTGAAATTAACCACACGCGCAGACGATATTTACAAAAGTAAAGATATTCAAACCTGAAAAGAAAATATATGAGTTATTCCATGAATAAATGCCATAAGTTTGTTTATATCTTCATTATTTTATGAGTTATTAAACATCAAAATGAGTCCAGGACTTTATAAACACCCTGTATATTATTTTTCATTTTTACAAGTAACTGGAAATACTACTTTTATATGTAAAAAAATAATCACGTGTCTTCTACAAGACTCCAATGACCTATAAAGCAAACCGATTTAAAAATTAGAAATCATTAAGAAAAATTTTTCAGTAATCATCAAGAACGTTTTTCGGCTCATTAGAGAGAGATTAAATAAATGTCATTGAATTTCGGAGCAACTTAAACAAAATAATAAAAATTACAGTTCTAAGTCAAATGTTCTAAATCAGTTCTAGATCAAAATAATCTCAAACTACCGTAAAATGCTTCTTATAAAGAAAATGTCATTACATATCGTTTTTGCATTACTCATACCATTAAATGTTATTGTTATTTTTTTATCATGATTAATATAAAATGGAACATTTACTTCATTAAATTTAATTACATTAACAGTTTAAGATAAATATGAAAAAAAAAAAAAAATCTTTATAGCAAAATAACATGTGCACTTAAATTTAAAAACAGAAACAAATAGTCATAATAGTTAATTATTTTCTCAATGCTGTCCTAGTTTCTAATAATTTTTATATTAAAATTTAATGTTATATTAAAAATGTAATGTTAATGTCTACATTACTTTAATTTGAGTTTACAATTTACAAATTTTATGCGTCGAAAATTATACTATATTTCATTAATCGTTTTGATCTTTCCGAAATTAAATGAGAAAAAAAAAAATCTTGTCTGATATTTTTAAACTACTTATAACTACAAAACTTTTTTCTTTTTGCGTGTGGGAATCTGATTACATTACAACATTTACATTCTAAAGAAAAAATCCAACGGCACTTCATTTATGATATCAAAACTGATTTAAAAATATGTTTAAAAACTTATCGATATTAGATTAGTAAGTAGAAAATAAACATAAAAAATACAGAGTTGCCAGTTTTTATAATTTTTTCGGGAACACTGTTAGAAAACAATTTTTTTCTCACACCAGTATTTTTGAAGAGTAATTTTCTTATTTAATCGTAATTATTTATTGGAGAATATTATTCTAAATAATTTGTAATGCGTAAAAAGGGCGAGTATTAACAATGCTCTGGAATAAATTTAAAATGTTGGTAACTCTGCAAATACACTACGTATAAAATTTGCGCTTCTCCAACCCACCCACACACACACAAAAAAAGAAAAAACAATGATTTGTATTTCTTTTTCTGATTTTTATATAAAAAAAAAAAAAAATAAATAAATTAAAATAATTTTTATAAAAATTAATAAATTAATTTCAATGTCCCTTATTTCCTTAAACAAAAAAAGAAAAAAATCCGTTCTTCTGGATCTATGTTTCCAGAACGGGTCAAATAAATGAAAAAATAATTACAAACAACCTTTATATAAGCGAATTGGGCGGGCCAGATATCGACTTTAGATAGTATTGTTGCTATGTTAATCCAAAAGATATCAGATTCGATTCCTGGTCTCTCATTTAAATATTAATTTGTCCAATCCATTAAAAATTTATCGTGCACCTGATATTATATTTAATAGATATCAGGAAAATCGAATATTCAATGATAATTCAAAGAAATTTGTTAAAATTGAGTAAAAAATAATTCCATTAAGGTAGTACTTGTGTTCTTTTCTAAGCAAGTGCCATAGTACCTTTAATGTTACTGTCTTTTATAGTCAATCGTCAATCGTCAATAGACAGATGGTATAATAATAATAATTAATATTATTATTATATGTTGGAAAAAAGAGATTGCACAATTTATAACAAACACAAAGTCATGTTTCCATCATTTCAAGGTTCTTTTAAATGAAATTAGTACAAGTTTATTTTAAAGTGTATGTGCTTGCTTATATTTTAGAACATCATATATACGTGTAGGAAATAATTTTTTATTTTATTTTATTTTATTGTTTTTTAAATAGTAAATTTCTATTTTCATTTTAATGGAGTTAATTGTTTTAGTTTAAAGTATCTTTCTCGCCGCTAGTTATCTCCAAAGAGAAAAAAGTGGGCCATCTATATTCAATCCAATTGAATTCAATTATATACTATGCTGTGCATTTGCCAACGAGAGATTCTGTAATAAGTAGTAGTATACAGTGAAACTTGAATAATTCGGACTTGTTTACTTCGAAATTCTGGATAATTCGAATTTTTTACTCGGTCCTTTGAATTTTGTATTAAAATAATGTTAAAAAATCGTGGATAATTCGAATTTTTCATACGATAACCTTTAAAATATTACAGTAAAATTTGTTCCCGAGATTTTTCTCAGTTAAAATGCATTATTTATTTTAACAGTCTTTCAAAAGAAGGATAAGGAAATACAAAAGAAGCCCCTACCCAGTGCATGAGAAGATATAGTGCGTATATGTGCACTTCGAAGTTTTTTTTGAATTGAAACTCATGTCTAATGTAGAAGATTCTATTTTTGTATAAATTGATAGGTTGAAGTCATATGCTTATGACATACAGTTTGTACTTAAAGAAGCAATCAAAAATATCTGACTAATTTTAAAGAATGTTGAATAATTAAGCTCATAAAAAATATTAATTTAATTAGGGGAGAGGGGATTTTTAATTATTATTATTATTATTATTATTATTATTTTGACAAAATAGTATATGTCATTCGAATTTTTGGATATTTCGAATTTTTCTCTGGTCCCTTCAACTTCGAATTATCCAAGTTCTACTGCACTATTCCTGAACTAGCGATATTCGTTCTCTGAGGTGTACATAATCATATTATCGTGACTTTTGCGTTTGGAGTAATAATTTGATTGGCTTGTTTTCAGGAATATTCATGGACTAGAACCTGCCTGTTTATTCCCAAACCAATTACCTCACAAAAAATGACATTGTTATCATAACAATATACATATATATTAATGAGTGTATAAGAAATTCATGTATTGTCTACATCAGATTTATATATTTTAAATATTCATAACAAGTCTTAACATAGTTTAAACGCCTGGAAAGTATGCGTGCGTCAAAATGAGAACAAAGAATTCCGAAATGAAAGTCTATAATAATAAACATATTTTTCTGGAAAAGATGATTTATTTTGTTAAATATATATATACGTATATATATATATATATATATATATATATATATATATATATATATATATATATAGTTCCTAAAGATAAATGAAAATCTGATAAGTCGATTAGAATCAGAAAATTATTCATGGAAAGCTATGTGTAAAACTAAACGTTTTATTAACAAAATAAATAAAATAAATAACATAAATGATATATTAAACGTCATTTTCAGAAAAAAAAAAAAAAATTATAAATAAAGAAAAGAACAAAATGTTTTTTTTTTCTTTAAGCAAATGAGAGAAATTATTAATATTATTATTATATACATATTTTTTTAATAAGAAACGTCATAGCAAAATGTTTTTGGTCAAAAAGAAATGCTAAACGTTATTAACGGCAGAGAGATAGAAAAATAGAGATAGAAAAATAGAGAGAGAGAGATTTAAAATAAATAAATGAAATGAAGAATTTTTTTCCTTAAGCGATATTAAATGATTTTTAAACAAAAAGTGAAATAAAAAGTTTTTAGCAATGAATTTAAACTTTCTAAAATATGATATAAGTAATTTTAAAGATATCTAGGAAAATAGAAGTAATAGTACTGGTTTTTGAGATTTGCAAATATAAAAGGAAAGTTTTAAATTTAGTCCTGTAAAATAGGTAAAATTTTACTGCATGATAAATGATTTAATTATTAAAAATAAAATTAAATACAAAATTAAATTAACATTAGATAGGCAATAAAAAAAAAATATATTACTTGCTTCTAAATTGAAAAATATATAACTTTATAATCAAACGATGATAAAGATAACGACGTCTTTAAAAGTATGCATACACCAAAAATAAAAATAAAAAAGAAGCATATTTTAAAATGAATCATATTCTTAAAGAAAAAAAAAAAAAAAAAAAAAAGACACTTCGAAGAATTTTAGAGGTGTAAAAACGATGGAGTCTACTTTTGAAGGTTTCAGATATAGTTTTATAATAACTATTATTACAAAAATGCAGTAAAATAAACGAATTTAAAAATAAAAACCGTAATTGAATTTAAAAAAAAAGTGACATGCCATACTTTATAATAACTATTTTTCCTCAATTTTATAGTTTTTTAAATTGTTTGCATTTACTAGCACAATGCAAAAAAAAAAAAAAAAAAAAAAAAAAAAAAAAAAAAAAAAAACTTTTTCTACCATATATATACATAAGAGAAAAAACATTGTAAGTTTTAATCGTTAACTGAATTTTAACGAACAAATAAAACATCTATATTATCTTAATAGTTATTAAAGTATTTATTAATTAATAAATTTTTTTTAAAATTATAATTTTTATATAAATGACGCTGTTGTTATTTGAATTTTAACTTATAATAATAATAAAAAAAAAATTTAAGTGATATTTGCACACTTCTAAATATTTGTAGAAAGAAAGAAAAAAAAATACACTAAAATTTCAAATATATATATATATATATATATATTAAATAAACTTTTACCTCTGTTGTAGTTTGTTAAAATTTAAAAAAATAATAATAATAAAATAAGATAAAATAAAAATAGACACCGGTTGCATGATTATATAGTTATAAAAAAAAAAAAAAAAAATCGTCAGATATTTCTTAAGAAATAAAATTAAATTTCTTAAAATATATTGATGGTATATATGTTTTAATTTTTTTATTATTTTATAACCAAAATATGCTCATATATCCCAAATCTATATTTTATCAGTTTTATATTTCAGAAAAAAAAAAAAGGCAAAACTTAGACGAAAAAATATCAATAAATAAATAAATAAATAAAATAAATAAAAAGTTTTTTCTTTTTTTATTAAGAATCATGGCATGTAAAATAAGGTAAAAAGAATCATTATTGATATCAACTAGATTCTTTATTTTCAATCATTTTAATTAGAAAAACATGTCTAACTAACTCTAAATATTTTTATTTATTTAAAAAATAGGGGGAGGATAAAAATTCATTTTCATGCAGCAATTATAAGGGGAAGAAGAAGAAAAAGAAAAAAAAAAAAAAAAAAATTAAAGAGGAAAAGGAGAGAAGAAGCTTTTTTTGAAAAAAAAAAAAAAAAGAGTTATTTAAATAAAATAAATAAATAAAAGGTAGTGATAGATTAAAAACAAAAACTCATAACACATAGTGTATAAAACATGCAAATTATTATTATTATTTTATTTATTTTTTAAATCTAAAAAATTGCTATTTTCCCTCCTTACCTTTAAAGCCATGCTGGAAAAGAGAGAGAAAGAAGAATCTATCGGTGAGGTGGTAAATGAAGGAGTAACGGGAACAGTTAAGGCTAGAGACAGTTACCGCGGAAGATGAGGAGAAATCACGAACTCTCGACAAGTGTGCTTAGAGCGCGTCCGTATTTATATGCTAAGACAAGTCCGTCAATTGAGAACCCAAGTGCAGAAACCAAGTGCAAGGGAAGGAGGGTGGGGGGATTTAAAGATTATACCGGGAAGAAAACGGGATATTCAGATGTTGGATTTAAGTGCTTTAAGGCTGATAACAAAGAAAAATAATTTTTTGAGAAAATTATATCTGATGGTGGGAGGGGTTTGCGCTTGCGCGGATCGATTCGGATTTTTTAATGGTTGCAACTGAACCTAAGTGAAAAGCGTCGGCGTTGCCATAAGGCCGGGGGCGAATGATAGAACTAGATACTATCGCACCGGGAAAACGGAAAAACGCTGAATTTTGCATTCCGGTGTGAGCGATGTATTATGAACTGGGAAAAATGTGTTTCTTTTGAGCATTAATTTTCTTGAGAAAGAGAGAGTGGGGAAAAAAAAAAAGTTGTTTTTTTTTCTATGAAGTTTTCACAAAATTATTTTAAAGAAATGTTTTAATTTTAAAAAACAGATATAAAGTTAGACAGTAGAACCTCGATTATCCGAACCTCGATTAACCGAAACTCACCTCGATTAACCGAAACTCTCCGTTAACCGAAGTCGGTTTCTTCTTCACTTTTTTTTTTTCACTTTCTACTATCATCCAAAATTTTCTCTTAACAAACATGTATTTTTAAAGTTTTTTTTTTTTTTTTTTCCCCCACATTCCTTTTGTATGCAAGCCATCCTTTCCAAACTACGAGTGCTGATAAATATTTTAGATGATTATTGATGAATTCTCGATTATCCGAAAATTTCGATTATCCGAAGTAAGTTCGCTCCCAATTACTTCGGATAATCGAGGTTCTACTGTATATGAACAATTCCATACTTAGAAATTTTCTTTTTTGATTATTAATTTATATATGTATATACATATATATATCAGAGTTTTTCTAGTTCTGGTATTTTAAATCATAATAGTTTTACTTTAGTTTACTTTTTTTTTTTTTTTAAATTAATCCATTTCGATTATAAATTGTAATTATTTTCGTTATCGATATTTGAAATTTCATTAATTGTTTTTTGATTGATAATATAAAAAATGGAAAGAAACAATGTAGTTTTTTTCATTTAAGTACATGTGTAAACATTAAAAAGTTTCTTTAGATAGTGAGGTTAATTAGATATTGAGAAATAAATAAATAAACCTAAAATTTTAGGTTTGTAAAATAGGTCTCGATTTTCTGAACCTACTACTTTATATATATATATATATATATATATATGTATAGTTGTGATTTTTAGAAAAAAAAAAAAAATAGTAAATATGTTTTTAGTTTGAACAAAAATTGCTTAGTAATAATATTTATTATTTAACCAATTTTAATAAACTTTCTAAAATTATCGAAAAATTCCCTAAGCCAGAAGACTGAGAGGAAAAGCTTAGGATAAAATTTAAAACGATGTACCTTGATAAGTTAACGGATTAAATGGTTTCGAAGAATATTATATTACACCTTTAAATGTGTATGTATAGTTTACTGCTAAGAATTTAATTAGTGAAATGTTGATGTGAAATTTTTAAATAAATATATGAAGTTTGAGAAAAAGATGTGGACAAGCCACCGTAGTGACATTCCAGTCATTTAATTTTTTTTTTATATTAAATAGTAAATGAGTAATCTTTTTTATATGCATGAGGATACATTAGAAAAACTGTGTCTTAAAAAAAAAAGTAAATAAAATAAAAAAATAAAAATAAAAAGAGCGGTTTGCTATATTCATTGTGCTTTTTAGGTCAATCAATTCTCACTTTATACAGGATGGTTAAAAATTAAACTGGCAGTACTCAGAGGCTGCTAACTCCTATTCTTCATTGGATCAGAAAACAAAATGTGTTATTCTGATCGTGAAACCGAGAATCGCATAAAAGAAAAATAAGTAATACTCCCCCCCCCACACACACACACCTTTTTTTTTGGTAAAGGGGGGGGGGGCAATTAAAAATAATTCTCATTACATGCATTTATACGGAATTTCGTCTTATAATGCCATATTGAAGTTTTTCAGAAAAAAAAAAAAAAAAAAAAAAAAAAAAAAAGTCGATACTGTCCGTTTCGATACTGTTTATTATTAATTTTCTTTTCTTTTTCTTTCTAAGAAAAGAAAGAAACAAAAAAAAAAAAAAAAAAAGATTATGATGAAATTCTGTCAAAAGCAGAATTTAGTTTAGTATGGAGGATTATTAGTTTTTTGTTTTTTAGGACTGAGGACTATTAGTCTCAATCTACGGACCAGTTTTACGATAGTTGGACATTTATCGAAATCGAAAATATAATTGAATAATTTGAAAGCAATTTTATAATTTGAAAAAAAAAAAAAAAAAACCTAATAGTCCTCCGTACTGAACTAAATTCAGCTTTTGCCAGAAAAATAAAAAAATCATCAAAAATTTTCTTTCTTTTCCACACGTCACGACAATCCACATGCTTACCGAGAAAAGACTTCTCCCACATGCTGGTCAGGATTGCCCTCTGTTGACACATAAAAGTGCTAGGAACAAACTTTCATCTTCCCTTTAATTACCTTACACACACGCACACATATAGTATATATATGCTATTAGTACAATCTCAAAACAATTGATGCAATGATATTACAATAAATGCTTTAAAAAAATGTGCTAATGAACATTTATGTAATTTTTCAACAAATTATCCTTAACACCTTGTTAATTGCATAATACTTCAACAACTTTTTATTTAAACCGTATTGACATCTCACAGAAAAAAAAAAAAAAAACTATTTAAACCATAGTTATTCTGAGATGTTTAAAAGTTTAAAAAGGTTTATAAACGAGCGTTATTATAATTAACTTTTTCCCCAATTTAAAAATTTCCCATTTTATTCGTCAAGGATTATTATTTTTTTTTTATCTCTAATTTTATACATTAGCTTTTGTCATGAGATATGCCTATAAATTTAAAGGGAATTTTATTTTTCGAGAAAAGTGCTGGAAGAGTCTTTAAAAGATAAAGCGTATTCGCCCGAACCTTGGAAGAAATATTCTTAAATTTTGGATATGTAAAAAAGATCTATGATTCAACCAATCGTTTTAAAGGTAGGAATTCCTTTGAAAGATATCCATATTAAAAATTTACATCTCCTGGTAAGTGGGGAGGGTACTTCTTGCCCAGGGTCGGGGGAGAACAATTCTCTTACATACAGGCATTTTCTTTTTAGTTTATTATTACTATTATCAATGATTCTTATTAATTTCACAAAAATTTGTTAAAAATAATTCTCATTATGTTCATTTTTATGAACTTTTGTCCTCTATTGCCATGGTAAAAATTTTGAAAAAATGGATGACAGCGCCACTTGTAGATCGATTTATCCCAAAATTTAATCAGTTTAGCTTAAAGTTCAACTAAATACCAAGTTTTCTTGAATTTCGTTCATTAGTGTGCGAGATAGAGAGTGGAAAATTTTTTGGATACACACAGACACGCAGGTACACAGAAATTGTCTAAAAATGGTCAAATCATGTTTAGAAACTCTGAAAACGTATAAATACGTCGAAAACTGGAGGTCGAAAATTTTCCCGAATATAATACTTTCTTTTTATTTATACAGAAGAAAGTAAAAGTTGTAAGCATTTATTTAAGAACTTCAAATATTTTCAATATTTCATTCTTCATTTTTAATATGCAGTCTTCAACGAATTTTAACGTCACTTTCAGTTAAATTGAAAATGTCTTTTAGAAATTATATACTGCAATAGGAATCCTAAAAATTTAAATATCTTATGAAATATGAGCATTTGTATGAAAAATGTTTTAACTGCTGAACGAACGATATATGTATTTTTTTTCATAATTAAATAGCTAAAAATATAGGCATATAACTCATACTAAAAGCCGCGTCAAATATTTTAAAAATTCAGCATGATACACGCAAAAATACTAATATATTTTTCAATTATTGAATTTAAACTGTTTTACAAATAGCTTTTTTCATTATAAACCTATGAATAATTATGTTAAATTAAATAACCGTTAACTATATATTGAAAAATTATTAATTTAATAAATGTTGCAATTTTTGGTATGATCTAATATGTAAAAAATAAACTTTATTGCAATATATAAGTCAAATTTATGTTCACATATAAATATATATACATACAGTCGGTAACAAAAGTGTCCGAACACTAGCAAAAATTCCTATGTAAAAAAAGTTCACTTAATGCAGTTTTGTTAAATAAATCCTTATCGAATACTGTTCTCAGTCAGTCTAAGAACATGATTCGACAAGGATTTATTGAAAAAAAAAAAAAAAAAAAACAGTATTAACTCTACTTTTTTTACATTGGAATTTTTGCTAGTGTTCGGACACTTTTGTTACCGACTGTATATATATGTTTAAATCATTAATATGCCTTATTGTATTTATGTGTAATTATCCTTTTAATAATGATTAAAACAACGATTCACGAATATCCTTTTAATAAAAAGTCAATTTTATTCAGTGGCTGAAAATCACCTCTGTATTTTGTACAGTCGGTAACAAAAGTGTCCGAACACTAGCAAAAATTCCTATGTAAAAAATGTACACTTCATACGGTTTTGTTAAGTAAATCCTTATTGAATCACGTTCTTACACTGACTAAGATTAGGATTCGACAAGGATTTATTTAACAAAACCGTATGAAGTGTACTTTTTTTACATAGGAATTTTCGCTAGTGTTCGGACACTTTTGTTACCGACTGTATCTATCATTCTGAATTTTTAGATGTTTAAGGGGATTTTAGTATGAGCTTGTCTTTATATTTGGCTATCAAATTCTGTAATAAAAACATAAAAAATAAACAAACAAAGAAATAAAATAGAACAAAATAAAGTACAGATTTTGTTATCGTTCGCACATGTGCTGTTAATTATTATTATTATTATTATTATTATTATTATTTTAATAAATATGTTCCTATTTTATAAAATACTAGCAAGATCTCTTCGTTACCTTTAAAATTTAAAATTATTATTATTTTATTTTAAAATCATACAGACGTCATGTTTCCAAGAGGCCTCTCCACTTATCGTCCCCAGAAGCCAGAGCCAATGCTATTCTATAGAGATTTTCGCCCCATTATAACTTATCAACTAATATATATTTTTAAATTTAGTTTTCACATTCAGAAACTTCACAACTATTAAACAATTTATCGCTTTCTTAAAATTATTATTATTATTTTTTTAATTTTTAATATTTTACTTTGAGTTTGTAAAATGCAAATTTTCACAATATGAAATTTTTCACTTTTGAGCTGAAAAATGAAATAAAAAAAAATAAATTTTTAAAAAGCGATAAATTATTTAGAGCTTGTGAATTTTCGGAAAGTGAAAACAGAATTTAAAAATATGTATTAGTTAAGAATTATAATGGGGCAAAATTTCCCATAGAATAACATTGGCTTCGGCTTTCGGAGACGATAGATAGAGGGTCCCCTTAATATTTAAAATTTTTTTATTTTTCACGTGAAAGCATATTTCATTTTATGCTTAAAAAAAAAAAAATAAATAAATGTCCATTTTTAAAGCTTTTACCAGGTTATTATTTTCATATTTTAATTAATTTTAAAAAATCTAATCAAATTTCGTCACAAATAAGGTATCAAATGAAAGGGGCGATTTTTTTTTTAATCCATCGGATTAATTAGCTTATCGATCGGGCAATCAGATTTTTTTTTTTTTTTTTAATTAACTAAAGTATGAAAATTTGGTGGCAACGTGCGTCAACACGCAGACGAACAGAGTCCAAAGAAATCTCTTAGCCGTTTATATATATAGTTGTAATATATTTACGTTTAGATGGCAGTATATTTTTCTAAAGTACATATCAATTTATCAGAAAACAGCGTTAATTCTTATTAAAAAAAATTGCTTATTAGAAAAAAAAATTACGTTTATTTATTTATTTGTTTATTACTTTCTCTTACCCATAGGGTCGAGAAAGTATTGTTTTAGAGTCAAATTTTCGAACGTGAGATTTTGTTATATTTACATGTTCTGAGGTCCCCTGAATACGAAAATTATGTTTTTATTATTAAAATTATGTTATGTTATGTTAAAATTATGTTATGTTATGTGTCTGTGCGGATGGATGTCTGTGTGTCTGTTATCAGCATATCTCAAGAACAAATTGTAGCAGAAATTCCAAACTCGGCATTCTAAATGTGTATCATATAGGGATGCCACAGTAAGCTTTTCGTTGAGATGAAGCAAATGGTTCGTGTACAGGGACACTCAAAAGTATTCGAATACATTACGTCTATGGGGGAAATTGCAGGTAAGTAGAGTTTAACATCTATAGACTGCACTAAACCAAATGAAACGAATATATATTTTTTGTAATAGAGATAATCAACTGGGAAAATTTTTTTGTATGCGTAGGAGCCTCGCCTCCCCCCTGCGGGGGAAGAGCCCCCTTAAGGGGAGTAAATTTTCATGATGGGTATCTTTCAAAAGAGCTCACCAATACCTTTAAAACGAATGGTTGAACCTTTGATCTGCGATAACTTAAAATAAAGTTATCAATTTTTTTCATTTTCATTTTTTTTTTTTTTTAAATGTAATATTGAGAATAAATTACACTTTTTTTTTGGATATTTAGTGTTATACTCTCTAATATGGAAATCATCTGCATTATCATAAAAGATAATTTGTTTAAATAATAATTTTAATAAATTATTTTTTAAAAACAGAATTATTTTTTAATAACCGAATTAAATTCTATATATATGTTGGTGCATTAATGAAACGGGGGATTGAGGGGGCGGTAGCACCCCTCACACAGAACTAATTATCTTATACAACTCTTTCGAAGCCTAATTTGAATTGTTTAGCATAGATTTACATAACAGTACTCGTTATCTTACCTCTTAATCTCCAACCTGTATTTATAGTATTAAATTTCAAGGTAAGAGAAAGTCGTGTGAGTGACACACCAGATTATTATTATTATTATTATTGTGTTCTTTAATAAAGGCTTAATTTACTAGCTGGTTTTGCTGGCTTAACTGGTCGATGTATTTTAATGAAATTTTGTAAATAAATAAATATAAAATAATAATAACAATAATCTTATACTATTAAGTGAGCAATATTTGTATATTTCACTGTTCTCGAAAACGGTAGCTCGGACAGTCACGAGATTTAACACAAAGGTGCCTCCCGAAGGGCCATTGTGCACATCGAAGTCAGATTTTCGAGTTTTTGATTAGTTTTTTCTTAATTAATTAAAATGTGAAAATAATAACCTTCTAATTTCTGATAAATAAGACATTTAAATTTTAACATTTTATCCATAATTTAATTGTTGCCAATTTTTTTCGACAAAATAATAATAATTAAAAAAAAAAACGTACATTTATTTAAAATAAGGAAAATAAATCAGAAAGATTAGAAAATAAATTAGAAATATCAGTCGCATCGTTACAAATAAGATACTAAATGAAAGGGAAAATTTTTGTAAATCCGATGCATTAAACAGCTTATCAATCGGATGATTAGTTTTTTCTTAATTAATTAAAATGTGAAAAAAATAACCTTCTAATTTCTGATAAATAAGCCATTTAAATTTTAAAATTTTATCCATAATTAAATTGTTGCCAATTTTTTTTCGACAAAATAATAATAATTAAAAAAAAACAAAAACAAAAAACGTACATTTATTTAAAATGAGGAAAATAAATCAGAAAGATTAGAAAATAAATTAGAAATATCAGTCGCATCGTTACAAATAAGACATCAAATGAAAGGGAAAATTTTTGTAAATCCGATGCATTAAACAGCTTATCAATCGGACAATTAGATTTTTTAAAATTAACTAAAGCATGAATTTTAGGTGGCAACAGCAGAAGATTGTATGGAAACCATTAGGAGAAAAAAAAATGAAAAATCTGCTTCACATTAAGTCACATGATTTTTAAGTGGGATTTAAAATTGCAGTTTTCAAATTCTTTTAAATTTTCTCTCACGAACACAAAAATATAATGTACAGCCTGTACCCCACAAGACCAACTTGCATTTCAAATTTCATCAATTATTTTGGTTAATAAACAAAAGTTATTATTATTTTTTTCAAATTAAGTTTTATTCTATCTTCGAAAAGGTTTATGTGATCATAGATATAATAATATATATAGATCTATCATCCCCATATTATCGTGCAAATATTTTTGATGCCGAAAAAAAAAAAGCTTTGGAATCAGCCATTAAGTGGTATTGAAGGAAAAAAGGAAAAAAAGAAGAATGAATTTGAAACTATATCTGGAGCTTTTCATTCACCTTTAGTAAATAAATTATTCATGAATTTTATTTGCTAAAACATTCGTGTGTATTCCCGTGTGTATTCACTCGGGGAAAGACTGCCATATTTTGGTAAAATCGCCGTCTTTTCCCGAGTGAAAAGGAATCACTTTTTTCTCCCCAATGATCAATCTATATATTATTACTATATCTATGTATGTGATACGACCAGAGCCTGATTAAGGGGGAAGCACACATTATCTCCGCTCTGACCGGAATATTTTTACAATTATTTTGTACTTCATGTCATAGAAATTCCACGCTTTGACGGGGAAATATTTTTTATAAAAAATGAACGGTGTAAAACAATCCAATTTACTCACCGTTATTAGACACCAGAATTCTTTTAAAATAATTTTTAATGAGAATTTTCTGTTTATTATAGGAGAAAAGGATGGACTTAGAAGAAAAGATAGGACTTCATGTCTTTACATCGTTAAAAAATAACGGTGTAAGCATAAATAATGTGTGTTTCCCCCTTAATCAGGCTCTGGATACGATACATTAATAATTTGGGTTTTAAAAGTTTTTTTAAATAGATTATTTAAACTCTATGAACCATATTTTTATTTTATCAGTTTCATTAACAGATCCTGCTGGGCGATTTTTTAAATTTTGGTGTTGAAGTACACCGAACGTTTTTCGACAAGAAGTTTAATATAGCAACAGCCATTTTAATCTAAGTAGCGCATCAAATATATAAAAACATAAATGATTTATTTTTACACAAAATTTACAGAACAAATGCAGTTTTAAAGATAGGAAATTTATTTCAACAAGCACTATTTTAAACCTAAAAACCATTAAAAATATAAGCAGAATATAAAGGATTCTTATGTATAAACAAAAAAGAGTCTGATAAAATTATTAGCAAAATAGTCTTCCCCTTTTCATAGAAAAAAAAAAAAAAAAAAAAAAATCCATCGCTAATATGGCGACAAAAATTGAAAAGCCGCCAATGGAGCGACATAATAAAGTTGTGTAACACGATAATGTTTATCTATTTATTTATTTTTTTATATAATAATCACTATGCTAATTTATCATACAAACAAATGAGCCTCTGTGTGTTACTGCACTTGCACGCTGTCGAATGAAAAATTCAAATTAATATTTAAATAAATAAATAAAAATATGTTTAATGGGAAATATATATAACCATAAAAAGATTAGTTGTCTAAAATACAGCAGAAATAGCGCTCATAGCATATTGTTACAAGGGATTAAGTCTTATTGTTACAATGAATTAAGTCTAAAATGGTGACAAAAATTCAAAAGCCGCCAAAGAGAACTATATTAAGGCTGTACTATCAGGTTTACAACCCATGAATTATATATAAACACAAAACATTAATTGTCTCATGCGACAGACGTAGCCGGTCACAGCATATTGTAATATTTGGCGTGATATTGCTGTCATTTAATGGTTGATTGGATAAACAAAATAACCATATAAAATAACGTAAAAGCAAATATTATGTTGTCTAAACCCAGTTACATTTGAGTCCAGTCCGAGTTACATGTGAACAACACGTATAGTGTTGTTCACCTGTAACTGGGATTCAAATATAAAAGGGAAACTCCAATTTTTTCGATACTATCTATTTTGAAACTGTTATATAATAAGCACCTAAATGGAAGCTCATTGGTTAACTATTGTCGCAGGTAATAGGGACAAGCGCCCGAGTTGCAGCGGATGACCAAATCGCTGCCGAATGCAGCAGGGACCTGGAGCGAGCTTTTGAACAATTTCAGTAATTTATTTTATTTTATTTTTATAAAGCTATATAGAAACGAGTTTCTTTTAAATTTAGTGGCCAGCGAAGCGGGCAAAGCCTGCTAGTAACAATAAAATAAATAATTAAAAGTAAAATAATTAAAAATAATAAACAAAGAAATATAAAGAATACTTGAAATGCTTAAATAAATTTATCTTTATTGGTGACTATTTTCCCAAACTAAAACCGTTGGACAAATATACAGCCATTAATGAGAGGTAAAACACATTTATTTATTTGAGAGTTACATTATGTTTGTTAGAGAGAGAAACATGATCAATTTTAAATAAACTTAATATATACAGTCACATTAGTTTAAAGACGATAAAGTGAAGAAAAAAAACTTGTTAGAGTATTTAAAAATAAATCAAAATGTTTAAAAAGAGGAACGTACAGTACCTTACCTCCCAATTACCAATGGATTTGAGATGTACAAGTTCCGCGGATAAACCACAAAATCGCTGAAAGTGAGATATAAATGGTACATAAAAAATATTCTAGCTCAAAAACACGAATGTATTCTATATAAAACATAATGCAAAAAATGCAAATAAATATTCACAATTAGTAAAAATATTTCATATACTCTCTTCCTCTAAAGGATGTAGAAACGATAAACACGAAGTGCACTTACGATGAAGCCAAGGTCCATTTTGTAAGCTAATTAATTCACTTTAAACAGTGCCGTAGACAGGCCGATATTTTAATTTATTCCAGAGTATTGTAAATCCTGCCCCCTTTTACTCATCACTTTATTTGTGTTGAAATTTTTTCCAATACGTAAAAACGATTATTTAAGGAAAGAAAAAAAAAAAAAAAAAAAATACGTTTTAAGAAAAGAGGTTAAAAATAAAAAAAATGATGGTTACTAATAACGATAGAAATAAATTACGATGTTAACATGTCGTACCATACTGTACTATACAAAAAAAAAAAAAAAAAAAAAAAAGCTACGTAGTTTTTTATATTTACATTTTTATTCTTTAAAAAAAAGCAACCATTTGTTTCTGTTTTTTGTTGAGAAAACTCTTTCTTTTCAACTGGCCCTTTTCCTGCGCTTACGGATAATTCGCTTATGGATAATTGAGAGTTTACTGTATATTTATTTATTTATTTGTTTATTTTTTGTTACCTACCACCAGCCAGTATATTTAATAATTTTAAAGTTGTTATGATGCCTGTGTCATCTGAAACTTTTTATGATACGGTTAAATTTTACAATTTTATTTTTTTATTCATGTGTAAAGATTTTTTTTTTTTTTTTTTTTTTTTTTTTGTTAATAAATAAGTAAATAAAAAAAGTTGTAAGCATATTTTTTATTGGCATCAGCGTGAAATCACATTAAAAAAAAAATGAATGCCATAAAACAAAATTTTTTAAAAGTCTAATAAGAAGAAAATCTAAAGGTATTTTTCAGAATTACACGCATTCCTTCATCTAGAGAAAAATTTTCAGAACTGTACAGTCGGTAACAAGTCTCCGAACACTAGCAAAAATTCCTATATATATATATACAAAAAAAAAAAAAATCTCTTTTATTAGTATAGATTTGTTTATTTTGTGTGCTATTCTTGCAGAAATGATCGGAAAAATTTTCTGGGTTTGCATTCCGTTACAAACTACTTGACTCTTTTAATGATCTTAAACACTATTTTTTTATTCCATTAGCTATTGGTCTCTTTATTATTGTCATAACCCAATCTGCATTAAAAAGATCAGAATAATCCTATATTTTACATCTCTAAAGTTTAAGAATATTTAGATGGCTAGTTTATAAATTTAAAGAAACCATTTGTCCGTAAATCTTCCTAAACGTTTTAGCAGGAGTGTATATATTTTTAAATTTTGTATGTCATCCCTGAAAAAAAGATTGCAGATAAACTTCTTAAAATCGAAAATTGTGAAATCTATTTTATTATCATTTTTAATTGGTCTTTAGCATCAAAGTTATAGTACGACTGAGTAATGAAGGAAGTTATCAACATTTTACATCATAAGTCTAAAGATCAAATGTGAATTTGGTAAATTACGTGTCAGAACTACAAGATTTTTTTAAACCTTTTTTTTTTTTTTTTTTTTTTTTTTTTTTTGTATCTTATTTAAATGAAAAGTTTTTTTTTTTTTTTTTTCCCAATGATATACGAAATTTAAACAATAAATAAATAAATAAATAATAATGAATTAGTGCGACACTCAGACGACTTTCTCTTACCCTGCATTTCAATTCTTTAAAGTCATGTTGCAGATTAAAGGATACGATTAACAAGTACTGCCTATAAACCTATGTTAGAAAAGATTCAAACTAGTTTATAGGACCGATTTTATTTAACAAATAATTCTGTGTGTACCGATACCACTCCTCAATTTCCGTTTGAATATACACTCATGTTTGTGAAAATTGCAACACCATGAAAGACTTGTCAGAAATTAATGAAATTTATTCCACATATTACTGATAGTGGTACAAATAAACGACCAAATGCACAAGACAAAAAAAGAAAAAAAAAATGTACGTCTGAAATCAGTACTTTGTGTGTCCACTATGCTGAGTGTTGAGAGCCTGTACACATCGCGGCATTGAATCATACAGGTTCTGAATGTAATTCTGCGGAATTGCATTCCAAATGGCTTCGACTTGACGCCAAAGTTCAATCTTACTGTGCGCCCCACCAGTTGTACGAACGAGTCACCGACCAATGAAATCCCAGACATGCTCGATGGGCGACATATCAGGAGAATAAGCAGGCCATATAAGAAGCGAAACCTGTTCTGCATTGAAGAAGGCTTGTGCAGTCTGAGAAACATGTGCACGGGCATTATCCTGCTGAAATACACCACCCGGAATGCGTCGAAGAATGGGAAGGACCTCTGGCTCCAAAATTTCCCTTATGTAGCGATCACTGTTGAAGTTGCCCCCAATGCGCACTAGATGAGATCGACAATTATACCCAATAGCTCCACACACCATGATGCTAAGCGTTTGTACAGTAGGTCGCTGTATAACACACTGTGGGGGCAGATGTTCCCCCCTGTAACGTCTGACGCGTACTCTTCCATCGTTGTAGTCCAGCTTGTAGCGAGATTCATCGGAGTAGTCGCTGGGCACATTACGTGCTGTGTTGCTGAGCCCATTGAAGTCGGAGGCGTCTGTGATTCAGCGAGAGGAGAATCCTGCGTAGAGGAACCCTTGCACGCAGTTCAGGCTGCAGCAAACGGTGACGAATCGTGGAGCTAGACAACAAAACACCTGTAGCCGTGCTCCAACGTTGTGCTAATACACACGAGAGGACGCTGTACGGCCCGTCACAGCCATGCGGATGAGGTGTCTGTCGTCTCGTGCCGTTGTTCTATTGCGTGCCCCACTGCTAGGTTTTCGGCTTGTTTCATTCTCCTCTGTCCATTTCTTCCAAACACCCATCACTGTTGTGTGGCACTACACTGCGTACGGGCTGCGATTTCTCGATACGAAAAATCCACCCTCTCGCATACCAACGATGCGGCCTCGTACGAACTCCGTTAGTTGTTGGTATGGCATTCTCCGCTTTTGGCGAGGCATATTGACCACCAATGAAACGTTTACTGCAGACAGAGGACGATAAACAGATTTCAACGCGCTTTTATAGTCCTTTATATACCTAGAACAAGCGACTGATAAGGAGTCGGTTCTTATTCCACGCATGCGCAATCGCTTTGTAATTCTAATCTTTTGCATGCCTTACTTCACTTTACATTTTCTGTAAGTTTGGATCAATTTATATAATCCCTTCATGGTGTTGAAATTTTTGCAAATATGAGTGTAGTACCTACATTTATATAAAATTCAATGCTCTTATTAAATATCAAAATTTTTTCCAAATTATATAGAGAACTTTTCCCGCACAACTCCTTGAAATCTATCAATTTTGATATAATTTTTCAAGTAGAAACCTCATATAAACTTTTAAATACAAAATTTAAATAGACTGCAGTTATTTATTTTTAATTTATGCTAATAGACATACATAAAGACCAAGAGATTTAACTTAAAAATTACTTTATTTACTGTAAGGGTATATAGAATTGATTTCATAATAAAATATAGAAATCCTTTCCACCAGTTATATTCAATAAAAAAAGACAATTTTTGCTTAATTATTAGTAGTTACTGTCTCTGTTTTGTATGTCTTCTATAAACTGTGTACACGCCACATTGTTTACTAAAATATAGTCCTATATTAATACATACAGTACAGCCTGAAATGCACTTCCTACAATTTTCAGATTTTAATTAGTTTCAGAGAAAAAAATTCTTAAAAAATTGTTCCTGCAGCTGGAGCTTTGGCTCCTGATGGATTAATAAATTCACTAAAATAATTTATTTTATACAAAAAAAAAAAAAAAAAAAAAAAAAAAAATCATTTATTCTCTTACTTTTGAGTCGTTAGATAAAGTTAGTCCTTTTAGAAAACCCTTAAAATCATCAATATTTAAAGTTTTTTATTATGAAAAATGTAATCAAAATATTATGATTACAAATTATTACTTTCCCTTATCTATATATATATGAGAGAGAAAGTATTGGTTTTCGGTCAAATTTTCGAAAATGAATTCTTGTTATATTTACACATTTTGAGGTCCCCTGAATACAAAATCATGTTTTTAGCAGTTCGTTTGTGTTTGTCTGTCTGTCAGTGTGTCAGTGTGTGTGTTATCAGAATATCTCAGAAACAAATTGTAGCAGGAAGTCCAACTCAGTGTTCTATATATGTCTCATATAGTGATGCTACACTAAACTTTTCGATGAGATAAAGTGAATGGTTCGTTTACAGGGATATACAAGATAACTCATTCATTACGTCTATGGGTGAAATTTCGGGTAAGTACAGTATGAAATTCATAGGCTGCCCTAAACAAATTGAAATGAACATTTTTTTTTTAATATGCATAAAAACATGTTCCGTGTAGATTGTGGTATGGATATCATTCATCATTCGTTTACAGGGCTACCCAGAGTATTTGGATTATATTGGGACTATACTTAGAAATTCCTGGAAGTGTATTTCATATTGTGTTAGGTATTTTTTCACTTTCGACTAAATTTGTGAAAAAAATAATTAAAAAAATGTCACATAACAAGTGAAATATTATCAACCCCTTTTTTGACGGTTGCTAATGTCTCAATGTAATCATCTCAACTAAAAATGTAGCTGTTTATAATATCAACTCTATCTTCATAAGAGACTGGACAACTAGGAGGGATTCGAGCCTGCGTTGCCGCTTTATGTGCCATTTTTTTTTTTTTTTTTTTTTTTTTACTCTGAAGATAACAAAAAGGGGAGCTTAGCAAAAGAAAATTTTAAATTCCTTTTCCAGAAGATCGTTATAATTCTTTAAAACGGAGCTAAATGGAGTGAGAAAAAGCTTATAACAGCGAATTCAGAATACTTTTTTAAGTCCGCGTAAATAATAAATTTTCTGCAATTACGAGATGAGATAAAATTTAACATACTTTAACTGCAAAGAACTTTTCAGGAAAAAACCAAAGAGCAATTTGGGAGGCAGTTGCTGAAAATACACTGCAAAAAAAAAAAAAAAAAAAAAAAAAAAAAAAAAAAAACCTGTTAAAAGTACAGGAAAAATCTGGCAGCTGGGGTGCCAGTATTTCTCCGTCAAATATACAGTTTAAAACCGTAAAATTGTTTCACTGACATATATTTTACAGAGGAATCTTGTAAATAACACAGGTTTTTTGTTAAAAGTACAGTTTTGTCCTGTATATTTGACGGAGAAATACTGGCACCCCAGCTGCCAGATTTTTCCTGTACTTTTAACAGTTTTTTTTTTTTTTTTTTTTTTTTTTTTTTTTTTTACAGTGTGATAATATCAACTCTGTATCAATATCTATTATCAGCCACCATGTTCCGCAAGATCATTTGCCTTTGAGACATCAAAGTAGACATCAATATAGTTCTGGAAAGTGCAGTAATGAGCAGCAAAAGTGTCTGAAATATAGCAGTATCCGTATTGGCTCTGTCAAAACCATTAAATGGGTACAGACAAGAAATAACATTGGAATTACAAAGAATTATATGTTAAAAGAAAAAGAAGATGAACTTTAATGCCAACATGAAAAGTGTCTTAAAGAACGTTTCTAATCATTAGGCTGAAATGTGGAATATAAGAGGGCGATTCGGAAAAAGCTTTTGAAATGCGGATTCAGTGGATGATGAGGGTGTGAGATAATGCAAAAATTCAGCTTTACTGAAAGTTGTTGCTTAATTACAGTAAGAGAAGCTTCTACACTGTCGATATATGAAATACGAAAATGTGTGAAAATCGCTATAACAAATTGTTGGTGCTGTTACAGCGTCTAGAATAAACAGTGTGGCAATCGCCTATAACCGTGATGTTAAAATGATGCTACAAAAATTAAGCTTACCCAGATGTCGCTGTGATAGAAGCTATTGCTCAAATCGAAGACCTGATTGGCTTTTCCCAGTTTCGTCAGTTTAATCACGTGATCTAAGCATATAATTAACCAATAGGGAGTCTCGGTTTTGTTGTCGTGACACTAGCTTCGATTACAATGACATCTGGTGGCAGGCTTAATTTTTTTAGTACAGTTTTATTCGCCACTTTCCACACTGTTTATTCTAGACGCTGTAGTGCTGTGTCAAGTTTATAAATATAGAACATGCAAGTTGAGTCATATATCTGACAAGCTTAATCCAACCTAGTACGGATGACTGCCCGATAAATTTTAAGCAGGAAAGTGCGATCTGCGCCTCAAGAGGTTCTAGAAAGTACTTGAATATTTAATTTTTTATTACAGTTGGCCCTTAAATTTGAAATATGTAGAATGAAAGTAAGTTTCCTGTTGCAAATAACACCCCAGATACCAGCAGTGTTGGAAAAGGTAAGCTTGTTGTATCATGAAAATTTTTGGATCAAGAGGATGGAGACCCCCTGTCGTCGTAAGGTCCGCCGCACGCTAAAGAGACATGAACAAAGTTTCACACGACATTCGACACGCACATACTCCAAATAGAATTTCTTCGCTTAGAAACTGTTTAGAGCATGCTTGTGTCGCTTTTCGCGTCAAATATTGTCTCATCAGTGTGTGATGGGTTTAAAAGCTCCCATATTGCGTCTTGACAATAGGAAAGGTAAAACCATTTTCATTTGTTCATTTAGTGAAACAGGTCTTCAGCACATAGAAAAAACATGAGCACTTTAAATAATAGTTTCAGAATATTATTTATTTTTAAAGAGAAGAGTGTAGCACTCAAAGTTTTATATAAAAGCACACCTTCCTCCTGAAAGTAAAAATCTGATTAAAGTGATCCTATGCGAATTCAGAATCATCTCACTCATAAAATGTTTTCAGTAGGAAGATTTCCAAGAAAGTGCAAATTAAGAAGACCATTAAAAAAAGAAATAGCTAAAAGCACGTCTGTGTATGACACATGAATATGCATATGGCGTATAACATATGAAGATAAAATAATTTAAAACATACGTAAATAAAAATGCCGTTATATGAAAGTAAAAAAAAAAAAAAAAATAAATAAATAAATAAAATTAAAAATAGATGTGTCACTTAAAATTATTATTTTTTTTTTTTGCATACTAAGAAGGAAATAGCTAGCTTTGTAGAAAGTTCCAGTGCCTCGAGCCCAACCTTTACGGATTTTTACTGTCTTTTTCTTGAGAAATTTTCTTGCCTTTTTTGACTGGCGTTAGATGTTTTTTCATACTTCTGATTGCTCTATTCCTCCAAATTTTACTGTAACAACATCATCAGATGTGGTTGTAATTTACTAAACCGTCAACAAATATATATGCTACAATATTGATACGGTTGAAGATACAATGCAATTACAAAAAATGATATTAAAAAGTCGGCATACAAATGAAACGTTGGAATTTCACAATTTTTGAAGAACCTTGCTACAACCTAGGAATTAATGTAGATGATTCTAAAACCGTGTAACTAGAGAAGATCATGGATACATCACCTCTTTTCAGGAATCAGGAACTTCATAAAGCAAGGTAAACACTACAAGTACTTATAACTTAAAAATCTTTTGAACTTCAGGAACAGGACGTCATTAACCCGAAAAAAGTAAAAAATTGTAAAACCTGAAAAAAAAAAAAAAAAAAAAAAAAAACGAGTCACGAAAGAAAAGGTTAATTTTCAGGAGAAAATAAAACGTGATTGATTTTTAGAAGTATTGCTGAGCCTTTATTATTTATGGGAGTTTTACATTTGATGATATAGACTGCTTATTTGATCTTGTAGTATTGGATGGTGTTGTTACAATCTGGAAATCCGATCACGATTTTTATAAACAAAATCCACCGAAGCTGTGATCCCACCAATAGGTTTAGTGAAGTCATTAACAATTAAATGGCTAATAGTTAAATGGGAGGTAAGAGGGATTAAAATATTAAATTTACGGAGAATGAAATATTTAAAAGGCATAAATTCATTATAAAACAGTAGGCCAAAATGTATTTAAGTTCAGGCACAACAAGAAGGTTCGTGTTAATGCTATTAATTAATAGCTTATTTTTTATTATATTAATTATTTTTATGATAGTAGATTTATTGTAAATTTATTTAATAATATCATTAAGTTGTTTGTTTTAACTAAATTTAAAGGAAATGTAGTTATTTGCACAAGAGATATAGAAATAAGAAAATGAATTTTTATATTTAATTGGATGTGTGAAAGAGGTGGTAAAGGGACAAACGATTTTAACTTTCTTCTATATATATATAGAGAGAGAGAGATCAATTTATATAGAGAGATATAGAGAGATCAATAGATAGAGAGATCAATTTATATAAGAACAAATTATTGAATTTGTGAAAATTTTCGACCTCTGGTATTTGATGGATTTTCATGTTTTGAGATGTCAAGAACACAATTTGATCATTAAAAAAAAAAGTCTGTCTGTCAGTATGTCTGTACACGTGTGTTATCATAAATTTTGTGGACGTTGTATCTCACGAACCAATGAAAAAAATTTAACGAAACTTGATGTTTATTTGGACCTTGATGTAAACTAATGCATTTTGGAAACAATCATGCTGTCATTCCATTATTATTATTTTTTTTTTCATAACTTTTAATATGGCAGTATAACACAAAATTTCGTATAAACGTACATCATGAGAACTACTTTTTAATAAAGGATTGTAAAATTAATATGAATAATTTATAATAGTAGTAGTAAACTAGGAAAAAAATTGTGTGCATATAGGAGCATCGCTGCCCCAGGGGTGTAAAATTTCAACATGAATATCTTTCAACAGAGCTCGTCAGTACCTTCGAAATAAATGGTTGAACCATAGATCTGTGATAATATAAAACAAAGTTATCAATTTCTTTTGCTTTTAAACGAAAAAAAAAATTGTTTCCTCAGATGTCGGTACAAAATTGACTTTCTTTAGTACATTTAGTATGTTTAGTACGTGTTACACTGTAAAAAAAGTTCTGTTTGCTACAAGAAATTTTCTGTGATGACAGAAAACATTCGAAAGCTACAGAATAAAATCTTTTTGTAAAAAAATACAACCGACTCCAAGAAGCAAATACTATTCAAACAACCAAAAAAAAAAAAAAAAAAAAAAAAGGTACGGAACGAAACTGTAAATTACGCCTAAAAGTATAAAATAATTTCCTTCGCCAAACAACCTATAACACTACAATTAATCATAAATTTTGAAGTCAGCGCAAAATTAAATAAAAATTGATACCATTATTCAATACAAAAATCAAATCCTATTCAAAATACACATCTCACATAGTAACCTGCAAAACGCAGCCGAAAACTACTTTGGTTCAAGATAACAAATAAGATTTCGTAAGCAGCAAAAGTTGGCGAAGATGCTGGTATCTGACGTCCTTGGTGAAAGAAAAATCGCCAAATTATCTGGCAAACATATTTAATTTCTTTGGGATATCATTATTATTTTGATAAGGTATATTAAGAGAGCAATCAAGAATATGAAACAATACTTCGTACAATACATATTATGAAAATGTACATCTTGCGTGTATATTTTGCATTGCGTTTTGATCGCCAAATCCAAAAGCCACCAAGGATGATAGTTATCAAAGTTATACCAAATTTGCAAAGGAGAAACTCTAACTTCGTAGAAACATAAATACCGCATTGTGAAGAATGTTCACTGTTCTATGTAGATGCTACTAATGGACCAGCATCTTCACCAACTTTTGCTGCTTATGAAATCTTATTTGTTTTCTTGAATCAAAGTAGTTTTAGGCTGCGTTTTGCAAGTGACAATGTGACATGTGTATTTTGAATAGGATTTGACTTTTGTATTGAATAAAGGTAACAATTTTGATTTAATTTTGCGCCGACTTCAAAAGTTATGATTAATTGTAGTGTTATAGGTTGTTTGGCGAAGGAAATTATTTTATACTTTTAGGCGCAATTTACAGTTTCATTTCGTATCATTTTTCTTTTTTTTTTTTTTGGTTGTTTGTATAGTAGTTGCTTTTTGCAGTCGGTTCTATTTTTTTACAAAAAAATTTTATTTTTCTCTTTTCAGTGAAAACTTATTCATATAGCAGAACATCGGAAGGCATTCGACGACAGTTTCACAAATCACAACTTCCAAGAAAAGTGACATAACTCAAAAAATGGTTTATGTTACTGAAAAATGCATGAAATGCACCCAATGTGAACAAAAAAGTTACATCTCCATTAACAAAGTTATCCACTCGAGAGACAGTTATGCCAGTTTTATTTTAGTCAAGTTATTTTTAAGTTGATTTTTCTCAAATGCTGCATTTTTAAGTTGTGTCACTTTTCTTGCCTTTATCGGATATGAGCAAAAAACTATCTATTGAATGAACATACGTTAAATTAAAATGTCTTTAGAAATGTAAAGAACGGATACGCTGTATTCGTAACCAAAAATTCTGTTAGGCATATATATTGAACTTTAGAGTGAATACGTGTCACCCGCTGCGCTGGAAATTGCGAAGCGTAAAATTCAAACAAAGAGCAAAATATACATTGCAGCTGACGGACAGATGTTTCAACATCGGTACTTACATACTGCTTTTACCAGTGTAGCTGCATACGTTCAGCAGTTAGAGTGAGAACAGACTTTTGTGAGTATCCTGTAATTCGTTTATATCTTAATGAAATCATAATGAAACCTATTTCAGGCCAAGATCATTACGACAACAAAAAATGTAACAAAATTAAATAATCTCTTACGAAGTTATAAGCTAATAAATTTCAACAACAACAACAACAATGAGAAACATGATTTGTATTGAGAACCTCTTCCTTTATGAAGTCGGTTTAAAACGTCTATGCGTTAATCGATGTGCCCGCTTACAATAACCATACTTTGAATTTTACATAGCATAAATGTCACCCGCTACGCTACAGCATATGCAATGTCGTTCAAGTGTGCACAAAATTGAAAATTGTGAACAAACCAATGCACGTTTTAACCGTTCTGTTTTTAGCATTAATGTCTAAACTATCTTTTTGTACTAAATCGATGATGCTCTGAAATTTTATAATTCACATTTTTCCCCTGTCTTGAACCGTTTCCGAGATAGAAACGCTAACTCCATCGTTTTCCCCCAGGTGGCGCTGTAGGCGTTTGAATCGTGTTGAACATATCCACTTTACTATACCTATATACCATTTTTATGACTATAGCTGCAGCTGTTCAGCAGTTAAAAGAGTTGGGATTGACTTTTTTGGGCACCCTGTCTTTTTCTTTTGATTGTAAAGATATTACAATGGGATCTATTTCAGAACAAGACCTTTACAATAAAACAAAAAGTATCAAAATTGGATCATCCGTTCAGAAGTTATGAGCTAAAAAAAAAAAAAAAAAAAAAAAACATACGCTTTGTATTGAGAACCTCCTCCATTTTGAACTCGGTTAATTAGAGCATTTCTTACGAAGTTATAAGCTTACACACAACAACAACAACACATAACTCGAATTAAGAACACCCTCCTTTCTGAAGTTGGTTGAAAACGACTTTGCGCTAATCGATGTGACCGCTTACAGTAAAAGTAGTTTGAACCACAGAGTATACGTGTCATCCGCTACGCTGCAAAGTGTGCAAAGTAGTTCAAGCGTGCACAATGTAGGAAATTGCGAACAAACAACTGCACGTTTTAAGCGTTCTATTTTTAGCAATAATATCTAAAAATTGTCTTTTTGTGGTAAATCGATGATGCTCTATAACTTCGTAATTAACTTTTCTCCTATCTTGAACCGTTTTTGAGATAGGGGCGCTAATTCCACTGTTTTTCACCAGATGGCGCTTTATTTTCTTTAGATTGTAAAGATATTACAATGGGACCTACTTCAGACCAAGATCTTTACAACAAAACAAAAAGTATCAAGTAACCGTATTTTGAACTACATAGCGTATGTCTCACCAGCTACGGTACAACGTGTGCAATGTAGCTCAAGTGTGCATAGTGTAAGAAATTGCGAACAAACAAATGCATGTTTTTTAGCATTGTATTTTTTAGCATCAATGTCTAAACTATCTTTTTGTACTAAATCAATGATGCTCTGCTATTTCATAATTCACTTTTTTCCCCTGTCTTGAACCGTTTCCCAGATAGGAACGCTAGCATGAATGTCTAACAATCTTTTTGTACTAAATCGATGATACTCTTCAACTTTGTAATTCACTTTTTTTCTCTAGAACTGTTTTCGAGATAGGAACACTAACTCCTCTATTTTTCACCAGGTGGCGCTTTAAGCGGTTTAACCTTGTACTGCATGGCCACTTTGGTATACTTACATACCATTTTTATCACTATAGCTGCAGCCGTTTAGCAGTGAAAAGAATTGGAACTGATTTTTTTGGGCACCCTGTATTTTCTTTTGATTGTGAAGATATTACAATGGGACCTATTTCAGACCAAGACCTTTTCAACAAAACAAAAAGTATCAAAATCGGAGCATCCGTTCAGAAGTTATGAGCTAACAAAAAACAAAAACAAAAAAACATACGGTTTGAATTGAGAACCTTCCTTCTTTTTTGAAGTCGGTTAAAAAATACATTCACAGAAATTTTCTGTAACAGAAAAATACAGAAAATATCACTAGATAGGTTTTGTGCATAAGGAAAACTTGGTATTAAAGAAGCACCAAGTCACTCGGCACATTAACAAAACACCTATCTACTAACATTTTCTGTATTGTTTGTTCTGTTACAGAAAATTTCTATCAATGTATCTTTTCTGTAGCTTACGAATATTTTCTGCCATTACAGAAAATTTCTGGCAGAAAATAGAACATTTTTTACAGTGTATGTTTCTCTAAGACAAAAACCATCTGCGTATTCACTATGAAAAATAATTTTAATAAATAAAAATTTTTAATAAATAATTTGCACTGCGTGAATTTGCATAGGAAAATATAAAAGAAAGTCTTGTAGTGGCCACAACGTAATAGTTAACAAAAAATGTCAAACCACATATTCTAATTATTTTGGTTATGATGTATGAATAAATCTAGAAATGCAATTGGATAATTAATTTCATATTCAATAGA
Source organism: Salticus scenicus (assembly GCA_963930645.1). Classification (NCBI taxonomy): domain Eukaryota; kingdom Metazoa; phylum Arthropoda; class Arachnida; order Araneae; family Salticidae; genus Salticus; species Salticus scenicus. The sequence continues at coordinate 166,182,202 of OZ005655.1, forward strand.
ATTTTAAATAAAAATTATTTTAAATTATAATACCATCGATATATTGCCATTTATATGCGTTATATAATGATATGAAAGGCGTTCGAATCTCTAAATTTATCATCACTACGTCAGCGTATGTAGGAACAGTCTTCATCTCTTCTATTTATTCAATTCCTACTATTAGTTCTCACCCTCCCTATATATATCTTGTAGAAATCTTGCAATCGATTTTTAACTAACTTCCCGACTAGCTAGAAAGTTGAAACTTTCAGGATTGCTCAGAACACGGTGACAACACAATGCTTCGAAGTCAGATTTTCGAATTTTTTATTAGTTTTCTTAAAAGTAATTAAAATATGAAAATAATAACATCCTAATAGCGTTAAAATAGCCATTAAAATATTAGCTATAATTTAATTGTTGCCAAAAAAAAAAAAAAAAAAAACGAGTTTATTTTCTTTTGACATAAAAATAAATACATTAATTAAACGTGAACATTAAAAAATTATAAAAATTTAAATTATGCATCGCACAAAATTGATGTCATTATCACTTTAAAAATTTTATGCACATTGATAAGAGCTCTATGATTCATCAGAAAATTTAAAACAGGGTATATAAAAAGTTTTTTTTTATATTATAATTATTTTTATTTTATTTTGCACGCGCGCTTTTTATTTCTTAATTCAAAATTTAAAAAAAAAAAAAAAAAAAAAAAACATTTTCGATAATGTTTGTAAGTAGGAATTGACTTAAATTTTTTTTCTTTTATATTACTTGTTTTTATTGTTTTGTTTTGATTTGAAACACCAAAATCTATTCTTTTTGAGGTCATTGCTCCTATTTTTTGTATCATCAAGATTTTCATGAAAGCTAACTGTGGCTTAACCGTAATTAATCCTTGAAGGAATGTAATTAATCTGATAAGAAAAATAAATACAAAAATGTTATTTGATGTTGATAAAAATCTATTCCTAACCAGTTTAAACCGACTATTTACTCGGAAACAAATTTCGTATACATAGCGGTAACTTTACTTTCTATTTGTAAACAAGTGACATCTCTGAGAAATATCATAGGCAGCAATTTGATTTTTAAGAATAGAACTGTAACCTATTTCACATGTAACAAGCTGTTTAACTCTGTATTTATCAAATTATGTTACGTATTAAACATCTTAATCAATATATCGAAAAGGTGTTTAAAACCTTTTACAGACCAATAATCCAAATTCAGAACATTAAATCAAAAGTTGATTAAATATTTAAATTTCATGAATATTGACTTGAAAAAATTAGCAAATATCATTTAAATAATTACAAGATAAAAAGAACTTTTTATATACCATATTTTTAAATTTTTTATGAATCACATAAACTTGATAATTCTATATATTAATTAATTCTTTTTGAAATTTTTTTTCACGAATTATCCCATCGACTTAAAAGAAAATGATCGAATACATAATAAAGAGAGCAGTTATAAGAAAATTTTCAAGCATTTATTAATTGAATAAAAGTATTAAAAGAATGCATTGTCATCGTATTCTGAGCTATTCTTAATGTTTCAAATGTCTAGGCTAGTCGGGAAATTAGTTAAAAATCGATTGCAAGATTTGTACTGGACAAACAAACAAAAAAGCGAGTTAATAAAAACGTGGTAAAATGGCTTTGTTTATTTTTAATAGAAAATAATCTGGTGTGTCACTCACACGACTTTCTCTTACCCTGAAATTTAATACAAAAAGTACAGGTTGGAAATTAAGCGGTACTATAACGAGTACTGTTACGTAAGCCTATGTTAAAATAATTCAAATTAGGCTTCGGAAGAGTTTCATATGATAATAAGTTTATTTTAATTATAAGTTTTATAAGTTATTTTTAATTTTAATTAAAAAAATTAATAATAAAATTAGGTAAAAATACAGAATAAAGATTGAGAATCTCGATGATTCACTTTTAACTAAGAATTTCTGTAAATTTACAGAGACTCCGGATAAATATTTACATTACTAGGGGGCTCTGCCCCCTGCTCGCTCCACTCACCAACCCCCGACTCACTTTACTTATTTACACATGCAGAGCTCTGCCCGCCCATTCGTTGCTTTCTTTCACTGAAAAGGAATATTATTAGTGCATATTACAAGACAAAAACAGAAAAATATTTTGGAAATCCTCATATTCAATGTCAAATTGAAATATTTATATTTTTTTAATAGAAAGAAATTCATAATATCTAGACCATTTTGCACTACAGCTTTAGTATATGACCCTTTTTATTTCCTTTTTGCAATATTAGATCCGGAGCGCGGTATCCCAGTCGGTAGAGCGCTGAGCTCGTAAATGGAAGATTGCGGGTTCGGTTCTCGAGCCGGCCAAAGATCGTCGTGTACATTAATGGTGGCTGGTGCACGTAAAATATGTCGTAGCCGCAATATCCTCCATCTTCCCATAAAAATTATACCTCTGGGGGTCACCGAAGCGGGGGAGACATCCCCTTCGTGTAGGACCAAAACTGTGGTGGCATGTCTCCGGAATATCCGTATGGATAATTGGCGTCCCAGAATGTCGCCAATTATCCATAGCGCAGTAATGGTGCGACGTCAAACACAACCTACCTAATTATCTACCTGCCTACAACCAGGGATCATATTTTAATTTTCCTGTGTAAAAAAATTAATTTTTTAAAAGTAGGGAAAAAAAGTTGATATTTCTTTTTTTTTTTTTTTTTTTTTTTTTTTACATCTATGGTTTCGGACCGCGGTATCCTAGTCGGTAGAGTGCCGAGCACGAAATTAGAAGATTGCCGATTCGATTCTTGAGTTGGCCAAAGACCGTCGTGTACACTAATGATGGCAATGGTGCACACAAAATCTGTCGCAGCCGCAAAGTCCTCCATGTTCCCATCCACACTATAACTGTGGGGATCACCAAAGCGGGGGAATAATCCCCTCCGTGAAGGATCAAAATTGTGATGACATGTCTCCGGAACATCTCTAGGGGTGCGTCCCAGATCGTCGCCAATTACCCATAGCGCAGTACTGGTGCGACGTTAAATCCAACCTACCTGCCTACCTACCTACCTACCTACCTACATACATACAACCATGGAGCATATTTTAATTTTCCCGTGTAAAATGACTTCATGACAGAAGAACAACGTCACTGAGAGAAACTTTTTTCAAAATGGCAAATAGAGTACCTTCATAAACTTGTCGTTTTTAGTTGATAACTTCTTTAATTAAAATGATAGAAATTTCTAAGCAGCTGAAATGTCTTCCTTGGAGTATTCGGAACACATTGATACCTCTCATGACACGAAGGACCCTGCCGTCCGCTAGAAGATGCTGTCGCAGACAAAAAAATTTGACGCCAGTGACAGTAACTTTTTTTTCAATATATAGAGAAATTTACAGAATTTTTTAACAGTGTATAACATTATGTTTTGAAGTGTTCTGAATACAAAAGTCCAGTTTTTAGCGGTTGATCTGTAAATATTTCTGTTACTAGCATAAGTTAAAAACATGTAACTGCAGGAAATTAAAATTTGGTATTTTCAAGTTCGTTTTAGTTTGCGACTCGAAAAGTTTAATCTATGTGAACAAGATTAAAGGGAAATTAACAGCTTTGAATTAAAAAATAAATAATAAATAAATAAATAAATAAATAAATGTAGGCACTATAAGTGAACGGGGGATTAAGGGGCCGGTAGCCTTACTTCTCCCTTCCCCCCACAGAATTATATGTCAGACAAACTTTTTCTGAACCGAAATTAAATTATTTTAAAGCTATATTGAACTTTATTATCTTACCTTACTTATCCTACGTCTAACCTGTTTCTATAGTGTTGAAATGCGGATGAGAGAAAGTCGTGTGAGTGATATACCAGTTTATTTATTTATTTTTTAATTCAATAGAAACAAATTTTATAGCTAAAAATAATCGCACTGTTTTAAGTTCAAACATTATTTTGATTGTTTAATTGAAAAATAGGTGCATTGTTTTTTTTTAACTTGATTCATATGAATAATACAGGGAATAATAATTTTTTAATTGTCACTTGATTAAAAAGATTTTAGTTTTTAATTTTATAGGTTGTTTTTATATAAATATGAAAATAGTAAAGTATTTCATTTTTTACCCCTTTTATTTGTTTTTAAACAGTTCTGACGATTAATTAGGTTGTGCGATCTTCCAGATTTCTAATAATTTTTCTTTATTTATTTTTAGAGAATTTCTTAATACAGAGTGTCCTAAAAGTTCCAGTACTGACGCTGATGTATTTTTTATTTACAAAACAACAAACCTTAAAACGATTATTTTTATGCTAATGATAATAGGCACATTTAAAATAACGGAGAAAAAAATACAGAACTTACATTTATAATAAATGTTCAAAATGTCCACCCCTTCCCTTTCTAGGAGGCAAAGCTGAACTCGTTTGCGCATGTGTTTAGAAACGCGTTTTAACATGCTGGGAGTGACTTCTTGTAGAGAAATCTGTACACACCTGCACAGAACCTGTATTACAAAATTGTCGAACGAGCTGATATAGTATACTTTTACTCGGTATTGCATCATCTGGATATTTATATCGCCAAACATCTTTGCATCTTTCATACGATTTACATTCAAAATAAGCTTCAAATAGCGTAATTCTTTGAATGCGTGATAAACTCATTTCACCATGAAGAACAAAATAACATAAAACTTTATTCTCACACAACTTGAGCGAGAAAAGAAACAAACGATAAAAATTAAAGAATTGGTGCAATAATAAGCAGACGATAAAATTTAATATTAAAAAAAAAAAATCATGGACACAATGAGTTCTTTAAGTTGGAGTACTGGAACTTTTAGGACACGCTGTAGAATCATGCACACTTGATGAAAAGGTAGTTTGCTGAAAAGTATAGTGGAAGTCTGACATGATTCACAATTCTGCTGAAAGATAAATAAATAAATATGAAATAGTACATTGAAGCAAACACGAAGAGGCTTTTTGTTTTTAAAAATAAATTTATTTCAGTTTTAATGCAACAAGATTCAAGGGAAGTATCATGGAGGGTAAATCAAGTTATTGTTTCCAGAGCAAATTCATCATAGTTAAAGAGAGTGATTTTAGATTACATTCATCCTCAGTTTTTGATTCAGTTTTCACCATATTGGCTTTTCGAGTGCAAAACAATCATACCAAAGTTGTAGGTGAAAAATAATACACTGGAGTCTAATTTGTGGTGAAATTTTCGTAAAAGGGTTATTATAATAAACGTGAAATTTGGTAGTCGTTTTTATGCCAAAGAAAGTTTGTTAAATTTCATTAGGGCTTATGCTCGGACAGTTGAAAAGAATTTGCAAACAAAATTAAAATTTAAGCTTTGTCAGTACTATTCAGAGATGAAATTAAATGTATTTAAGAGAAAGAAGAAAGAATAAAGATGAATTTAATAAAGAAATTTCAATGACTTGTGAGAACGAACTCAAATAAGGGTTTAATAAGAATTACAAATATTAGTTATATATATAGACTTTTAAGTAAATTAATTTAAAACAATTATTTCGATGACAACTACTGAAATATTTTATTAAAAAATCATTAATTAAATAAAAATTATTAAGAAATTCAAATAAATTAAAATTACTAATTCATGTTTTAAAAATACATATCATGTTTCAATTACTTACTTATATCTCAATACAATATCTCATATCTCGTATATCTTATATCTCAATATTTCAATTACTTACTTATATCTCACGTATAAATGCTAGGTCCCTTTTGAAAGAACCCCCACGGAGAACATTCCACCTACAGGGATAAGACCTTAGCGTAGTAAATTGGCCTTAATCACCCAACCACATGTATAAATGTGTTTATGAATGAAAATAAAGCTACTTTAATTAAAAAGTTTCATTATTGTACTGGGAAAGCGATAAAACGTGGTAAATAATTTAAATAAGTTATGAACTTTTATGTTTTATCACTTTCCTCTAATTGATTTCATGCAATGTACACCATTTAAATGTAAGAGTATTTCATAGAAAGGTCTTAATTCTGAATTTGGTTTCTTGATTGGATCCTTGTTCATCCCTAATCTATAATGCGTAAATGGAAAGGAACGTCGAATTATGATGAGGTATAATAGTAATTTAGTTGAACTCAATAGCGCGCGTGCTATGTTTATTAAGTTTGCATCTAGCAGTGTTTGGGCATAGTTGTTCAGAAGAGACAAGGGATTATAGTAACATTGTTACTGGTCACGTTAAGTGACGCAAGTTCGCGCCAAGTCAACATTAGTGTTTTCCTATGATTGGTGAAGGCTAACAAATGCTCCTTTAAGTTTACATAATTTTGATATCCTCAGTCCCAGTTTTCGACGTAGAAAATTTAATATGTGTGGTATTTAATTAAAATATACAGGAACGAATATCATGCAGCGTAAACTATTTTTTTTTTTACGGTTCTTTATTATATTTTATTGTTTATTATTTACTTTTTGTCTAATTACAAGTATGTCTTCAAAATAAAAATTTAGTTTTTAATAAAAGAACAGATCTTTTGAAAATTTAAAATAAAATTTCCTGCGCTATCCTCTGTTGAATTTTCTGTGAGTGGAATTTTTTTCTGATCTTTGTTAGATATATATATATATATTTAAATATACACAGGAAATTATTTGTACATTTTCGTAACGTATAATTTTCCATTGTAAGAGCTTTTAAAATATTTTGATTTTATTAATTGTTTATTGTAAGATATTTATAATATAAACATACACATAATTTTTGGAATGAAACCAAAAGGTTCTCATAATAGGAGGAAGCAATTTCACTCTATAATGGATACAATTTATTTTATTTTTTGCAATTGTCTTGCGAGTTTTTCCGTTAAATTATCCTATTATTATTATTATTACTGTTTTATTCATTTGAAATGTACGCATGGAAACCCTGAATAAAACTTTACTTTCTTTATTTCAATATATTGTTGTAGCTATGACATCAGTTGTCAGAATTATCTCCGAGAAGTTTGGACTTTTATAATTAAGTTTATTGTTATTATTATTATCATTTCATGAGGATATCGCTTTATTTTATGCATTTTATTTCTAAAAATAGCTTATGTATTTTCAACATATTTAATTATATGGGATTTTTTTTTCGAAGTAAATAAATTCCCTTATTCTAACTTTCCGAACATATACTGTAAAAGAAAAGTATTGTAATTATAAACATTTTCGATTACAAGATTTTGATGTATTAGGCCTTCTGAATCCATTATATATATATATATATATATATATATATATAAATGCTGATGTATGTACAGTAATCGCCGCTTAATAAATTCACTGGTTAATAAAATCAGCCGCTTAATCTGATCAAATTGCCAGGACCGGAATCAAATCAATACAAACTACTTTTAAAGTCGCCGGTTAATAAACTCAAAAATATCTCTCAGCAGCGAAAAATATGATTTATGCACGCTAATTTTTTTTTTTTTTTTTTTTTTTTTTTTTTTTTTAATAGAAAAAGAAATTAAAGCACAACAAACCCTCCGTTATCACTCATTGTCGAAGATTTTACACTTGTAGCACAGTTAGAAACACGCCCCATAACTTATCTCTGCAACACTTCCGAAGAACGTATTCTTCAAAGTGCAGTAATAAGTTACAAATTTGATTTGAAAAGATATACATGTATTTTTTATTTCTAATTATTAAAAGGCATTTTCTAGTTCCTTTTTTGAAATTACTATAATTCGTGAGGTTTAAACGGAAAGATTTTAAATTTATAAGAACAGTGTGAACTTTTGGTAAAGTAAATGATGATTTTCATCAAACAAAAGTGCGTAGGAACTTAGAATGTGGTTAATTTACTTATATCGAAGAAAAAATTAATTAATTATCTATCAAAAATCAATTAATACTGTTTACTAATTCCATTATTCGCCACTTTTTGAAGTTTCTTTCCAAATTCAAGGAAGTAATACCTTTTCCTGAAGTGCAGGAACGTTCGCCGGATATACAAATCAGCCGCTTAATAAAATCACTTTGGCTCAGAATGAATGTGATTTTAATAAGTGGTGGGAATGTGTATGTATATGTATGTATATAAGTGTGAGTGAATACGATAGCGTCTAAACATTTCACTCGATTAAGCTCAAGTTTGGTAGGTATGTTATGGATTCTCGTTGCATGAACTGTATCATTTTTCGTGAGTGTAGTGTGTATACGTTAAATTTTTTTTACTGTAATATAGAAATAGCAGGGGTATTATTTATAGTCCCCCCCCCTCCCCCGCCAAGGAAATACGAAAAGATTAGACACATCACCTCCTAATATAGATAATTATTTGATGTTTATTAAAATGAGAATGAAACGAATTCTTATTTTATAATTTTATTAAAGAATGATAGTTGCTGCAAAGACGTTCTTACCATGTAAATTCTTTTACAGGGGCGCACAAAAAAAATGTTTGGATATACTACGATTTGTAAAACATATGAAATTGGGAGAATAGACCAAACATTTCTTAAGATTATCCCTTTTGTTTAATAACTGAAATATTAAATTCGAACTTATTTAAACGTTTGAGAAGAAAGTTTAATTATCCTAAGGCCGCGATATTATTTATTATAAGATATCGCTCCTATTTTTAGTTTCAAATGTAAAAAGAAGGAAAAAAAAAAAGAGCATTATGTTACTAACAAGTGATATTTCCTTAAGGGAAAAAAAAAAAAAGATGTTCAGAAAGGTGACTTTTTAAGTTTTTATATTTTGGTAATATAGAGACAATGTATTTAATATACATTATTAAAAAAAAAAAAAAAAAAGAAGAAGAAGAAGAAGAAGAAGAAACATGTTTTTCCATAGATACAGTAATTTATATAGATATATCATCCCCATGTTAACGAGCAAAGTTTTTTGATGCCGAAAAATTTTTTCGGCATCAGCCATTAGAGAGTTAAAACTCGAAAATAATAATATAATGGAATGTTAATGAATTTTGAAAATGCCGAAATATTGCGTGGCTTTTAAGTGTTCTAATAAATGTATGAAAAGAAATGATATAAGTTTTCATAAGTAAGTTATATTCAAGTAATTTATGAAAAATATAAAATTTATGATCAGTTGCTTTGTTATTATTATGAAACAATTACTGTCTTCAAACTTAGTGGAATGCTTTTTTAAATTTTAATATTTTTAAATATTTTATATTGGTAAGTAATGTGGAATTCTCAAAATTCTTTTAAATGTAGTTAGCAGCCACGGAAGTTTTAATATATAACTAGTATGTTGTGACCACCACAAGACTTTCTTCTATATATAATTCTTTACGAATTTACGCAATAAAAATTATCTATTAAATTATAATTTATTAAAATTATTTTTCATGATGAATGCAGACGACTTTTATCTCAAAGAAGTATAATAATAAACGCCGATAGAAATAAAGTCAGTTTTGTGCAGACATGAGTATACTAGAGTATAGTAAAAAATAGAAAAAGAGAGAGAAAGAGAAAAGAAAGAGAAAAGAAAGAAAGAAAGAAAAATGTGTATCTGGGGTTTTTCATTCCCTTTTAGTACATAAATTTTATTTGCTAAATTATCTTTGTCTATTCCAGTGTATATTTATTCGGGAAATGATATCCATAAGAGAGTAAAATGGCCGTCTTTTTCCAAATGAAAAGGCATCACTTTTCCCCCCTAATTGATCAATCTATGTCTTATTACTATATCTATAGATTTTTCCCTCTCTTCTCACCACACACACACGCTGCTTATAAAAAGACGTATTTTTACATTATCATAGAATATTAAAATATTAAAATTAATAAATAAATAAATTATTTAAAAGGAAATTATACAAATCATATTAAAATTCTGAGTGATTTTACACTCTTGTTCTAAAGTGATCCGGATTTATCTTATGTAAGATTTTAAGATCTGGCTGTAAGAAATAGCCCTGTCGTACTAAAAAAAAAAAAAAAAAAAAAAAAAAAAAACCTTATTACGTACGAAACTTAAAATACATTTTTTTTTTTCAAATTCATTCTTAAAACAAATACTTTACGAAAATTAAAAGAAAACGGTAGAATGAAAATTATGTCATTATTATATGTTATGGTATTAACAATCAATATAACCCAAAAGATGGTATTAACAATGTTAAATATTGTAGGAAATATTTTCTTTATATTTTGAAAAAAACTGAACTGTGATAAATTTTAAAAATAGCTGTAAATTACCGCAGGCAGAATTTAGTAATATCGTTCAGGAAAAGCATTCTTTTTTATACTTTTAAATATAATCTTTAAATAGTATACGATAAAGTTTTAAGTGTTTATTTTTAATTACAGATTCATTCGAAAAAAAAATAATCATAATGATTTGAAAATATTACTTTTATCCTTTGCCAAAATTAATATACAGAGTTGCCATAATTAAATTGATGATGTTTATTCTGTAACGCGATCTAATTTCAAGAATAGCCCCAAACTGTGTAGGAAGATTAAAAAAGACGGAGTGACTCCACTCGGCTTTCCAAACATTGAGTCATTAACAGTTTTGTAGATAAAGTAAAGAAAGAGGAGTTGTTAAACAAACAAAAGAGAGAAAAACATAATAGAGGGTTTGAGTATTTTTCTCCATATATTACACGATGTTTTATTTAATGCTACTGAACTTTGAGCCCTTATATCATAATGATAAAGAACTTTTCGTTGTGTCCCTGTAAAAACCTATAAATGCTAGATTCACCAAAATGCTTATAGTTAGTGCAACAGTGACTTATAATATTCATATAAATTTTCAGCTCAGTTGAATTAGGCGTTTAGATGCCATCTCACTTTTAAAAATTTGGTCCCATAGGCCATAATGATAAAGAATTTTTCCTGGTGTCCCTGTAAAAAACTATAAGTGCTAGATTCACCAAAATCTATAGGATTGGTACTATGGTGACTTACAATATACGCACCAACTTTCAGCTTATTCGAACAAAGCGTTTAGACGCTAGCGTGTTCACTCACAGACATACACACACACATACATACACACACATACTCACATACATACACACATACATACATACATACATACATACATCATCGTAAAAATAGTGGAAACGGATTCAGAGGACCTCGAAACGTATAGAAACATCAAAATCTCATATTCGGATTTTTGACATGATTACAATACTTTCCTCACGATAGTGTTCGGAAAGTAAAAAAGACGGAAGACGAAGGATTACGAATAATAATAGTAATAATAATTCCAAAATTAAAGAATGATGGACTATGTGGCACTGTTTTTCTAAGTAAAGCTTTTTTCACAATTTATAATTTAAAATGGATGATTGCACGCTTTTTTAAAGTATTACTTTTGTCTTATTTTGAAATTTGAGACACCGCGCTAATTTGTCTAAGAGAAAAGTTTTACTTAGAAAACAGTGCCACATATTTACCTAGCGGTAAATTTTAGAACTTTAGATTTATTTATTTATTTATATGCTGAATCCTTCGTCCCCCGTTTTGTTTAATCTTCCCACACAGTTTGGGGATATTCTTGCAAAATGAGATCGCACTACATTGTAAGCACTGCCAGTTTATTTATGACCACCCTGTATATCTATAGAAAACGTCCTTTTCTATTTTATTGAATTTAAAATGCCTATTTTAAAAATGAAAATCTATTTTCATTTCGTAGATTGTGAATTTTTATATAACGTTCCTTAAACGTTAATTATTACTTTCTTCTATATGTATATATAAAGTATTGGATTCGTGAAATTTTTCGAACTCCAGTTTTCGATGGATTTACACGCTTTGGGATGTCATGAACACGATTTGATTGTTTTTAGAAAATGTCTGTCTGTGGTGTGTGTGTATCACAAATTTTATGGACTCTGTAACTCACGAACCAATGAACGAAATTTATTCAAACTTGGTATTTAGTTGAACCTTGATATACACTGACGCCGATTAGATTTGTGGAATAATTGCTTAACAGGTGGCGCTGTAATTGCATTTTTTCTAAATTTTTTACATAGCAGTATAGGACAAAATTTCGTATAAATGTACATAATAAGAGTTATAAACGTGTGATTGTAAAATTAATAGAATTTATTTATAATAGTAGTAGTTAAGTAGGGAAAAAAGTTTGTGTATGTGGGAGCACCACTTCCCCCCTCTGGGGGAGTAAATTTTCAATATGGGTGTCTTTCAAATGATCTCGTCAATACCTTTAAAATGAATAGCTGCACTATAGATCTGTGATAATTTAAAACAAATTTATGAATTGTTTTATCTTTTAATGACAAAAAACTTTGGAAAAAAATCGTATTTCTTTTGATATTGGCAAAATAATTGACTTTCTTTCGGTATTTAGTGATATAATTCTGTCAGATAAAAATCGTCTGCAGTTATAATGATAATAATTTAAAAATTTAATAAATAATTTGCATTCAATGAATTTTGTGTAAAATTATATAGAAGAAAGTCATGTGGTGGCCACATCATACTAGTTTTTTCATTTGAAATATGAAAATTGTTGTATAAAATTTATTTTTACGTATGTTAAACATCTGAAACATCTATATATGGTGTTGCTTTACGGAAAAATGTATCACATTTTATATTGCAATTTAACAACTAAAAAGCTCTCTTTTTCTTGCATGTAAAGCTGATAAGTGGAGTAACATATTATTTAAAAATCTTTCTCAATTGCCTATTGGTTTTTTCCTGTCTTGCCAACGAATTTATATATGCTATTATTTTCTCCTGAATTTTTTCTGATGTACGATGTAATTTTATTTGTTAGTTTTTTGAATTATTGTAACTATAACTAGTAGTTAGCAGAAAATTATAAGTGAATGAATATTCATAAGGAAATATGAAGTAGCTCGAATTATTAATATTTCGATGTATAATTTTATTAATAAAGTTTTATAACGGGTACTTCAAATAATATTTTGACACCTTATATGATTTTTTACCATTATCACGAGTGTTATCGTGATCAAGATGAGTCACAAAAGGGCATGGGAAAGTTAGATACACTAAAAATACGCGATAAAAATCTAGAGTTTTTGAAAGTCAACAATATTTTCCCACATTTTAATATCCACATAACATGGGTTTGATTAAAAAAAAATATAATTGTTTATGAGATACTGCCGCACAAAATGAGTTTTATCTAGCAATTATTTCTTTTTGTGTAGGAATTATAAAATATTTTTAATCGTAATGTATACAACAATAAAAACAACAATAATAATATACAATAATAATATATGACTATAATTTTCTTCCCTTTTCTTTTGTGCTTTAAAACAGTAAAAGTGTATCTAAACTTATTTCATTATTATTATTATTTTACTTTTGAATGATGGTGTATTTTTTATAGGTGTCAAGTTTATACCTTTGTTACATATATATATATATATATTTGTCTTCTTCTATATTTGTCATGTTCCTCTGTTGAGATGCATGAAATTGCAAAACAATTAACAGTTTACTCAAGAAGAGTAATATTTCAACTATTTATGAATAACTTTAATACAAGAGAAAATACAATAAATCATATTTATCAGAGAAATTTATCGGGACAAACAGAACGTATTGCAGAGCTACAATGTAAAAACATTTTTATCGCAATTCAGCTAAATTTGAATCGCAAATCACAATCGTTTAGTGGTTAAATCAAATACTACATATAACTTACAAATGGTTTGATTTAAAAAATATATTTACAAGAAAAAAAAAAAAAAGCAAGAGTTTTGCTAAAAAGACAAACATTTCTTTCCTATAATTGTATGTTGTGTAGAGAAGAAAAATAATGCTTAAAAAAAAAAACCCTCTAATTTAACTAATTACTTTCATATATTTAGCATTTGCGCAGAATTTAAGATTTTTTTTTAAAATTACGATCTACGAATTATACAACTTTAGCCACAAAATTGTACTTTTATTAAATTATTACTTTTCTAATATAAAATTTTATAAATTGGTATAGTTTTTTAAAACATATTCTGAACAATATTATTGTATCTTTAGCACTGATTTCAGAATTTCAAATATCACGTGTTTTGCAGATAAACACTAAAAAAAAAAAAAAAAAAAAAAAAAAAAAATCTGTTTGTCTTACAGAAAATTTCTGGCAGAAAAGTAGCCAGCAATTTTCTGTACTCCGTATATTATCGAAAAAAAAATATATATGTATATGTTGACAGAAATTTTTAGTAATTGAACAAGACAGAAAATAATAAATGGAGATTTGGTGCTAGATAACTAAACCCGGGAATAAGTCTTCAGCGTCTTGAACGCCGAAGTGAAAAATTGGATAGCAGACATTTGTTTCGGCAGCTTTTAGCGCTCTGAAGACGGTACGCTAAATTCTACCGAAACAAATGTCTGCTATCCGATTTTTCTCTTTGCCTTTTAAAATACTGACAATTTTTACTGATTTTAATACAGAAAATATTCGTATATAGCAGATATTTTTCATAGACACACGGTAAAATAACACGTATTAATTAAAATTCTTCTGCTCTACCAAACCAGGAATGAATCAGGATCTACTGCTGAGTAGGAATTGCTTTACCTCACAATCACGGAATCACATTTTACTTTGTTACTCATCATTTCCGAATCCTGCTTCGATACTAAATTTCTCTGTATGGAAAACATAAAGTATATGCACCCATCATATGAAATCTGTAACCCTTATACAGTTTTTATTCGAGTACAGAAAAAAAATATTGTTTTTAAGCGATTGAGATGTAATTTTATAATAAAGTTTTGTAGTTTTAGAAAACAAAAATTTTCTGTAGAAAAGTTACAGATATTTCAACAAAGTTATCAAAGTTATCAAAGATCTGAAACAAAGTTACAGATAATGTTATAGATATATAGATGCAATTAATATCACACATTCTATTCTGTAACAATGTATAACCATAAGATTTATTAGTAGTTGTATAGCGAATGAATGAGGAAGAAATGTGAAGTTCTCTTTGTTTCATCGGTATTTGAGATCCTATCATACATAGGCTATATCTTATTTTGATTTATGAACAATAGATAAGAAAAATTGTACTCACAGTGTTATAGATAACCTTAAAGAATTTATTTCTTCCAAAAATTTGGAGTGTTATTGGAGAGGTGTGATTAATTGGCACTGTATAGTTCATTGAATTTGCTCTGTTTAGTTGATAATTTTCAGTTTGATAGCGAATATTATGATATGAGAGTTCAACTTGATTAATAACTTTAGTTTCATCCGATTTATTAGTTGATTATTATTGAATTTCTGTTAGATTTCTTTTTCTCAATAAACGAATTACAATATAAAGTCTCCTAAAATAAGCCATTTATTTCCACCGAACAATATTTTATTACATTGTAATGACATCAGAGAGTACAGACAAAATCAAACCGTGGGTTGCGTTTAGAGTCCTATATCGGGTTCGATACGGGTCAGATTTGCATTAATCTTTATTCCACAGGTCAAAATATTTCTCTTTAAACAATTTTTAATGCTAATTTTTATAAATCTAATATTATAAATGGCGATATTGCATGGAATTCTTTTTCTCCACACAGTAAGTGACAGCAGCATGACTCGTAACATGGATATAATTAGAAAACTTTCAAAATCTTTGTAATAGTGGATTTTTTAAAAGTAAGTTTTGATTTTTAGTACATATGGAATTTTGTTAGATTGTACACTGAAGTTTTGTTTATAGATATATTTAATACCTGTGCATTTTTTTAAAATAATATTTAATTCTTTGAAAAATCTGTTCAATAATGTAACTGCACTCTGTGTAATAGAGATTTAATTCAGTATCTTATAGCATAATGCGGGTTCTGATTGGGTGTGGAGGTGTGGTGTGGGTCAGATTTACGATACACGTTCAAAACTCTAGTTGGGTTGATTAACGTCGCACTGAAGCTTGTCTAGGGCGAGACCGACCCGAATTCACAATAGAGAATTTTGACGACCCGAAACCCGAAAACTCACTGAAAATTTATAATTCATCTAGAAATCATGTAAAACTTTTTTAAGTTATAAAATAAATTTTTATTATCACACAGGTGGTAAATCATTTTAAAAAGAATTAAAAATGTAATTACTAATACACTAAATTGAAAATTTAAAAATCTGAAATATCGATAAATAATACTCTTTAACCATTCATATGTGTGTTGTGTACTTTTGGCTTAAGTTTAGTGCTTGTAGTTTATTGTTTAATGCTTATATTCTTAAAAAAAAAAAAAAAGTTTGATGATTCTTTGTAATTGTTTTTGTTTATTATATTTATTTACTTTATGATAATATTTTGGATACGCGTATATTTAATCATGGGCATATAAAGTATGTTTGCATCAATCATACAGTTATCAAACAAATTTCTGCTTATCATGGTAAAAAATTTTGTAAGATGTTCTCAAGTCGAACTGATCCGACTCGTTGAAATCTAAACTCGACTCGCAGTAAAAGAAAAAAAAAAAAAAAAAAAATCCTGTCAACCCGACCCGCAAGAGAAAAAAGAAGTCGTACCGAACGATGCAGGACTCTATCCGGTGCATGAAGTTCGTTACAGATCAGGAACACGATTTTCGCTAATCAGTTGTGTATTTGCTCAAGATTTCGGCTGATATGAGACAACAAAACTCTTTTACAAATCACACCTCTATTCTAAGAGTGTTTACGTGATTCTTACATCATATTAATCACGGATATTGTTTTAAAAGTGTTATGTTTTCGCCATTTTTTCAAGGGCATTTCGATTATAGAATACGGCTGGCTAGTAAATGACCGCATATTGTAAAGTAAAGAAAGAACATCTTTTCTCGCGTTCTTTAATCTCGTGTGACTCATCCTTGTTTACAAGAAATTTCCAGTATTTAAATTCAGCCAGAAGCTGATAGGATAAGGATTATCAAAAATCTGCCGTCTTAAAGCGGCAACAAGTAAACTGATACAGGAGAGATGAAAGATTGAAGAACTAAAAGTAATTCCGTGGCATTTATTGTTGTTTCTATGGCTTGTGATAGACTTGCTCGTTCTAAAGATAACCGTATTTTTGGAAAGAATTAAATGCAATTGAAACTGCTGTTTATTTTATTTATTTATTTATTTATTTTTTTTTTTGGGAGGGGGGGAGGAGGGGGCGGGAAGGCCACGTGAATCAGCTTTAAATTTAAGGGAATTGATTTGTAGAATTTTTGATTTGTTAAAGGAGGGGGCTGGAGTATTGATGTTGTTGTTGGAGCTAAGACCAATTATCTACGCTAGGCTCCTAAACCTGGTTCTTAGGCCTAGGATCCCGGGAAGGTCTTTTTAAGGGGTCCAGTCCATATTTATCTGAGTTTTAGAGAAAACTACTGAGAACCTCGGCACCTTCCGTCTAGCAGTTTAGACAACAGAACCTCTCGATCATTGGTGCAGCATGTTAATAGGAAGGAGAAGGATACAGAGAGAATGCTATTTGTTTATAAACAAACAAGTATATCATAATTATTAGCATTTACGTTTTTTCGTTAAGGATTGTTGACATTATTTTTAAATAGAAATCTCTGATATTAATTATCTGCGATTTAATATATTTTGATTAACTATTATAAAATTCTAGTACAATGTCTCGTGGTGAAATCGAGAGAGTTGACAGTTATGAGTATGTATATTTAAATAAATTCGTTTGTCATGAGGTCTAATCTATGTAGAAAAAAAAAATATTAGAATATAGTAAAGTGAAGTATAATCTGATATTCTATGAGACTATTTAATATGTATGTACAGTCGGTAACAAAAGTGTCCGAACACTAGCAAAAATTCCTATATAAAAAAAGTAGAGTTACTACTGTTTTGTTAAATAAATCCTTGTCGAATCCTGTTCTCAGTCAGTCTAAGAACAGGATTCGACAAGGATTTACTTAACAAAACATCATTAACTCCACTATTTTTAGATAGGAATTTTTGCTAGTGTTCGGACACTTTTGTTACCGACTGTATATTTTATTTAAATGTTATACACAAGGATTTCAACAACTTTTTTTTACGATTTTTATTTTATCGAAATGAGTTAAAAGGAGGTTCTTATTGGTGTACAATATATTTAAAGAATTTCTAGAATAAAACAATTAAATTTGAGCATATTGTATAACAAAATTTTTTGGTTCAGATCAAAACTCATTTTTAATAAATGAGAAAAAAAAAGGCTATTATAGATCACTGAAAAAGCAAAGGAATGAAAATTATATGTTTTTTTAATTAGGAAAGATCATTCAGTTACCTTCAAGGTGAATTAAAAGGAAGCGACCTGAAATAGAAATCTATTGTTTGAGTCACAATCACACCTTAACATTGTGTATGACTAACTATGGCAAACGACTGATTATTTTGATATAAATAACATATTTCTGCTCTTATTCCTAACAAACCATGGCCCATTCCAATCCTACCTATATAAAATTAGTAAAAGATCCTCCCCACAATGTGTCTGTGGAGAATTCTTGACCTCACTATCCTGGATTACTCTCTTACCTCAAGTTTTCACTTCAAAAAGAATAACCAACAAACACTGAAAAGTTGGTTCTAACATGTGATGCAGCATAGCAGTCTGAGGAATAAAATAATTCAATGCATGAATTTCGTCGAACGCAACGAATTTCAATTTCAATCAACAGCCCTCCCAGTATTTAATACCCAATGACAGGACTCTATCTTCATGGTCACTTTCTCAGTTTTCTGTCTTCTGTACCTTTTTTTTTCTCTCTCTCTGTTTTGGTTTTCTCTTTTACATCTTTCTATTATATTTTTAAAAGTAAAGAAGTCGTATGGGGCAGTTGGACCAAACAAGGTCTTACAATATGATATAATGCATTGTGATTTAGATGTTGAACGTAATTAGATCAATGTAATCAAATGAACATTGTAAAAATAATTCAACAAGTTAAAATAACAATATGAACTAAAAATGGACAGCAATCGACAGGCCATGGTAAAAACTCGAAAAGGCTTGAGCTTCGGGCATGGTCTGGTCACGCTGTTCCTTAAATAGGATAAGATCATTCAATTGCCTTCAAGATGAGCTAAAAGAAATCTATCCGGAATAGAAGTCTAATAATTAAATCTTGATATGATGTATGATTGTCTATTATCTGTTTCTTAACAAAGAGGAGATCATTTAATTGACTTCAAAATGAACTAAAAGAAATCGATCCCGAATAAAAGCCTATTGATTAAGTCGTATATTGACATGGTGTGTGACTGAGTATGGAAAATGAATGATTATTATCTGTTCCTTAACTAAAATAAGGTCATTCAATTACTTTCAAAATCAACTAAAAGGAATCTATCCTGAATTGAAATTTAGTAAGTCGCCTCTTGACACGTAAAATGGCTGATTTTGATAAATTATTGATTATTATCTGTTTTGTAACTAGAAGAAGATAATTCAATTGTCTTCAAAATGAACTAAAAGGAATTGGTCCAAAATAGAAGCCTACTTTTTAAAAAGCATTTTGACATGGTGTATGTCTGCCATCAACTAGGAGAAGATCACTCAATTAATTTCGAGATGAATTAAAAGAAATAGAAGCCTATTTATTAAGTCGCCTGTTGTCACGATATGACTGACTTTGTCAAATGATTGACTATTCTATTGCCTTCAAGGTAAACTCAAAAGAATCGTTCTGAAATAGAAGTCTAATGTTAAATCGTAACTTTATAAGATGTATATGACTGACTATCGCAAATCATCGGTTATTATTTGTTCCTTAACTAGAAGAAGATCATTCAATTACTTTCAAAAGGAATTAAAAGTAATCGATTCTGAATAGGAGACAAATAATTAAAACGCATATTGACATGGTGTATGACTGTCTATTACCTGTAATCTTAGGGGTTACACGAGTTTCGAAAACTAAAAAAAAAAAAAAGCATATTTTCTCTACCTTTTTAAAGTAATAAATAAAATTTTTTGTTCAAAATTTTGGTTATATGCAATAGCAACATTTAAACAATATTTTATAAAATTTTCATTAAAAAATTTGGAAAATTCAGCCAGTGGGTCCTGGTTTCCGGACTCCGGAGACCCTGCAGAAAAATGGTATACATAATTTCTTAAAAACTTTTGCACCGGTCTTATTGATATTTTGAACACTTCTTCAAAATAGAACTGACTAGTGCTTGAAAGAAGTTTTTTTTCTTTTCCTTTTGATTACAACTAACTTTATAAGGTTTTATATGCGAGGTACAACATACCGAAAACCGTACTGTTTTTGCGTACAACTCTCATAAAAATTTAAATATTTTTTTTAAAATCCTTAGTTCAATTACTAAAGACTAATCATATTACGGGACGACAGGGCTGACATTCTGAAAACTCTTTCGCTATGAACAGCGGACTTCGAGGTTCTGACAAGTGCACTAGAGCTGCGTTTTGGAAAAAGAAGCCGAGTAGTCAAAAAAGTATAGAAAATAACCAAAGAATATAAGCGTCCAGTTAAAGTCCCGTTATCATAAAAGCGAGTGAAAGTTTTCAAAAGCTTTCATCAAATATTCAGAGAACATCACCATTGGCCTTCTCAGATTGCCACACGTGACGATTTATCGCTAAATATTTAATCGATGCCGAGCAAGATATAGAGACTCAAAAAGCCCTTAGACTCGCCAATGCCAAGGATGTTGGATCAGGTTTGGAGTATGAACAGAGGATTGAGGTAGTCCAACAAGCCTTCTGTAAAGACCGCCGTAGCTTCAGACCAGTTTCTCTAGATTATTTTCATGCTGATCTAAAGAATATAAAGAAAGCTCTGGCAGACCTTAATAAGCTATTCCGCAGTTTTGAAAGTATTGAAGAAGCTAAGAATCCGAAGATTAAATACTGGAGCTGTGGGAGAGATGGGCATGGCCAAAGAATCTGCCCAATGCGTCAAGCTATAGAAAATAGCAAAGTTTTGCAGCCATCGGTGGGCACTGAGCTGAAGAACAACTGGAGCAAATGCTTCCAATAATTTTACACAGTGTTCGTGCGTGCCAGTTTTTCTGCAATCGTTCGCCTGCCTTGCATGGCAAGCAACATTTGTCGGGTCGTCTATTACTATTATAATCTTAAAAGACTTAAAATTTAAAATTGTAATGTCATGTTTAGCATATGGTTGTTCGAACAGACAACCTTTACACAATTTTACTTTAAAATATAAATATATCAAATGCTTTTTGCCATGCAACGCTCGGAAGACAAACCTTCAAAAAACGGCACGCGAAAACCGGTCTAGCATTTCCTCCAGTTGTTCTTCAGCTCAGTGTCGGTGGGAAACTACGAGGAGGCCATCTCGCAGGACGAAGTTACCAGAAGTTAGAGAGCCCCACTTTGCAGTGTTTCATGATTCCTTGTGAGTGGCGGCGATAATGGACTTTATGTTATTGGAAAAATACCTTCTGCCGCATGATTTTTGATACTAGAGCCAACTTGAATAGCGTTAGAACCGATATAACTCTAGAACTTAAAGAGAAAGTCCTCTGGACGCTACCTTGTGTTAAACTGCAGACTTGTGACCGACGACAAAATTAAAAATCATGAGAAAATGAACTTAACCATCACATTTGGAAATGTTGCAGTCGGCAGCAAAATTATTCGAGCACTAGCAAAAATTCCTATTTAAAAAATGTACACTTAATACTGTTTTGTTAAATAAATCCTTGTCGAATCATGTTCTAAGACTGACTAAGAACATGATTCGGAAAAGATTTACGGGACAATAGTTTACGGGGCACTAACTAACGAACAATATTTCCATTATGGACTAATTCAATATCCAAATCCAGACAGCAGTCTCAAAAGAGTTTTGGTAGCTTCATGCTGGTTGATTTTTCAAAGGAAATTATTACCGTGACAGTCGCCAACGTAAGCCATAAAGTAAAGATAATGAGAAAAGGTAATGCGTTGACAACCTGCGTTTCAATGACAGGTATTAAACGGCAGAACAAACCAAGTGACGATAAGTCTTCTGAATTTTTAACAATCGAATTGCTCAAGAGTAAAAAGTTAGAAATGTGCTTCAGAGAACCTAATCCATGAATTTAGAGACCTGCTTCCCCGAACATTTGAAGACGTCGCACGGACGAAAATTACGCAACACAGAATCGATACGGAAAATCATCCTCCCATTAAACATCATCCAAGAAGACTACCATTTACAAAGCAGGAAGAGGTGGTTGAGCTACTCAACGAGATGCAGCCTAATAACATCATCGAGCCATCTACGAGCCCTTGAGCCTGTCCCATAGTTTTGATGCGGAAAAAGGATCGTTCAACAAGATTCTGCGTGAATTATAATTGTTTGAATGAGCTCACAAAGAAAGATGGTTCCTCTCTTCCTAGAATTGAATGACACATTAGACACACACTGGAATTGAATGACACATCAGACAAATTTTCAGGCAATCGATGGTTATCAACGTTGGATCTGAAGAACGGCTACTGGGAACTCGGGTTACATCCTGATGATCGTGAGAAGACTGTACTCACTATGGAACAAAGATTTTGGAAATTCAAGATTATGCCATTTGAATTATGTGACGCACCAGGAACTTTCGAGCGACTCATGCAGACAGTCTTAAAAGGACTCTCCTATGAAGCCTGTTTGGTGTACCCTGACGACATTGTCATTGGGGGCGTACTTTTGAAAATAATTTAAGAAACCATAGGGCGCTGGAAAAACTCAGAATGGCTAACCTGAAATTGAATACAACTTATTTCGCCGTGAAATAAATTCTCTGGGCCATATAATCTTTGCTGAAGGGGGTGATAACAGATCCTGAGAAAATCACAGCAGTCAAGAACTGAAGTTACCCTGAAGATATTCATCAATTTTGGTTTTCCTGGGGTTACGTTCATACTACAGGAAGATCGTAAAGTGATTTTCAGGAATTGCCAGACTACTACACATGATGATGGAAACTAACAAAAGTTATAATTATAAGAAAAAAGTATCAGAATAATTCCTTATTTTTAATTTGCTTTTAATTTTGTTTATCTTTTAATGCAATAATTTATGAAAAAAAAATTACTTATTGATATATTTTTTTTCACTCTTTGTGAAGAATTTAGAAGCTTTTTAAATGATTTTTTATCGAAATTTAACATCGTTTATGACTTTAAGTGGTCGAAATTAAAAAAAAAAACTAAATTAAAAAACTGATTTACAATCAATAATTAAACTCGAAAACATCTTCATACACCATAAAATTAAAGAATCGAATTACGGTTAGGTTCCGACATTAGATAAAATACCGCTTCCAAAATTAAAGAATTTCGAAACCTTCTGAATTTCTTTAATTTTAAAATTCGAAATTTTTTTAATTTTATGGTATGTGAAGAAGCTTTCAAGTTTAAATATTTAAACGGTCTGTTTGTCTAAGTTTTCATTTCAATAGGAGTTTCCGAAAACTTTTATATTTATTCAGGTATTTCATATTTGCTATAGATTGCTTTTTGTAAAAAGTATTTTACGTATAGCAGCAATGGTTTGCATTCACAGCTCACAAAACAATTCAGACATATTATGATACAGGAAACAGATTTCTTGCAAGCACATTTTAATAGCTTTAATTTTGCGTTAAACGCACAAAACCAACATACATTTTATCAGATGTAATAAAGTACGTTTCTTATCAAAAGTGATGTGATTCAGATTAATGATTCATTTAAAACAGGGCTGGCGAACCCGTCGACCGCGACAGAATTCAGGAAATTTCTAATGTGGCATCTTCGGTTAAAACATCTAAAATTAATAAATTGTTTCTCACTTTTTACTTTCCGAACACTATAGTGAGGAAAGTATTGTACAGTCGGCTGCAAAATTATTCGAGCACTAGCCAATAATTCCTATATTTAAAAAGTACACTTAAGACTCTTTTGCTAAGTAAATCCTTGTCGAATCATGTTCTTAGACTGATTAAGAACATGACTCGACAAGGATTTATTTAACAAAGCTGTATTAAGTGTACTTTTTTTTAGCAAGGATTATTGCTAGTGCTCGAATAATTTTGCAGCCGACTGTAATCATGCCAAAAATACGAATTCGAGATTTTGATGTTTCTATACTTTCGAGGTCCCCTGAGTCCGTTTTTACTATTTTTACGATGATGTATGTATGTGTGTGTGTATGTATGTATGTGTGTGTATGTATGTGTGTACGTGTGTGTGTGAATGTCTGTGAGTGAACACGCTAGCGTCTAAACGCTTTGTTCGAATAAGCTGAAAGTTGGTGCGTATATTGTAAGTCAGCATAGTACGAACCCTGTAGATTTTGGTGAATCTAGCACCTATAGTTTTTTTTACAGGGACACAAAGAAAAATTCTTTATCATTATGGTCTATGCGGGACCAAAATCTTAAAAGTGCAATAGCATCTAAACGCCTTATTCAATTGAGCAAAAAATTTATACACATATTATAGGTCACAGTTACTCAATCTGTATAGAGTTTGGAGAATCTGGCACTTACAGTTTTTTTACAAGGGCACAAAGAAAAATTCTTTATCATTATGGCCTATGGGGCCAAATTTTTAAAAGTGCGATAGCGTCTAAACGCTTCTTTAATCTGAACAAAAAATTTGTACACATGTTATAGGTCACAGTTGCACGAACTGTGTAGACTTTGGTGAATTTAGCACTTACAGGTTTTTTACAGGGACACAAAGAAAAATTCTTTATCATTATGGCCTGTGGGACCAAATTTTTACTTTCTTCCATATTCAATAGAAGAAAGTATTGGATTCTTAAAAATTTTCGACCTCGGGTTTTTGATGGATTTACACGTTTTGAGAGCTATAGAACACGATTTGACCATTTTTAGAAAATGTCTGTCTGTTTGCCTGTCAGTCTCTGTGTGTGTGTGACAAACTTTTGTGGCAACTGTGTCTCAGGAACTACTTCACAGAATTTCGTACAAATTGGTATGTAGTTGCACCTTGACATAAATTAGTGCCTATCAACTTTTGGTAAAAATTGTCTTACAGGTTGCGTTGCCATCCCGCTTTTTCTAAATTTTTAACGTGGAGGTATAGTACAAAATTTTGTATAAATGTGCAAAAAGAGAATTATTTTTTAATAATCATTATGAAATTTACCAGAATTATTTATAATAGAGATAGTCAACTGGGAAGAATTCCCCCCTCGAGGGGAGTAAATTTTCATGATGGGTATCTTTCAAAAGAGCTCGCCAGTACCTTTAAAACGAATGGTTGATCTGCGATAATTTAAAATGAAGTTATCGATTTTTTTTTAATTTTTAACAAATATATATATATATTTTATGTAATATTGACAATAAAATTGACTTTTTATAGATATTTAGTGTTGTACTACTTCTCCAATATGGAAATCATCTGCATTATCATGGAAGATATTTTTTTTTAAATAATAATTTTAATAAATTATTTTTTTTTTAGTGAATTTGTATAAGAAAATATAGAAGAAAGTCAGGTGGTGGCCACAACATACTAGTTAAAAGTGCGATAGCATCTAAACGCATTATTCAATTGAGCTGAAAATTTATATGAATATCATAAATCCCTGTTGCACTAACTATAAGCATTTTGGTGAATCTAGCATTTATAGGTGTTTTACAGGGACACAACGAAAATTCTTTATCATTATGATCTATGGGCTCAAAGTTCAGTAGCGTTAAATAAAACATCGTGTAATATATGGAGAAAAATACTCAAACACTTTATTATGGTTTTCTCTTTTGTTTGTTTAACAACTCCTCTTTCTTTACTTTATCTACAAAACTGTTAATTACTCAATGTTCGGAAAGTCGAGTGGAGTCACTCCAGATTTTTAAATGAAAAATACCGATTAAGGTAGCTAAAGAAAGAAATATCGCGCTCATTGATATTGATAAAATATTATCTGATCAATAACAGAATCTTACTATTACGCTTATGAATGTTTAATCAGAAGTTTTGACTATTTTATATTTATTTAATAAATAAAAATGTATTTAATATGCATATTTTTTGTTTTAAATCCTCACAAGCCCATCAAAAAAAGAATGACTATATGTATAAGGTTCAGGAATTCATATAATGCGGCCCACTTGTGTAAAAAAGGTTTCCATTGAAGCCCATCAAGAGTTTTAAGTTGGACAGGTCTGATTTAAAAGACCACACAAGAATATTCGGATTCATTAAGAAAAAATATAAACGCACATTTTCAACTATATTATGCATGTTCCGCATTTTGCAAGAACATGTCATACAAGATTGTGAAGTACTTATGATTTAATATTTCTGGTGTGATGGGTGAATACAGTTAATTGTTTTATGGTATTCTAAAAA
Organism: Salticus scenicus; assembly: GCA_963930645.1. Taxonomy (NCBI): domain Eukaryota; kingdom Metazoa; phylum Arthropoda; class Arachnida; order Araneae; family Salticidae; genus Salticus; species Salticus scenicus. The sequence continues at coordinate 166,208,541 of OZ005655.1, forward strand.
ATTTTATTGAAATGAAAGGCGGACAGGCAGACGAATGGGTGACATAAACGCCTTTGTATTTTGATGAAAAGTGTTAAAAATATATATACTCCAAATTATTCTTAAAGAAAAAAAAGATAAATTGTATCAAAAAAAAAAAAAAAAAAAAAAAAAAAAAGTAGACTTATTGCATGCATTTAAAAAACAAAAAAGATAAAATATTTTTATTAAGTAATAATTTTAACAGGCCTGTATTTCTACTGTTTAATTTCTACTGTACAAAACAATTAATTTTATTAAAATTCATTACTTTACATAAGCTCTTATTAAAATTTCTCCTGCAATTAAATTAACACACACACACACACGTTTTTGGTAGTTCACCTTCCACCAAACTAAAATATCCAAACTTAAAGAGAATAATATCACGAGAGACTTTAGAAAAAAAGGTAATGAGTTCGTTATTTAATTAACGTTCTGCTGAATATAAGAGCATTAAAATGAAAAATGTGAAGTCAAAATATACAACTTTAAAATTCATTCGTTTGAAAGAATAAGAAGATTATAAATGAAGAAATAAGATAAAAATACTCACGAAAGAAAATTAAAACTTGCGTAACCTGAAAGAAATACCGAAAAATGAACAAGTGTTATTCATTAATTAAATGACTGTCATAAAGAGTTATTCAAACAGGGCTATTATATAAAAACGCAGAACCATACATACTAATGATTTTACTTAAAATAATCATTGAAACTATTTGAAGAATATGTTAATAGTCTAATCTAATTTAATTTAATAGTGTTATGTTGAATAATTTCTACATAGTTTAAAATGTGTGTCTTTTCTTACAGTATTAATAACATTGTATATTTGTTTCTGACTAATTTTGGTAATTGTACGTGTTATTGTATTTTTCATATTCGAAATTTATGTTTTCAGTCAACATAAAGAAGTAGTTTCTTACATTAAGTTAAGAAACCCTGAGACGTACAGTTGGTAATAAAAGTATCCGAACACTAGTAAAAATTCCTATGTAAAAAAAATAGAGTTAATACTGTTTTGTTAAATAAATCCTTGTCGAATCATGTTCTTAGACTGACTAAGAACATGATTCAACAAGGATTTATTTAACGAAACAGTTTTAAGTCTACTTTTTCTACATAGGAATTTTTGCTAGTGTTCGGCTCATTTAAGTTGTAAATGGGCGGCATATGTGAGGAACAAATTTTTCTCGAATATGGCTCGAGCGAATGTGGTTTAATTTATATATGATGTTAATCGCTTTTATCTGATGTGCCTGACATCTCCCTTTTCCCTAGGAAAACTCTTGTTTTTTTTTATAACTCAGTTTAAAAATCGAACTATTTTTTACTCCGAAAATACCGTGATGCGGCAGTTTCGCGGACGAATTTCTTCTCTTCCATCTGAAATACTGAATATCAAATAATCGTTTTGACTCCATCTATCGGGAAACGTCAAAAATAAACTCACAAAAAAAAATATTTTTCTTTTTTTAATATATATATTAAATGAGTTATTTATTTAGGTACTTGTATTTTATATGACATTTGTTTATCAAAAATATTCTTTGTATTTACATTGTTTTCATGCTGATACGTTGTTAACTTTCAAAATTGGTTCTATTTTAAAAGGTGATTGCAACAACAAAAAAATTTTCCTTTATTTTCATAAAAATGATAAATAATATGATAATCATATGCAAATATTTGTAATTTTTTCAAAATTAGGTGATAAATCACTTAAACTACGGATTGAAAAAATTCTTAAAACAGAATTTGAAAATAATTAATTTGCTCATTAAGTTTCTAGTATATATAATATATAAATTACAAAATGTTAAGCTATAATAAAATTTTAAATAAATTAAGATTTTTTTTAAATTAAATTCATAACAAACTATACTACTTAAATATTTACCAGTATAAAATTTTCACTTTTTAAAGATTTTTCTATTATTATTTATTTTTCTCTTTTAAATCAAATATATACCTAAAAAATTATAATAAGAAATAAATATAAATAAGAAATTTTTGTCATTTTTAAAATGTACTATATTATGCCTTTGTAATGTTGCATGTTTCCATCTTTTTTATCACTTTTTATAAAATTTTGAAATTTTATTTAGTTTGTTATTTTGTTCGAGTATGACCTATAAAACAACACTTTTAATACAGTGTTATAACTCATTACCATGCTCCTTTAATTTTACGTTTTGATCATTAACCCCTAAAAAGTAATGATATCAATACAAAAAACCCTTAACGGGTTAAAAGTTTGTGACGCAGCACTGTACTTTATGGCTATAAGAATTAGAAATACGGGTCTTAAAAATAATGATATCAAATTTTCAGTGACGCTTTGATATTAATTAAATTATACATAGATTTTCTTATTTGAATTTGCTTTTTCCTTTTATTTATATTTACAGTGTAAACGTTATTTTCAACATAAAATAATATATAGCATTTACTCATTGATACCTTTCCATTCACATCTCTTATACTATGAAAGCATGTGTTTTAAAAGAAATTATATGAAATTCCAGTAACGCAGTGGTGTTACATTAAGTGATTTGTTTTTAAATTTCTCTGCAAGTATTTTGTTTTGCATATTAAAGTATATGTACACATTGAAATATTGCTTTTAATTTTCAAATACACTGTCAAATATATCACTTTCATTAAGCTTATATTATGTACTGAAATATATTTATTTCAATGAATTATTCTATCTTTTGCGTCACGCCATCCAAAACTGTAAGTAAAATATATGGAAATGTTTACTTTGTGTCATTTCATCCAAATAAATTGAAAATGCATGTAAATAGATATCGTGATGCAAAGAAAAAAACTGTGAATTTTTTTTCAGTTTTGGATGGCGTGACGCAAAAGATAGAATAATTCATTGAAATAAATATATTTCAGTACATAATATAAACTTAATGAAAGTGATATATTTGACAGCGTATTTGAAAATTAAAAGCAATATTTCAATGTGCACATATACTTTAATATGCAAAACAAAATAATTGCAGAGAAATTTAAAAACAAATCACTTAATGTAACACCACTGCGTTACTGGAATTTCATATAATTTCTTTTAAAACACATGCTTTCATAGTATAAGAGATGTGAATGGAAAGGTATCAATGAGTAAATGCTATATATTATTTTATGTTGAAAATAACGTTTACACTGTAAATATAAATAAAAGGAAAAAGCAAATTCAAATAAGAAAATCTATGTATAATTTAATTAATATCAAAGCGTCACTGAAAATTTGATATCATTATTTTTAAGACCCGTATTTCTAATTCTTATAGCCATAAAGTACAGTGCTGCGTCACAAACTTTTAACCCGTTAAGGGTTTTTTGTATTGATATATATATATTAGTTTTATATATATATATAAATAAAGTAATGCTAAACATAACACAATTTTCCCAGTAAAAACTTTAATAAATTCTTAATTTTGCACTGCTGTATTAATAAAAAACATACAGCTCATACACAAAATTGAATATTTGTTATGGTTAATGAAAATATGGTACCAAAGAGAGATCAAGCAAGGTAATGACCCTTCTTTCTATTAAAGAACAAAGTTACAGCGAACACCGTATAAAGTTAGTAAAGATCCCCGATCGGGTGTTTCTTTCTATATAAAAGAATTTTTTGGCAAAAGTCATTTGTTAGTGCTTAACCTTTTCCAACTCTTTATTACACACAATTTTGTTTTACTCACAAACACAAAATTATTTATATTTACAAAGTAAAGAAACCCCTAAAAAAAAAAGAAAGCAATATATTTTTTAAAAATAGCGTATAATATTAAATGCAATTTTTAAATATAAGTGTTTGAATTATGAAATAACGATTGGCAGCAAAAGGTAACCAGCATGTATTGACCCAGATAAATCTTGAATATGTAATATGTTTTCCGTACTACTATGTATCCCCTCTGTGGAGGATCAAAATTGTGATGGCATGTCTCCCGGCCATCCTCAGGTGCGTCCCAGATCGTCGCCAATTACCCATTGCGCAGCACTAGTGCGACGTTAAACCCGACCAGTCAACTAATCAACCATACCACTGTGCTCTGAGTTAAGGAGTAAAATTTAATACTTTCATCTATGAAATTTCGTAGATTTAAAACATATTATTTTCGATTTTATTCACCCACTGATGCACAAGGAAATCATTCTCATTTAATATCGACTGCCACCAGAAATTACAATCAAATTTAGAAAAAGAGAAAAAAATGTTTTTTTTTTATCGCTAACAAGGAAACATTCAAAAGGTGTCGTCTTCAAAAAAAAAAAAAAAAAAAAAAAAAAGAAAAAAAAAAAAAAAATGTGATTGCACTCTTTATAAAACATCGAAAAGTGAAAAATAAAATTATCGGCTGAAATGAATTGCAGCGACCACAAAAAATTATCAAAATTAAGCATTTTTGGCGATTTAGCGCTGTTAGGCGATATGTTTGCTAGCACTGAGATTGCCGTGTACGAACAGAACCGTGTTTTGCTTCTCCGCCAAGTACCCAAATTTAATCGCCTAACAGTATGTGAAATCGCCAAATATGCTTAATTTTGATAATTTTTTGTTGTCGCTATAATTCAACCTAATATTCAGCCGATAATTTTTTCACTTTCTGGTGTTTTATGAAGAGTAGAATCACATATATTTTTTGAAGACGACACCTTTTGAATGTTTCTTTGTAAGTTTTAAAAGCAAATTTTTGTTAAAAAATTCCAGGATGAATCTTAGCAGTTGGGAATAAGAAATAGATAGTATATAATGTGTATCACCTTACTTCAAACACTTAAAAAAAAAAAAAAAACAGCAATTTAAAGATTGTTTATCTAATGCATATCTGACACAAACACAAGGGGATTTCTTAACCTCGTATGAGAAATTAAATATCAGTCAGTATGACATCATTTGAAAGAACCACTTTTATTTTGACCTATTGTTTGTAATATTTTTCACGTCCTACCACAAATTTGGTGATTGTTCCGATTATAAAACTTTAATTCTGAAAATATTCTCTACAGTCTCACTTATTGATCAATATTCGTTATAAGATTGCATATCCAATCTGTCATGAATAGGTGCAACACTTTTATAAGTGTTTACATTTATGCAAATAAAATTGATTTTGATGTCATTGCTCGATTTCTACCTAATTTACGGAAGAAAAATTCTATTTTACGAGCTGAGCGATACTTTTAATAAAATAGGTTTTCGAAATCGTATTTTTCTTTTTTTTTTCTACAGTGCTTTGGGCGATTTTAATGTTTTATTCATACGCTGAATTCAGAATTCTTCTCTTTTCTTTTTATCACGTAAGGGTTTTTCCCAAAGAAAGGATGAAAATCTGAAGAACTGACACAGAGGCTATAACAAAATCGAACTATTTTATGTATAAAATACATAAAGAGGCTTTTACTTACGCATTATCTTTTAATTCTCTCTGTCTCTTTACATGAAAGCTCCACTTAAAAATGTTTCGCTTGTGCACAGTATGAGGGCATTCACAATGTAACATCCGACAACCAATTGCTAACAATATTCCATCCGCTCAGATATCTTCTTTCCTTTCTTTGATGACTTGCTGAAAGCGCTCTCTTTGTTCTTCTCTCACATTCACTAGATTTTACAGAAAATAATTGAAATGGCAGTTGAGAAATTGGAGTTTTAAACTCATCTCTGTCAAAAATCCTAATTTCCGACGAAGAAGTTTGTGATAAAAATTTCTGAATGATTTTTCGTTAATCAGCATACAAAAATATATCAGAAAAACATATTACCTTGAAGAAAAAAAATTCATTGAAGACTTGTGTAATACATAAAATTTTCTTTCGTTGATTATTTTTAATATTTGATTTTATGTCAATGACTGAAAGAGCATTCTTATTTATTTATCAGTTTATCTTAAAAAAAAAAAAAAAAAAAAAAAAAAAAAAACTAATGAAAGTCATCACGATAACACTTTTACATTCTATATCTATTTTTACTCTTAAATATTCTTTTTTTTATTTATTTATTTTTTTTTTTTTTAATAATGTCAATGAATTTCATACCACTGCTTAGAATAACATATATAGAGAGAAACGTACTAAAATCCAAACGATTTTAAATAAATTTCTTGCCTATATCTCTCCATTTTACGCAATAAAAGTTTTACAAAGAGTTATTTAAATTAAATATTTCATGATTATTTTTCTGTATGAAGTACATTCATATTCAAAAATATATACTTCTATATACGAAATATATATCTGTCTATACATTTACATCTGTATAAAAAAAACTAGTATGTTGTGGCCACCACAAGACTTTCTTCTATATTTTCCTATACATATTCAATCAGTAACAATAAAAAAAAATAAAAAAAAAAATACGATTTTTTTTTCTAAGTTTTTTTTTTTTTTTTTTTTTTTTTTTTTGGTGGTGGGGGGGGGGGGGTTAAAAGTAAAAAAAAATCGATAACTTTGTTTTAAATTATCACAGATTTATAGTTCAACCATTCGTTTTAAAGGTATTGACGAGATCTTTCGAATGATACCAGGTCTTCAAAATTTTACCCCCGCGCGGGGGGGGGGAACCATGCACCCCATGCACAAAATTTTTTTCCCAGTTACGTACTACTATTATCAATAATTCATATTAAATTTACAATCACAAGTGTAAAAGAACTCTTATTATGCACATTTATACGAATTTTTGTCCTATTCTGCCATGTTAAAAATTTAGATAAAATGCTATCACAGCGCCTCCTGTTGAGCTATTGATCCCCAAATATAATCAGCACCAGTTTATGTCGGGGACCAACTAAATACCAAATTTGGTAAAATTTCGTTAAAAAAAAAAAAAAAAAAAAAAAAAACTTTTTTTTTCCCGTTTTTTTTTTTTTTTTGTTAAAAGTAAAAAAAATCGATAACATTGTTTTAAATTATCACAGATTTATAGTTCAACCATTCGTTTTAAAGGTATTGACGAGATCTTTCGAATGATACCCATCTTCAAAATTTAACCCCCCAGGAGGGAACCGATGCCCCAGGGGGGAACCGATGCCCCCCCATGAACAATTTTTTTTTCCTAGTTAACTACTACTATTATCAATAATTCATATTAATTTTACAATCACAAGTTTAAAATAACTCTCATTATGCCTATTTATACGGAATTTTGTCCTATGCTGCCATGTTAAAAATTTGCATAAAATGCGATCACAGCGCCACCTGTTGAGCTATTGATCCCCAAATCTAATGGGCACCAGTTCATGTCAGGGTGCAACAAAATACCAAGTTTGGTTAAATTTCATTCATTGGTTCGTGAGATACAGCGTCCACAAAAAAATGATACAGACAGACAGACAGACACACAGACACACATTTTTTAAAAACTATCAATTCGTGTTAAGGAGATCCCAAAACGTGTAGATCCGTCAAAAAACGGAGGTCGAAAATTTTCGCGAATCCAATACTTTCTCTATATTACATATAGAAGAAAGTAATAATACATCTACATACAATATTTTATATAAAACAAGACTATAAGACAGTAGTTATTTATTTATTTTTTCTCCTTAAAATCACTTTTTTTTTTTTTTTTTTTTTTTTTTAATTGCATATTTGAATTTATTTACATTTCACCCTATACTTTCGACAAATTTTAGCAATTACATGAGTTACTGACTTTCGTTTTTAGTCACTGGCATTTCAGTATTTATTTACTTATTTATTAACTGGAGGAAGGGAGTTAAATGGGAACATCCGTAGAGGATTGGCCTTCCTTCCCCGGAATTTCCAAATACGTCGGGATTCGTGAATGAGAATCCCCCCACAGGGTGTTCATTTTAGTCATTTCAGTATTATATTAACTACGTTTGTTACTATTTGATCGCAAAGAAAGAAAAAAAAAATAAATAGAACTGGTACTATATACAGAGTGTCCGCTGAAGTCTTTCCCACCCACCTTAATTTAAAAACAAATATAAGTATTGCCTTAAATATAGTGCTTCACAGGGTTTGTGCACATCGGCATTTTTTCTAGGACTCTTCCAACAGCAGTTTCGAACAAATTTTTAAATTTATAGACTTTTTTATAACAAAAATTGTCATCGGAAATTAGTGGTAGAAAAAATCAAGGAAATTGTTGGACTGTACGAACCCTGCTGAAGTATAGTAAAATGGCCATGTACCACATGTTGAGATCAGCTATAGCGCTACCTAGCATCAAATAAGAGGTTCGTAAATTGGAGATGGTAAAAGATAATGGAAAAAATCAATTACAATGTTGTAGAGTGTCTTCGATTAAATACAAAAAGACACTTTGCGCAAAAATAAGCTGATAACAAAGTGTGTAAAATGCGTTTCTTTATTTTATTTTATTTTATATTTTTGTCCAGATTTCCGTAATCTAGGACGTTAAAAACCATGGACGAACGAAGAAAATGTCATATATTTTTTTTTTAAATCAAAAACTAGCTAACGCCGTCGTTCAGTGGTGCGGTGAATGATTCAAGTTCCAAAAGACCGTGGTCTAAATGCCTTTCATATTTCTCCTTTCGTACGCCTTTCTTTGGTTCATGGATTTGGAAATCTCGACGAAACAAACGCACATTTTACATGTTTTACCTTGGCGTTTTGTGCGCAACGCGCAAGATATCTTTTCGTACTAAATCGAGGACGACTACTACTTTGTAATTGACTTGTTTCACATATATCCTGTAATTTCCTATTTCAGAAGACCTTTTCGTTGTTTGCTACTAGGTGGTAGTATGTCTGATTTCAATTTGTAATGCATAACGACTTTATTATACCTAGACCCCGTATTCAAGGCAATAACTGCACTTGGTCTCAAGTTAACTCGGTTGGCAGTACTTTAATGTAAGCACTGTATAAAATATATCTTATATGAGAAAAAAATACTTAACAGAAGAAATAATATAATAATAAAAGTTAATTCAGTATAAAAAATGTTTTATTTGTTTATTTTTATTATCGATTTTATTTGCATTCATTTATTAATTCCTTTATAAAAAATATACATAACCTGCCATGTTTCACAATTACAATTTTTAGCATGTTTCCTTACATTAAATAAATCGTACATCTCTGTAATTTAATTATGAAAAAAATTCTAATCAAGAGAATTTTTATGTTTAAATATTTTAAAATAAACAAAAATATGCTTTTAAACTTAGAGAATGAAATTCTTCTGTTTCTTACTATACTGAAAGAACATAATTTCCGAGGAAATCTATTTTTAGAAAATTTATGAAACTAAAAATAGGTATTCTTTTAATAGCTTCTGAAAGAATCCTAAGTGAAACAATTATTATTATTATTATTTTTATATATCATTATAAAATAAAATGAAAAAAAGTATTTCATTTTTAAAAACAAGAAGTAAAGAACCGAAAGGCTTTCAAAAAAAAAAAAAAAAAAAAAAAAAAAACATGGAAAATAAAATAAAATTTACTACCGAAAGACTTTTTGTATTTTAATAAGTACAAAATTAGTTGAAAATTGAAAGTCAATTTAAGCTAAATAATACTTTTTTATGTATTGCTTTGAAATGTAAGACAATTAATGATAATGGATTTTAAAAGAAGAGATGTGCTTTTGTAGTATGAAAAATAATAAGTCAATAATAAAATATATTTTAATTGTAAATGCATGAACAATTTTTCAAATATAAAATATTTAATTTCGGGAAGACATATTATATAAGGGTCATTCTCTGAAAAGTGGGCTTTTTTAAAAAAAAAATTTAGCCAAATAAAGTTGCTCCAATTTCTTTTTTTTTAATTTTTGTGCATGTACATATATGTTACAGTTAATAAAAAAATAATATAAACCAAACTGTAACTGATAATTTTTTGAAATAGTATTAATTTTACTAATTAGAAAAATGAGGGAATGATTGTGAGGGAATGAAAAATTTCTTCTAGAAATTACTTTATAAAAATATGATTAGGTTTAATTGTATTTTCAAACACTAAATATTTATTAAAACATATTTTTATTACTATAATAACATAAAAAAGCAAATTTGATTTCTTTTAGTTAACTTGATAATGAATGAGGGAATGACTAATAAAAATACTAAAATACTGTAATAAAAATACAATAAAAATACTGTATTTCAATCTAACGTTTGAAAGCCATATGCTACTCATTGTAAAATGTTTCCATCAGAACACAAAATGGCTTCTTTACTTTGCGGCTATATAAATTAAGTTTGACTTAAATAAAGCACGTGCTGCCATTAATGGAGTAAGTAGGGGTGTAATCATAGTTTGATGAGGGAATGATACTATTACCAGGGACAACAATAAAGATTATTCTGATTTCTTTCATTGCATAATATATAAATATAGCATAAAGTAAAATGGATAAATATTTATTAAAGTATGTTTAATAAATTTTCAATTCAAATAATCTAAATATACATGCCTTAATACCATAGAAACCATTTTATTTACTTACATATGTGAATATGGACACAGTGAGGGAATGATATTTTGCATTTAAAAAAAATATTTTAAAATCATATTTGAATTCCAGTAATCAAAGAATAACAGTTTATATGCATAACTAATCAATATTGATAGTTCTGACAGCTTTTTGTTTTTGTGATTTTAAAAATACTAGTATCGCCCAGTGGTCGAAACTCGACCATTTTTTTTTGCAAAGCGAGAGAAAGCAAAGTTATTGCCTTGTCCCAAACGGAATGCAACTGCAACACAGCTGCGGCAATTGTTTGCCGATATTCACTCTAACTGAATCAGCAGAGTTTTACTTAATATAACTATTTCTCTCTGTAGATGTTAGCCTTTCCTGAAATGAGAGAAAATCGCAAAGTGAAAACGCCCCTTGTTGTGTGATACAGCCCAGAAGCTAATAGGTACCATGTCAAACCAAGGCCCGACCAAGTATCAAATTCTGTTAAATTAATTCGATTGGTTCATAAAATACAGTGTTTGTACAAAAAAAAAAAAAAAAGATATTTTTTAAAAATGGTCGAATTGAGTTCGGGAAATTTCAAAACGTGTAACTTTATCGAAAACCGAAAATCTAAAACTTCTCTGAATCTTATATTTTCTACTTATATATGCAGAGGAAAGAATAATAAATCCACTTTTAAAAAATAAAAATAAGTAGTCAATTTCACTTAATTAAAATGCAAGGAAATCACAAAACGTGTAAATTCACTGAAAACCGGAAATCAAAAGTTTTTATGTATCTTCTACTTGCTTCTTCTACCCAGAAAAGCTAGTAATAAAGACACTTTTTAAAAAAATAAGTAGCCAATTTCAGTTAATTGAAACGTAAAGAAAACTCAAAACATGGAAATTCAGCAAAAAACGGAAATCGGAATTTTTTCCGTATCGTTTACTTATACATGCAGCAGTTAGTAACAAATCCATTTTCCTTTTATTTAGTATATTAGTTGAATATTTATTGTTTAAATATCACCCTTTGAAATGAAATGTTTATGTTTACATTCGAAACTGGAAGTTTGCCATTTTTTTTTCTGGAGTTTTGTGATTTTAAATTAAAATTTTATCAATTTTACAGAAAAAATAACTTAATCAAACACATGTAGACAGTAACTTATATATAATTATCAGCGTTTGTAATGATCGATAGATGGCGCTTTCTCAACTGCAGTTGTTAGTAAATATTGCCACGTGTATTTATTATTGTGCTTTCTTGTTGCTCTATCATTGTTTCAGCGTGAAAGCTATCAGTGGTATGATAATTTCACCTTAGCCCACCAGAGGGCGAGCATTTCATTACAATCGCGGATACCCAAATATCGGAATTAAAATCGGCAGATAATTTCCGTTATTTTTTAATAATTTTTTACAAAAAATCCAATGGACAATTAGCATAGAAAATCTTTTCATGGCTCCATGGACAGACAGTGACGTCATGACTTCGCTTGCGTATAGTGATGCTACATTATACAAATTACTGTGTCTATGGTTTTATTTGAGCTTTATGAAATTGCCAGATTTAACAACTTTCTACTTTTAGGTATTTTTTAATGAAAGGAATACGTGTATAAAAGGGAAAAATGGGGGAAATGCATAAAAAATAAATGTATTTTTAAATACCTTCTTGACATCGTAAGAAAATAATATTTGTATTCGCACCTTCCGGCTAACCATACCTTTCGAATGATACCATTTTCAACCCTCTACTCCCATAATTAATATGTTAAAAAGGGACAACAAATTTTATGCTTGCCTATTAATATATAGATATGTTAAAAAGGGACAACAAATTTTATGCTTGCCTATTAATATATAGATGCTCTCAAGACTACTGGGACATGAAATGACCACTTTTCAGAGAATTACTCATAAACTTAATTTAGCAATGGATAATTAAATAGTACGAATTTAGTTTAATACCGATTAATAGTTTTTTTCTTTTTTTAATAGATTCATTATAAAAATCTTAAAAATTTACAGGAATTTTTGATTTGATTATGTGTTAAATAGTGACATGTGTCATATGTCAGGAAACAAAATACATAGAATACAGCATCTAAAAATTCTTTGTGTATGTGTGTGCGGGTGTATTACCACTTTAATATTTCTAACAATAGTAAAAACAAATGCAAAAATTTTAACGAAAATTTTTGTTTATAATGCGTTTAATTTGGTTTTTTAAACACTTTCCAACAAAACTGAAAAGTGTTTATGGTTTTGGTTTGTCTGTCTGTTTGTTCGCTCTCTATCTCCCGTAAATATCAATGGGATTTCTTGAAACTGATATATGTTATTTAAGTTGATTATCGGATGTTCCCTATTGAAAATAGAAAAAGTACCACCACTGTTTCAGTACAGGACGCCCAAAATTATTCCAAAGCATTGCGTTTTATGAGAAGTATTTCTATAAGCCATATTTTAAAGACTTTAATTAGCAGTAATTTTAATGAGATTGAAATATTTTATTTAACTTCACTATCGGATGTTTCCTATTGATAATGGAGTAAATACCCCACTGATTTGTGTACAAGGGCATCTGAAAATATTCCAAAGCACTGCGTTCTATGAGAGATTTTCTATAAACAATATTTTAATATTTAAACTTAAAAACTTCTTACCACACCATAAAATTAATGTAAACACTATCAATTTCGAAAGGACGTCGACTTTCTTCTTCAGGTGCAAAACACATGCTGCTACGTAGGAGGCAAAAGCAAAACTGAAAGAGAGCAAGCAAAATACGTCATGCATGTTGCAATAAATTTTATTTTGTACATTGGAAGAACAATAACAACAAAAAAAAAGCAAGAATTCTTCACAAATTACTATTAATTAATGATCATCAGGCGTGAAATGCGATAAATTAGCAATTCACCTATAATTAAAACGGACAATTTGTGTGCATTCACTTTAAAAAAAAAAAAAAAAAAGTTTAAAATTGTAAAACAGCTTACTCCTTTGCGCTTTTTTCTTTTTTAATTTTCGTAATATTTTTAAAGCTTTTATTACTATTTAGCAAGGTTAGCTTGCTGATTAGTCATTATAATAATAATAAAAAAAAAATCTGATGTGGGCACCACATGACTTCCTTATACACTTTTAGAAATATACATAATGTTAAAAAACATTGACATTGGACCCGAAACAGTTGGTTAAAAATATTTTTTAAAAATGAATTATCACCGTGTTCTGAGCTTTTCTGAAAGTTAGCTAAAAACCGATTGCAAGATTTGTACTGGTAACGCTGACGAAGGCAGCAGAGACCCGAAAAAATTGGCTAAAAGTATTAAAAAAAGGAATTTCACCATGTTCTGAACTATTCTGAAAGTTTCAAATGTCTACCTAGTCGGGAAGTTAGTTAAATAAATTTTTTGTTGGACCATATAAACGCTGCCGAAGGCAGCAGGGACCTGAAACAGTTGGGTAAAAGTATTAAAAAGATGCATATTCATCGTGTTATGAACTATTCTGAATGTTTCAAATGTCTAGCTAGTCGGGAAGTTAGTTAAATAAATTTTCTGTTGAACCATGTAAACGCTGCCGAAGGCAGCAGTGACCCGAAACAATTGGCCAAAAATATTTAAAAAATGCATTGTCACCGTATTTTGAGCTTTTCCTGAAGTTTTAAATGTCTAGCTAGTCGGGAAGTTAGTTACAAATCGATTCCAAGATTTGAACTGGTATCGCTGCCGAAGGCAGCAGGGACCCTATACAGTTGGCTAAAAGTATTTAAAAAATGCATTTTCACCGTGTTCTGATCTAATCTGAAAGTTTCAAATGTCTAGCTAGTCGGGAAGTTAGTTAAATAAATTTTCTGTTGAATCGCATAAACGCTGCTGAAGGCAGCAGGTATCGGAAACAGTTGGCTAAAAATATTTAAAAAATGCATTGTCAACGTGTTATGGGCTTTTCTGAAAGTTTCAAATGTCTAGCTAATCGGAAAGTCAGTTAAATTGCAAGATTTGTCTAAACCGCTTTTGAGTTATTACCGTTTTTTGATACATTATGGCCAAAACCTATGTATTTTTGTCATTATGAATCTAATTTTCTTAAATATCTCCAAAACGGAAAATCATAGAAAGTCCAAAAAGGGAGGTGCACAACTAGATATTATAACAAACCTATGTACCAATTCGCAACTTTCTACGTCCAACCGTTTTTGAGTTATGCGACATACACACACACAGACACACACACACACACACACACACACATACAGACGTCACGAAAAATCGTGTAAAATCCCTTATATCTCTAAAACGAGAGCTCGTGTTAAGATGACACTTGCAGGTGTGCAACTAGACATCATGAGAGTCACACGTATAAATTAGCAACATTCAGCGATTATTCGTTTTCGAGCAATGTGAAATACAAAATCCATTTCGCAAATCGGGATTACTATACTTCCTTATACTTTGTATAAGGAAGTAAAAATACAATAAAATGAAATGCAATAAAATAAAAATAAAAATAAAGAATAAACATAAAATAATAATCGTTATATTTTAGATCACTTTATAAATAAACATTAAAAACAGTTTCATTGAAATCACTTAAAACTCGCTTTCCCCTCTACGTTATATCCAGTTCCGGGTCCTCACTACTTGCAATGGCACCTTAATTGGACATTTCAATTTAAGGGCAAAATAGACGATAAATATAGCAATTATTATTCAAGAATTACGTTTCTCGAACAGATTATCAGCTTCACTCTATGACAATAAGTGGTAGAAATAGAAATCTTGCTAACTAAATATATATATATATATATATAATTAATTAGAAAAGAAAAATAAAAAAAATCGAAAATTGTGCTTCTAAGGTGCATCGGAAAAGGTCAATGCAGGCCTCACTATTGGTTGTAATTCGAACTACAACCAATAGTCAGGCATGCAACGACAGCGGCGCAGTAGCCCCAGACCGTGTATGGCGCCACCTTATAGTGAAAGAAGATCAACATCAGTCAAGCTCAAGTCTTCCACAGAGGATGTCGTTCTGAGGAGGGCCGGGTGCCCGGCAGAAAAATTTAAACAACGACGCACGAAGTAATGTTTTAAGGTTTTATCTATGTTTATGGATTTTATTACGTTGTGTTCCACGTATTTAGGATTGAGCCAAGTATTACAATTATTTGAAAACAAGATGCAATTATTCGAAAAATTGTAATTTTAGAAATTATTTCAAAAACAGCAAGAATAAGACAATTAACAATACCACAAAAAATATTACTTTTAGAGTGAAAATCCCCGAAAAATATTTTCAAACACGGGATGTCAAAATGATTAAATGTTAAAGAAATATTGGTAAGCTGATTTTTAGCAAGATATAACATTTTTTGGCTGTTTAAACTGCAAATTTGTCTGAAGGCGGCCACGTTGCTCATCCAATTGGAATGACCGCAAGTTAAACAAGTCCTTCCGGATTATTCGGAAGGGTAGGTTGATTTCTTTTTCCTTGTCAGGTAGCCGTCAATTTGTTATGCACATATGGAGTTTTAAGCAAATCGGTTCAAAAAAACCTTTTTATGTGAATTTAAAATTTTCAAGTGGCCGGCGCTTGGAAACAAAATGGTGAGTTAAGTTGACAAATATATGAAATGTATTTGTGAGATAAGTCTACTGTACACATACATCTCGAATTAATTCAAAATCTCAAAAGTCATCGTGTTGAAAAATTAAGTGGCTGCCACTTCGATCCAAATGGCAGAGAAAGTTGCTCATCTAAGATATCGTTGCAAATTTGAAAATATTTTTTTTTTGTAGAAATTCTTTCAAAGAGGCTTAGTAAGTTGATAAAATGTTAGTTTTCTGCATTTCTACTTTGTTTTAGCATTAAAATAGCCTAAAATTTCCTTAAAAACGCATTAAAAAGATCCAGTAACGCAGGTAATGGATTTGGCGCCAAATTTGGCGACTTTTCTCATATGGCGACACTTTTGGCGAGAAAATACTTATTATCGATATACCAAAGATGGACGCAATAACGTGATTGGTTCACGAGTTACGTGAATTTTTCTAGATTTTTGTTGTTTGAATGATAAATCCATTTTTCAACTTTGATTTGAATTGATTAAGTATTTCTAAAGTTACCATGATAACAAATGTTCAAGTGGCCGCCAGTTGGAAACAATACAGTGGAACAAGTTGCTCAGCAAACATATCCAAGATATTTGAAGCATAGGTTCACGGTCCAACTGTGGTTTAACACAGTGCCGTGTTTCAAAAGTTAATTTTATGGCCAAATTTCAAATGGCAGTCTAAGTGGTTGCAACTTGGAAACAAAATGGCAAAACAACTTGCCCAGCGAAATCATCCAGTATACTTGTATGATAAGTTCCTTGTCCAGTTCTAGTTCAAATTAAATCAGTATTTCAAAAATTATCGTCATAAGAAATTTTCAGGTGGCACCACTTGGAAAAAAAAAGCGGAGTGAGATGTCCAGCGAACTTATCTGAGATATTTGAAGGATAAATCCACTACCCAAATTTGATGTGAATTGATTCTGTATTACTAAAGTTACCATAATGACAAATTTTCAAGTGGCCGCCACTTGGGAATAAAATTGCGGATCAAGTAACCAAGTGAAATTATCCTAGATATTTGAACCATAAGTTCACTATCCAACTTTTATTTGAATCAGTTTAGTATTTTAAAAGTTATCATGATGGCATATTTTCAAGTGGCAATGTGATTTCAAGTGGAACTTAGAAACAAGATGTTGGGACAAGTTGCCCAGTGAAAACATTAAAGATAATTATATGATAATATCACAGTCCAAATTTGGTTCGATTTGGAGTGTTATTTCAGAAGCTATCGTGATTTTAAATTTTCAAGCGGGAGCCTGATTTCAAGTGGTCCCGCGTAACTTATCTGCCACTTTATTAAAAATAGCTGATATAGTTTACTAATAAACTTCATTGAGATCCTTATGTGGTCTGTATTTACATCAAAATTCAAACAATTTCGGAATACGCTTTTAACAATTTAAATTTGAAATTTTCAAGTGGTCTCCACTTGAAAACAAAATGGCGGAGCAACTTGGTTAACAAACTCATCTAAGATACTTATAAGATAAGGTAAGACACTGTTCAAATTTGGTTCCATTTGGAGTATTATTTCAGAAGTTATCATGGTTTTAAATTTTCAAGTGGTAGCCTGATTTCAAGTGGTCCCGCTTAACTTATCTGCCACTTTACTAATAAACTTCATTGAGATCCTTATGTGGTCTGTATTTACATCAAAATTGAAACAATTTCGGAATACGCTTTTTACAATTTAAATTTGAAAATTTCAAGTGGTCTCTACTGTAAAACAAAATGGCGGAGCAACTTGGTTAACAAACTCATCTAAGATATTTATAAGATAAGGTAAGACACTGTTCAAATTTGGTTCCATTTGGAGTATTATTTCGGGAGTTATCATGGTTTTAAATTTTCAAGTGGTAGCCTGATTTCAAGTGGTCCCGCTTAACTTAAAATATCCTCCACTTTATTAAAAATGGCGGATACAGTTCATTAATAAAGTTATTTGAGACACTTGTATAATCTATGTATGCATCAAAATTTAAAAAAAAAATCGGAATACGCTTTTTACAATCTGAATTTGAAATTTTCAAGTGGTCTCCACTTGAAAACAAAATGGCGAAGCAACTTGGGTAATAAACTCATTTAAGATATTTCTAAGATATAAGTTAAGACACTGCCTAAATTTGGTTCGATTTGGAGTATTATTTCGGAAGTTATAGTGATTTTAAACTTTCAAGTGGTAGCCTGATTTCAAGTGGTCCCGCTTAACTTAAAATATCTGCCACTTTATTAAAAATGGCGGATAAACTTCATTAATAAACTTCATTGAGACCCTTATGTGGCCTGTATTTACAACAAAATTCAAGCAAATCTTGCTTTAAATATGCTTTTTACTATGTCGGTTTGAAATTTTCAAGTGGCTGCCACTTGAAAACAAAAAGTCGGAGCAACTTGGTTAACGAACTCATTCAAGATATTGATAAGATCAGTTCACTGTCCAAATTTGATTCCATTTTGAGTATTATTTCGGGAGTTATAGTGATGACAAAATTTTCATTATAGATATATATATATATATAGATATAGATAAACGAAGTGATTGCAATAGGTCGATTTCTAAAGAAATCAACCTGAAAGTCAGTACTTAAAAAAACCGTTTGTATTACATTTAAAACATAGAAGGGATTCAGAAAAAGTGTTTAGTAACATAATTTCTTTAAATACAGTGCAAGAACTATTAAACAAAAGAAGTTTAAGTGCCAGAAAATCTGAAAAAAAAAAAAAAAATCTTAACGAAAAGGAATTAGAAAAGCAAGGCTTCAGAAGGTTAAAAAAAATAAAAAAAATGATCAGTTAATTATTGGATTGAAGTGGTTTTCTCTGATGAGTAAAGTTTAACTTATTTCGGGCTGACTGAAACAAGCAGGTGTGATGACAAAAATGTGACCGACTTAAGGAAAATCGAACTTTTAAAACAGTGACACATTCTCCGTACATTATGATACGAAAGTGCATGATTTTTCAATAAGTCAAGCAAATTTTCATGTTCAAAGGATCAGTTAACCCGAAATAAAACTCGGCCATTAAAAAATTGATGCTTGACTGACTATTTTGGAGATATTTAAGACTCTTCTTCAATCAGCATTTCAAGATGATAATGCACCTTGTGATATGGCGCCTGTGGTACGTTTGTCTGATTCAAGTTCTTAAAACTACCTTTTCATTCCTATGAGCATCTATAATTTTGTAAATCATTATAATTTTTTTACTTAAAGTTAAATCCCACAAAGAACATCGTAGAATTTCTTCCTTACTAGACCTGAAAAAAGTCCTAATCTCAATCCGTTCGAAAATGTTTAGTCTATAAAAGAAAGTATAGATTCGAAATTTGCAGCCTACAACTTTGCAAGAACTAGAAAAAAAATATTTATAATATTTGGCAGAGTAAAATTTCTGAGTTTCATGTTAAAATACTGTAAAATACTATGCCGTTATGCATTAAAGCAGTAATTCCATTTAAAGGTGCAATTATCCAGTGCAGAATACATATTTTTATAAAGTAATTGTTTAGATCTAACAAATAAATAGTTTTATTTCATACATCAAAATATAACGTGTTCATTTCATATTATAAATCATAATAGCATGCATACAAAATATATGTTTATTATATTACGTTCAAAAATATAATTTTATGTAGATTTTTATGAAATACTTCACAGAGTGTAATGAAGCGAATTATTAAATCAAAAATGTACATTGGTATCATGTTATGACTTACGTTTTATACAAACATAACAGGTTTATTTCTTTCAATGATTAATTTTTACGTTATTACAAACAAAAAAGGTATAAGTCAATTTCTCTGCTGTGCGGCTCTTTTTTTTAGTGTATAATTTTTGAATGAGACATCCTTATAAAACGATGTAACAAAAATTCCACAGGATAATATGGGAAAGAAGAAAGAGGAATCTGACATATGTGCAACCTTAAGCATAACATCTTCAATTCATAATCGTAAATTGGTCACATGAAGCATAACATTTATTTTGCTGCCATCTGTTGAGAATAACACAATTAACACTATCAAAACTACAGTATACAATTCGTGCTCAGAAAACCTTGTGCTGTTAATTGCCGAAACGTCAGTGGAGGCCTCTATGTGGAGACTCAAACAGTTTTTGGGTTCTGTCTATGTGTCTGTCATTCTGTCTGTATGTCTCGTGATAGCGGCCGCAAAAATCTCTCTATTGACTTTCAATTCGGTACAAATGTTCATTAACCACACAGAAATAGCTGCATGGTTTTGGATGTGTATTCTATATGTAGTTCGTGTACAGGGATGCACGAAAAATTTTCTCATCATTACGGCCTATGGACAGAATTTGTGTGTGTCGCAATAGCAAGTGCATAAACCCTTGGATTGACTTACAAATTGATACACATGTTCAGGCGCTATACAGAAATAGCTGTATAAATATTTGGGCCTATATTGTTTATGGATCGTGTACATGGATGCACCAGATTTTTATTATCATTTCGGCCTATGGATAGAATTTGTGCGTGTCGCAATAGCAAGTGCATAAACCCTTGAATTGACTTGCAAATTGATACGCATGTTTAGGCGCTATACAGAAATAGCTGAATAGATTTTTGGGCCTATATTGTTTATGGATCGTGCACAGGGACACACCAGATGTTTTCTTATCATTACGGCCTATGGACAGAATTTCTGTGTGATGCAATAGTAGGTGCATAAATCCTTGGATTGACTTGCAAATTGATACGCATGTTCAGGCGCTATACAGTAATAGCTGTATAGATTTTTGGTCCTATATTGTTTATGGATCGTGTACAGGGACACACCAGATGTTTTTTTTTTTTTTTTTAATCATTACGGCCCATAATAAGAATTTCATTTAAACTCATTTTAATATAGTTATACTGCATTCAACAAAATGAAATTAACATGCATTATTGATATACTTAAAAGCACGTTTCCTGTAGAAAATGTTGCTTAGACTTAAAATTAATGTACAGGACCTCACAAAAGTGCTTCAACAAACAATGTTACGTAATCATCCAAATTATGTCAAGTTTCGGATAATCTTTCATGAGTTACATAGAAAAGGTTGTGTATTTTTTGTTGGTTTATATAACGTTTAGGGTTCAGAATAAGGATGCAGAAAAAAATTTCGTGACATTTAGAGCCTAAGACCAGACTTTCATCAAGCTCATTTTAACGCGTTTAACAAAATAGAATTAGCATACATTATTAAGATACTTGAAAGCATGTTTTCTCTAGAGAAAAGGTATGCATATTCTAAAAATATTATTTAGAGGACCACACAAAAGAATTTCGATAACCATCTGTAATCATCCAGTGATATCAAATTTGGTTCAATATTAATGAGGTAAAACGAATTAGTTTATACTTTTCTTAGTGTGCATAACTACTGTGGATCGTGTACAGGGACACTCAAAAGAATTTTCTACCATGAAGGTCTATACACGTATTTCTTATAAGTTCATTTTAACATGATTACACTCCATTAAACTTAATTAAATAAACAAACATTAATAGAATGTTAAAAAACAAGTATCATTGAAAAATAGTCAGCATAGAATAGGTAATAAGTTTACAGGGCTACACAGAATAATTTCAATAATTTAACCAATCATTTTGCATGAAATTCGATACAAGGGTTTATGAGTTAAAATGAGTTAACACATTGCTATAAGTAACAAGGAAATATATATATACAGGTAAATATAAACAGACGGATACACCCGGGGGTTGAGGGGGCTGTAGCCCCCCTCATAATCATACCCATTTATGTAGTGAGTTAATCATATGCATAATTATTTTAAATTATATATAATAAGTAAAAATGATTTTCTGAGTAATGAATGATACTAATTGAACGTTGTGGCTCCTGATCTGCAGATCCACTAGTTATGTTGTTGCTGAAACGTCAGTGGAGGACTTCATGGGGAGATTCAAAAAGTTTTTGGGTTCTGTCTGTGTGTCTGTATGTCTCACGATAGCGGTCGCAAAAATCACTCTAATGACTTGCAATTTGGTACACGTTTCTTAACCACACAGATATAGCTGTATGTATTCTATTTGTAGTTCGTGTACAGGGAAACACCAAAATTTTTCTTATCAATACGACCTATGGCCAGAATTTGTATGTACGGCAATAGCAAGCGCAAAAATCCCTGGATCGACTTGAAAATTGGTACACATGTGCAGATGCTATTCAAAATAGCTGTATAGTTTTTGGTGCCTATATTGTTTATGGATCGTGTACAGGGACACACGAAAGGTTTTCTTATCATTACGGCCTATGGGAAGGATTTCATTTAAACTCATTTTAACATAGTTGCACCGCATTCAACAAAATGAAATTAACAAGCATTATCGAGATGCCTAAAAGCATGTTTCCTGCAGAAAGTGTGTGTTTAGACTTATTAATTAATGTACAGGACCTCAAAAAAGTCCTACGACAATGTCATGTAATCATCCAAATTATATCAAATTTCGAATAATAAAATAAGTTGTATATTTTTTATTGGTCCATATAATGTTTATGGTTTGTTGGCAAGGACGCAGAAAAGAATTTCGAGACGTTAGAGCCTATGGCCAGATTTTCGTCAAGCGCATTTTAACACGTTTTTGTTGCGTTCAACACAATAGAATTAACATACATTATGAAGATGCTTGAAACCATGTTGTCTCTAAGAAAAAAAGTTATGTATAGACTAAATAATTTAGTTACAGGACCATACAAAAGAATTCCGATGACCTTCTGTAATAATCCAGTGATGTCAAATTTTGTTCAATATTAATGATTTCCAATGAATTAGTTTATACTTTTTATTCGTGTGTATAACATGAGATTGCCACTTGAACATTTTGGTAAAGATAGGTGTCTCAAAAATAGTGTTGTGGGGAAAAGTTGTCCAAAAAATTTCAAGTAAACTTTAAAATTTCATAATAACTTCTAATTCTTTATAAATGTAGGTACTATATTTAAACAACATGGGAATTAAAATGGCGGTATCCCCCCCACAGACATAATTATATGTCAAATAAAAATGTCCCTAAGCATATTAAAAAATAAAAAAAAATAGATTCATATATAGTACTTTTTTTTACCATTTAATCTGCAAACTGCATTTATAAAATCTAATAAGAAAAATTCGTGTGTGTGTGATACACGAGATTATCTTTAATGCAATCGATGTAAGTACGTCACTATATTTTACCTTGTCCAGGAAAACTGTTGAAGGAAGAAAATTAATTATCACCCCCTCAACCCCCCGTTGTATCCGCTATCTGTATACATGTGTATATATATATTTCCTTATAACTCATAGCCTTGTGTTAATTCCTTGTAACTCATAAAGTTTAGTAGCAAATTCCATGCAAAATGATTGCTTAAATTATCGCAATTATTTTGTATAGCCCTGTAAATTAATTACCTATTCTATGCCTATCATTTTTCAAACAAACCTTAATTTTTAACATTCTATTAAGGTTTGCTTATTTAATTAATTTAAAGAAAGTGTAATCATGTTAAAATGCACTTATAAGAAATACCGTCTATAGACTGTAATGATAGAAAATTCTTTTGTGCTCCTGTACACAAGCCATATTATTTATATGAATATCAAAATACAAATTTTAATTTCCAGCAATTATTTTATTTAAGTTATGCTGATAACAGACGTACGTTCAGATGAAAAGTAAGAATTTAACTTTTATATTAAGGGGCCTTCAAAACTCAATATCATACGAAGACTGAGCTGGAAATTTAATTTCATAGACTCATTGTGTATGAAAGGTATAAAAATTTACTTTTCATTCCTGAACAGTTTCCGTCGACATGGTAAAATGCAATAAAACGCTTTCATCAATTTATTTCAATGGAAAAGAATGCTTTCGCTTAATTTTGGGTTGCCTTGTATAATATTTATAAGTTATATGCACACCACATTGTATATTTAAATTTAATCCTATATATACACCCCGCGACAAAAAGATAGGAACAAAGGGTTTTTTTTAAATTTTTCATAAAATAACATTATCTAAATTGTGCTGATCATTTATTATCATAACAAAATATTATCATATCAAAAACATATTAAATATTTGAATCATATTCAAAATATTCATATTCAAAATAATCATATTCAGAAATTTAAAAAAAACCCCTTTGTTCCTATCTTTTTCTCGCGCTGTGTAGTCTTAAATTAGAAAAATTTTAGTCTTAAAATTTTTCTAAATTAGTCTTAAAACAGAAATTAGTCCAGGAATAGTGTTATTTTATAATAATAATAAATGATAAGCACAATTTAGATAACGTTATTTTATGAAAAATCAAAGAAAAAACCCTTTGTTCCTATCTTTTTGTCACGGGGTGTATATGTAACACAATACAAACTGAAATGCATTTCCAGCAGTTTATAACCCAAATATATCCAAATTATTTTGGGTAACCCTGTAAACGAAAGGTCAATGATTTCCATTCCATGTTATACATAAAACATGTTTTTATGTATATATACTCATTTCAGTTGCTTTAGTGCAGCCTATGGATGTTAAATTATACTTAACGAGAAATTTTGCCCTTAGAAGTAATGTATTTGAATTTTCTAGGATGTCCCTGTACACGAAATAGTAGATAGATCTCGACGAAAATTTACTGGTGTACCCTTTTATGATAAATATTTAGAATACCGAGTTTCATCTTCCTGCTACAATCCGTTCTTGAAGATATGCTGCTAACAGACACATTGACAATCAGACCAACTGCTAAAAACCTGGTTTTCATGTTCAGGACACTTCAAAATGAGTAAAGATAATACAGTGAAAATTGAGTAATTCGAACTTGTTTAATTCGAAATTCCGGATAATTCAAATTTTTTACTCGGTCCCTTGATTTTTGTGTTAAAATAATGTTAAAAAGTCATGGATAATTCGAATTCTATTTTGGATAATTCGAATTTTCCATACGATTACTTTTAAAATATTACAGTAAAATTGTTCCCGGAATTTTTCTCAGTTAAAGTGCATTATTTATTTTAAACTGTCTTTCAAAAGAAGGATAACGAAATACAAGAGAAGCCCCTACCTAGTGCATCAGAAGATATGGTTCATATACATGAACTTCGAGGTTTTTTTTAATTGAAAGTCATGTCTAATGTAGAAGATTCTATTTTTGTATTAATGGATAGGTTGAAGTCATATGCTAATGACGCAAAGGTTGTACTTAAAGAAGCAATCAAAAATATTTGACTATTTTTTAAAAAAAGTTTTGATTTAATGGGGGGGGGGGGATGTAGCAGTATTCTTAGATATAAAGTTTATGTGATAAATCTTTGATCATGGAGTCTCAATTTTTAAATTTATCTCTTCTTTTTGACAAAATAGTATATGTAATTCGAATTTTTGGATATTTCGAATTTTTGGATATTTCGAATTTTTCTCTGGCCCCTTCAGCTTCGAATTATCCAAGTTCTACTGTATATGTAATTTGAATTTTTGGATATTTCGAATTTTTCTCTGGTCCCTTCAACTTCGAATTATCCAAGTTCTACTGTAAAAATTCTATTTCAAAAATTTGACCCAAATGCAATACTTTCTCTACCATACAGGTAAGAGAAATTAAGAAACTATCTTATTACTGAAATGTTTTATCCTTTAAAATAAATACAATTCCCAAGAATAGAAATATTAATCGCAGTTTGCTCAATTAAATAACTTCACTTACTTATACAAAAATTATAATATGTCTAATCAGAAATCTTCTAAAACGCATACTTATCTCATTATTTTTTTTAGTATGATAAGAGTTGTCGAGTACTTTAAACTGAATAACAACTTTTAGAAGGTCAGTTAGAGAACAGGGAATATATCATGTAACCAACACGTGTTAAAAAAAAAAAAAAAAAAAAAACAGGTTGATTTTAACGCAATGTCTTAATTTCTTTAAATTTAAACGAAACACCTTTCTGGTACAACACTATAATATCTTTTTCAAGTAACGCAGGTGATAGAATGCTTGGTACGCATTGGCTTTAAATGTTTAGTTAAACATAAAATTATTTTATTCTTCGAGGCTGATTATAAAAGAAAATACTTAACTAACTTTACCAAAAGAACGATTAGCTAATATTTTGAATTGAAAGGAATGCCCTGGATAAAAGTATTTTTAAGGGTTTCTAGCCCACATTCACTCAAGTTTCGAAGAAAGCCATAGAATATCCAGAACGTCTAGGCTGATCAGTATGACCTAGATTAAAACCCTGCATCTTTAGTCAACTAGTATTGAAAGAAAAACTTCTCAGTTTCTGCTGGGACCTTATATATTTAAACAGGAGGAATTTGAAACATGCAAAGAACAATTTGTTTTTACTTACCTATAATACATTAATTATCTGCTCAATTAATCGAAAACAAAATACATGTACATGATTTTCTTATATTTGAGAAATATTTTGAATAATTTGTATCCAGGTTACGACAGTATTAAGAAAAAAATTGAAAGCAAAATCATGTATTATGCGAAATACTTTCTAACTTTGAATTTTTGCGAAATAATTGAAATATTTTACAATATTACAAACTATTGTTTTTTGCCAAATTGATCACCAAGTTTGTCGCCAAAGCTGACCTTCCTGAAAGTGAATGAACTGCCTCTTTTTCTTCAATTTACCTGTAAAACTACTTTTACTGCAACAGGATAAACGATGCTGGGAAAAAGATTCAATCCATTGTTACATTTTTAGGTAGATTCCTTATAGGAGATCTACATATTGCAATGGTCCTCATGACACGACTTCTGGAAAATTTCTTCATATCTTCACTGATCATGACCCTTAGAACCCAAAACAACCCTTCGTTTAAAAGTTTATATATATATATATATATATATATATATATATATAATCCTTTTGATAGTAGAAGCAAAGATATATATACAGGTTGATTCAAAATTAGTGCGACCATCGCTTTACAACCAGTTTTATTTTAAAAATGAGACGTTTAAATTACCAGTCTAGCTATTTTTATTAGTGGGAGTAAATTATGGCTCCGAAATTAGATTTTCAAACCCGAAACGAAATTTTAAAGCTTTTGAAGGATGATTACTCAAATTATGTTATAAATAAAGCATTTAAAAATCAGAAAAGACATTTTTGTAATGGATTACTATCTAAACTTCGAAAAGAAATAAAATTTGGCTGCCAATCAAAAGCTCCAGGAAAAAAATGTGGATGAAAGGAAGTCCTTGGTTAAAAAGGAAAAAAAAAAGAAGCTGTAAAGACTTATCGCTGTAGAAAATCCTCTGCCTCAAAGAACTTTAGCAAAGAAACTACAGGTATCGCAATCGACAATTTGTCGTCAGATAAAGAAAATTGGCTATAGAAAATTGAATTAACCAGTCTGTCATCAAATGTCTGCAAAGGCCGTAGAAAAACGAAGAAAACGTCCTTGGTCTCTGTATTTAACCCTTATACCGGAACATCGGTCTCTGAGACCGCTAAAGGTTAGGCTTAGTGCAGGGAATTGCGGATGCAGATTCCTAGAATACGGTACCGGCACGTTTGGCGATAAACGTCGAAGACGCCAAGTCTATTTAACTGCAGCACTAGTGCGACGTAAAATACACTCAACCTGTAGAAGATGGCATATCTCAGAACAACCCTATAATGAGTCCCGGACCGTTGCCAATTGTCCACAGCGTGGCACTAGTACAACGTAAAATCTGTTCAAACAAGGAAACTACCCTTTGGGATTGGAAGAGTGAGCAGGGCCCGGAGCCGGTTACTGTTGACGGTTGGTTGGTTGGTTGGATGAGTTTTACGTCGTACTAGTGTTGCGCAATGGGCAATCCCCTTAATGTTGAAAAAAAAAAAAAAAAAAAAAAAACATGTAAAATGTCATGAGGATATTAGGAATCTCAATTTTTGAGCGCTAACAGCACATTGCCAATAATTGCAACTTCTTTCTAAAAGTTTTGTTTTTTAAGTTTGCTTTTCTTAGTAAAGTCGGTAACAAAAGTCTCCGAACACTAGCAAAAATTCCTATGTGAAAAATGTACACTTAATACAGTTTTGTTAAATAAATCGTTGTCGAATCCTGTTCTTAGTTAGTCTAAAAACAGGATTCATTTAACAAAACTGTTTTAAGTGTACTTTTTTTATATATAGAAATTTTTGCTAGTGTTCGGAGACTTTTGTTTGCCGACTGTATAATACCAAACTTCACCGACAGGTGATGTTATTCAGTGGGGAAATATGCTTCCACAATAAGGAAAGGGCATGTTTACAAACAAACGAGCCATCAGCCAGAGTTTGACACTCACGAGTGGCAAAAGGACAACCTCTATTGGTGGAAATACCAATGTTTTGCCCTGAATAGAATGCTTTGCCCTGAGCGTGACGTCAGCTGCGCTTTCCTTATTGATGATTATTTAAATTCCATTTTCACATTTAGAAAATTTCACAACCGTTAAATTTGCACTCATTTTCTAAAATAGTTTAATTATTTTTATTTTTTACATTTTATTTTTGAATAAAAAATAATAATACAAATAAAAAATAAAAAATAAAAATAAACTGCATTTTTTTTTTTGGGGGGGGGGGGAAGGGGGCTAGAAAATAACATGCAAAAGACCAATTTTCGGAAAAAGAATATTAGGTAATGGGTATTGTGGCAACAGATATCCTCACAGAATAACATTGCTTTTGACTACTGGCAAGAGTACAGTCGGTAACAAAAGTGTCCGAACACTAGCAAAAATTCCTATATAAAAAAAGTACACTTAATACAGTTTTGCTAAATAAATCCTTGTCGATTCATGTTCTTAGCCAGTCTAAGTACAGGGTTCGACAAGGATTTATTTAGCAAAACTGTATTAAGCGTACTTTTTTTACATAGGAAACTTTGCTAGTGTTCGGATACTTTTGTTACCGACTGTACATTCGGCAGCAAAAGCATTCGAGTAGTTGCAAAAATTCCTATGTAAAAAAAAGTACGCTTAATACAGTTTTGTTAAATAAATCCTTGTCGAATCTTGTTCATAGTGACAAACTGCCAAAAGTGGTGACTGTCCCCAATAAATTGAGACATTCAGTCACTTTAGTTAACCCCCTAATTTCAGGACATTTGGTCACCCTAGCTTAAATATCACATTATAGCTACGTAATGAGCAATTTGTGGAAGTCTAGAGTCCACCCCAACAAGTGGTCCAGGACGAGGCATGTCATTACCATTGTGTGTACCAGCAAAAGTATCCGAGCACTAGCAATAATCCCTCTAAAAAAAAGTACACTTAATACTGCTTTGTTAAATAAACCCTGTCGAGTCATGTTTTTAGTCTAACAACATGATTCAACAAGGATTTATTTAACAAAACAGTGTTAAGTGTAATTGTTTGGCATCAGAATTATTTTCTAGTGCTCGGATACTTTTGCTGCCGGTTGTACAAGAAAGCTCAGCAATCACTTAGACACACGAATGTAATCTTTGCACACATGAAAAAATAAAAAAATAAAATGACTGTGTAACCCTCATTGAGCAGGTATACTAGTGGAGTACGGATTCCCTATATTGTCTATGGAGAAAAATTCCCGGAACATCACTACGGTTTTTGCGCCTTCTTTTGGTAATAATCACTGTCTTGGCAACTGGTTCTTGGGATTTTGCACGTTTTAAATGGTTTGTTCCTCTTACCACCAAAACTCTAAACAAAAGTCCCTCTCGGGGCCACCGAAACGGGAGAGGATCCCTTCCGCGGAGGATCAAAATTGTGATGGCATGTCTCCGGACCACCTCTAGAGGTGTGTCCCAGACCGTCGCCAATTGCCCATCTGAGCAGCACTAGTGCGACGTAAAACCCAACCATTCATTCATCCAAACAAAATTCAAACGGAACAGCTTTTAAACAATAACAAGGATTAGGTTACTTGCTTTCCATTTCAGCTAGTGTAGGTTTTGTTATATGTTTAATTTACACCCAATCGAAATATAAAACAGCGATAACAAAGGTGGAGGAAACTTGCCTTGGTGGAATTTTCATGTCGGTTTGGTGGATGATTTGACTAAATGGTGGAGATCTGATGTTGGATAGCAAAAAGGTTACTAGTCCGGGGTGTACTCGAATATCTTGTCGATGGTACCGTTTGTGAATGCATCTCAAAGTGCACGAAATTCGGTAACTCAATAGTCGAAACAGGGTGACAAAATTTCTTCCAATCCGAGCGCAGACTCATTTCCTGTAGCTCGAAAAATAATAAGAAATTATTTATTTATAACTTTTTATTAGTGTGGTTATTTAGAATTCAAAAATCAACGCCGTAATTACATTCGTTTAATAATTTTAATGCTTCGTATTTATAAAAGTACTCTAAACTGGTCACTATAAACATATTAAAAAAGAATTATTTCAGAAACCAGATGATTCAATCATATAATATACCAAATTATAGCTCTGGGGGTCACCTAATCGGGCAGGATCAAAATTATGATGGCACGTCTCCGGACCATCCTTAGGGGTGCGTCCCAGACCGTCGCCAATTACCCGTTGCGCAGTACTAATGCGGCATTAAATCCAATCAACCATATGATATCCTATCGTCCCTATAATACGTCATGATTGAGAAATTAAAGTTATGGCTGCAAGAATTCATAATTTATCGCCACGAAATTTCGCTAAATACATTCAGTACCTTTTTCTAAAAATAGCGGTCTGTGAGACCGATGTTCCCGGTAAGCATGATGAAAACATGTTCCGGGCAAAGGGTTAATGTTACGCAAAGGTAGATACAAAACATGGATACTTCGGATGAAGCACTGTTTCTCCTGTCATCTACAACTGGCAAAACGGAGATACAATATATTTCAAGCGAAAAGCGTCGCAAAGACGCAGCTGTTTTGCAAAAGGCAAGTTGGTCGTCAGGTGTTATGGTATGGATGGTAATGTCCTCTCAAGGCTTAACAAAACCATTTTTTGCTGAACCAAAGGCTAAAATTGATGCTAAATACTATAAAAATAAAGTTTTGAAGCTCATGATCAAAGAAATTAAACGTCTTTACCCTCAACGAAACTTTGTTTTTCACCAAGATTCTGCACCAAGTCATACTGCAAAAAATAAATTTTCTTCCCCTGAGAAATGACTACCATCATCCCCTGAGTGTGCTCCTTGCGGTTATTTTTTATGGGGATACTAAAAAAAAAACAATTAAGTAGACGTAAAGTAAGAACGCTTTAAAGGCTTCAAAAAGCAGTCAAAGAGGAATTTGGAAAAATACCCCCAAAAATGGTCGAAAAATTGGCTTGACCTAAACGTTTACGTAAAGTATACTATGCTAAAGGAAACCACATTGAAAGTTTCATGTAAATAACTTAATTCAATAAAAATTTCTGATGCTCTGAAATTGGTCATACTAATTTTGAATCAACCTGTATGTATAACGCTTTTTCCCATGTTAAGTTGTGAACACGATAACTGGAGTAATTTTTATTTAAATTTAACCAGCTCGGAATATGTTGTCACGACAGTAAAAATCTCGGTCGAGTTCGTAGATGGAGTATCCAGCTCAAAGGGGGCAGAAATGGCGGGGAATGGAAATTTTTACTTGCCCATAATTTCTTTAATATTGAAAATAGGAAAAAAACTTCAAATCAGGTGAATAACCGCCTTACCCTAAAGAACAATTCTTGTATTTAAACTTTTTCGATAGCTTCAATTGCTTAAAAGTTACATGTTAAAGAGTGAGTTTTCGTCAATTATGATGAAGCCGGCTTTTCTCCAAATTCTTAAATACTTGCTCTCATATGGAAAGATAAGTTTGTGAATTTCACCGTTTGAAATTTCGTTTAAAAGCGATAGCAGCCGCAAAACCGTTAAAAGAGCCAAATAAAATAGAAGTAACGGTACGATTTTTTCAGAATCGGTACCATTAGATAGAGGCAATTTTTCTGAATCCAGGAATACAGTTCGCTAATCGATGCGATAATTAGAATTTTTTAACTTACTAAACTAATATTTCTAATGGCAACAACTGATTTCTCAGTGTATCATTCTGGACAAATGTCTAGGAAAATAAATTATACAAAATCCTTTGGTGTTAAAATTTTCGCGTGACGTAAATAAATAAATCTAAGTTAGAAATTAACTTTTAATTCATTAATGTGTTTTTTTCGTCAACAAAGTTTGTTTGGCGAGATTTTGTAATGTTTAAAACCTATCGATGCGGAATTAGAAGATGAGTTTATATGCGAGTTATAATGAGTTATATGAGTCATTTTTTTTCTTCCAAAATATATTCGAAGTATTTTAAAATATTAAAAAAAAAAAAAAAAAAAAAAAAAAAAACTAGTGTGTTGCCACCACATCATAGATATAGTAATTGATATAGATCTATCATCCCCATTTTATCATGCAAAAATTTTTGATGCCGAAAATATTTTTTGGCATCAGCCATTTGCGGGTATTTAAACATTGGAATTCAACAGTTGTAATAGAATAGAATAGAATGTTGATGAATTTTCAAAATGCTGATTTATGTATTGCCTGGCTTTTAATTGTGCTAATAAATACATGAAAGGAAATGGAACAAGTTTTCATAAGTAAGTTCTATTTGGCTAATTCATGAAAAATACATTATATTTTTTATAATCAGTTGCTTTGTTACTATTAAAGTTTAAATAGTGTTTTGATTTTTAATGGAATACTTTTTTCAAAGTTTGATATTTTTAAAGATTTTATATTAGTAAGTAATTTGGAAATTTAAAATCCCTTAAAATATAGTTAGCAGCCATACTAGTAAAGCTCGCTAGTTCTAATATATTAAAAAAGTTTAACGTAAAAGAAAGGAGTAATAAAGTTAAATATTTTTTATTAGTCTATTGAAAAAACAGAAAGAAAGAAAAATAAGTATCTGCAGTTTTTCATTCACTTTTAATACATAAATTATTCATAAATTTTGTTTGCTAAATTATCCGTGTGTATTTACTCTGAGAAAGACGGCCATTTAGTGGGACTTTTTTTCCGAGTGAAAAGGAATCAATTCTCCCCCCCCTCCCCTCAATGATCAATCTATTCAAATTCACTCAGTAAAAATAATTTCTTAAAATTATTATTTAAAAAAATTATCTCCCATGATATTGCAGACGATGTCCGTATTAGAGACGTAGTATAACACCAAATATTAGAAAAAAAGTCAGTTTTGTTCTCAATATTACAGTCGGTAACAAAAGTATCCAAACACTAGCAAAAATCCCTATGTAAAAAAAAGTAGAGTTAATACTGTTTTGTTAAATAAATCCTTGTCGAATCATGTTTTTAGTCAGTCTAAGAACATGATTTGACAAGGATTTATTTAACAAAACAGTTTTAAGTGTACTTTTTTTATATAGGAATTTTTGCTAGCGTTCGGATACTTTTCTTACCGACTGTACATTAAGAAAAAAAATTTCTTTGTTAAAAAAGAAAAAAAAAATCGATAACTTTATTTTAAATTATCGCAGATCGATGGATCAGCCATTCATTTAAAAGGTATTGGTGAGCTCTTTTGAAAGATACCCATCATGAAAATTTACTCCCCTCGAGGGGGACTTTCCCCCCAGGGGGATAGGCGAGGCTCCTAGATACACAATTTTTTTTCCTAGTTGGCTGTCCCTATTACAAATAATTCTTTTAAATTCCATAATGACCATTAAAAAATAATTCTCTTTATGCACATTTATACAAAATTTTGTCTTATACCACCATGTTAAAAATTTAGAAAAAGCGGCATGGCAACGCAAGCTTTTGAACAATTTTTACCAAAAAATGATAGGCACTAATTTATGTCAATGTATAACTACATACCAATTTGTATGAAATTCTGTGCAGTAGTACCTGAGATACAGTTGCCACAGAATTTTGTTACACACACACAGACAGACAGACAGACATTTTCTAAAAACGGTCAAATCGTGTTCTACACCTCTCAAAACGTGTAAATCCATCAAAAACCCGAGGTCGAAAATTTTTACGAATCCAGTGTTTCTTTTATTGTATATAGAAGAAAGTAAAAAGAAATATAGGCAATTCACCTCAATACCTTAAACGTTAATACCTTAATACATTAATACTTTTACCTTAATGCAAGAAAATTTGCAAAATCATAACTTCGAAAAGATTTATGTGATACACTAGATTAAGAATTTAGGTTTTAATTTTTTTTTTTTTTAAATAGCTTATTCTATCCGCGATTGTAATGATCGATAGATGGCGCTTTCTCAACACTGCAGTTGTTAGTAAACATTATAGCCACGTGTGTTCCATTAGTGTTCTTTTTGTTATTCTACTTAATATTCCGCCATTACATCATGGAAAATTGATTGCTTTTGGAAAAAAATATTTCAGTTTCTTCAAAGTTCGATCGGAAGTAGATTTTAACTGAAGCTGAACAAATATTAGTTTCAAATCATCTGATTAATTCTTTACTTCCATTAGCCGAAGCAACTGAAATTTTAAATTTGTCATTTGGAAATAAATGGAAGCTCAATTCTGGATTTCTTGATCCTTTGGAGTTAGATTGTCGCACACAACAGTATGTGTTATCTTTTTTACCGTATTTATTCATTTTTATTCTATAAATATATGTGAAACTAAATATCGTGAAGCAATGGCGGCTGTATGGAATTCGAATTAAACCATGTTTATTGTAATTTCACCTTAGCCCACCAGAGGGCGAGCATTTCATTACAATCGCGGATATGCGATTACTTGCTTACGTCACGTGCAGACGACAATGAAAAAGATCACTGAAAATATAAAAACCATGGTAACCGCTTTAATTAATCATTTAAAGATATAAAATTAAAATAATACGTTAATCTTAATAAAAATATCTTTTGTGTTAAATAGATTAGAATGCCGGTTTAGGCAATAATTTAAAATTTACGATTGAAATTGAGAGTAATACGTTAGAGCTTTCTTTGACCTTTTATCTTGTGGAAAGATATTGGTCTGTGAAGAAATATGAGATCTTCGAGTGGGAAGAAAATACAATGACGCCAAAGCTTCCATTCTCCATCGCCAAGCTCGCCAAATTTTGCCATCAAATAACTAATTTCGTCGCGAACTGTCGAATTTTGCTGCCTAATCAAAAATTTCATTGCTAAGTCGCAAGTTTTGTCACCAAAATCTCGCAAATCATACAATTTATTATAATGAATTTTATAAAATTAATCATACAATCATAATTTTTTAAAAATAAAATTTATAATTTTGATTCAGCTTGGGTGGGGAGGGGGCAATAACCCTCTATTGGATTCATAATTGCTGGGATTGTATATCTTTATGGTTTCTATTTGTTGAGTGATTATGCGCTTGGATTTTAAAAAAATGAAACATTTATTAATCAATAAATCTAGCCTAAAATTTTAAGTAGAATGAATAAAACCCTTTTATAGTTGAAAATTAAATTTCTCGAAAACAGAATAGCGACTTAAATAATGCAATGTGTGGGAACAAAGCCATTAAGTATGTGTTAATGCATATGAAATATTTCTTCACTTTTGTAACATTAACGTAAAGGAATCTACCTTTGCCTTTAAGCTTGCCGAAAAGGGATTTATATATATATATACAGATAATATTACACTGACGATTTAAATTAATCATAAATCAATGTTTGTTTTTCATTTTGATCATTTTATGTATTTAAGGGGACGGTGGATGTTGAAAATCATTCTTTGAAATCACCTGTGATCGAATTATGAATGTTTTCATACGTATTCATTAAATTTTTCCAATATTAAGTTCATTAAAATTACTCAGAAACTGTTAAAAAAAAAAAAAAAATTAAGATTAAAAATTTTAATTGTCTTTTAATTTTAAAATACTTTATGCGACTTAGTTATTAATTTTTTTCTCTCAATTTTACACTGTTACAGTTTATCAATATATTAAAACATATTTGTCTTTGAGTAATTAATACATTAATTTTCTAAAAATATTTTTGCGTTTGAACGTTAAAAATTTTCATGAAACTTTTGCATTCTAACATAAAAATATTAAAATAATAATAATAATAATAAATAAATAAATAAAAAATAACTTAGCAATCAATTTTTATAATGCACAAATATATCTATATACACTCTATAACAGAAAAAAAAAAAAAAAAAAAAAGGACGCACCAAGAAGAAGTAGGGACAAGGAGAAAAACAATTGATTAGAGTTTCAGAAAATTTGAATGATTTAATCAAGAGAAAGAGCCTCACAAAGTAAACAAATCAATAACGCGTTGGTCCGCTTCAAGCCCTTATGTCCGCAGTTATTCGGCTTGGTATTAATTGGTAGAGTTGGCAGATGTGCTCCTGTGAAGTATCGTGCCAAATTCTGTCCAATTGTTGCGTTAGATTGGTAAAATCCCGAGCTGGTTGTAGGACCCTTTTTATGATGCTCCAAACGTCCTCTGTGGAAGAGAGATCCGGGGACTGAGCTCAACCTCACTGAGCCGCCTATTAAGGGTATTTGAAGTCACTGAAGTACCAGTGCACGTAGGATCAACGATAATGATGAACTGGTGTTTGATTCCATCAAAACCTGTATGTATGTCAATTTGTGTCCAGTTTGCATTACTCCATCTTGATGCGTCACTTTTTTTGTTATAGAGTATATATAAAATTGTTTGTCCTGAGTAAGTGAGTGAGGGATTCATCATCGCCCAGCCCAAACCCCTAGACCTAGAAGCATGAAACTCTGTGACAATGTTCCTTCTATTACGTAGACATCCACTGAGAAGCGATTTTATAAAATTCGCCCCCCATGGGGGGGGGGAGGACAAAACGTAATTTCACAAAATCTTTCATATCTCAAAAAAAAAAAAAAAAAGATATTTGTAAAATTTTTGCTTTAAAATATAGCTAACATAAATATCTAAAAACGATCTTCTGGAATTTTAGAAATTCGGTCCCTAAGGGGGAAGGGGGCAAAACGTGATTTCAATAATCCTATGTATCTCAGACAAAAAAAAAAAAAAAAAAAAATAGTATATACGCGAAGTTTTTGCTCTAAAATATAGTTAATACAGATACCTAAAAAACAATTTCTGGAATTTTAGCAATTCAGCCCATGAAGCGGGGAGGAGGCAAAACGTGATTTCAAATAATCATTTACATTGCAATGAAACAAACAAACAAAAAAAGATATATGTGAGATTTTCCTCTAAACTATAGCTCACACAAATATCTAAAAACTAATTTCGGGAATTATAGAAATGCGTCCCAGGTGGGGCGGGAAGGAGGGGGGGGGGGGGGGACTATGGGACAAAGAAAAAAAAAAAAAAATAGAAATACAGTTAGACCGTTCAAAATCGGTAAAGATCGGCTTTAGAGGCCTGCAAGTCGAATGAGGATATTTTCAAATTTGTAAAGTTATTAGTACGGGGAACAAAAAGATAAAAATAGAGTTAAATCGTTCAAAATTGGTATATAAAGGTTTTTGATACCGACAAATCGATTGCGGATATTTTCGAAATTGTAAAATTATTAGAAGAGCCAGGAAAGAGGTGGGGGGGGGACAAAAGGCGCAAACAAAAGAAATAGAGTTAGACCGTTCAAAATTGGTAAGTGTAGGTTTTTGGGAACTACAAACCGAATGCAGATATTTTCAAAAGAAAAAAATATTAGGATAAACAGGAAGACGGGGGGGGGGGGGAGCGAAGGGGCAAAAACATAGAAATAAGAGTTAGAGCTTTGAAAATTAGTATTATTAGGTTAAAGGCCCAATAAATCGATTGCGGATATTTTCGAAAGTGTAGAATTAATACAAGGGACTGGAAGGGGAGCGGGTGCAAGGGCAAAAGTAAAGAAATTCAGATAGAACGTTGTAAATCAGTATTATTAGGTTTAAAAGCCCGAGAAAACGATTGCGGAAATTTTTGAAAGTGTAAAATAATTAGGAGGGTCGGGAACGGTGGGCGAAGGAACACATGCGCCGTGCGCGGGTGTATACGCTGCTGCAGGTAGTGAGGTCCCGGATCGATTATTCCACCAATGAGAGAAGAATTTTATTGTATTTTATATTTATGTTTTTCCCTTCCGATAATATAGTGTGTCATTAAGAGTGTCGAACATAAATGCACGCGCTCAGCGCACAATGGCCTGCGCTGCCGAAGGCAGTGGGGACCCGGTGCAACATTTTTCTCGATCGGAATTTTTTCTCTCTTTTTTTTTTTTTTTTTTTTTTTTTTCACATGATAAAAATTAATGCAATTTTGAGAATTCATTTAAAAATTGTGACTAGCGAAGCGGGCGTAGCCTGCTAGTTTAGAACATATTGATAAACTATAATAAAGTGAAATCGAATAAACTTAAGTCACATAGATCATTTAAAAATTTTTCAAAAGTAAAAACATTAATAAAAATTGTGATTTTTTTTTTTTTTTTTTAAATAATTTTAATAGGTTTTGAAAAGTTTTAGTATACTTAATATTGATACATTTCAATGCTGATATATGCTCACTTTCCCAATTCTAAGGCAATAATTTCAAAGAAAGATTTTCATCATCCACCATCTCTTTAAATATGAAGTATTCGTGTTAGTTATTCATGCAACACGTACCTTTTCGTACTCATTTAAATAACTGTTCAGTTTCACAAGTTTAAAAATGTCAATTATTAGAACACAAGAATTTGATGTGTACGATAAAAGGCTTAATTTTAATTGCAGGGCAAATACATTCATTGATTTTTAACTCTTATCTTTCGTTATCTCTCTTTAGAAAGTTTTGTATTCATATTGTATTATTATAGATAAAAAAATAAAAAAATAAAAATGAAATAAAAATCGACAACACATGCAAATAACATAATATTTGCTGTAATTTACTCATTTATAAATAAGTTATTAGTATTTTATAAGCATAAAAAAGAAAATAAATTATATGGAAATTTTGAGGGACAAATGTCAGTAAGAAATATGAGCGGTGTTGTTATCTTTGAATAAAATATAAATAAAAGAAAATAAGGACTGATTTATTTTATACTTGTTCATTTATTTATTTTGTTTTAATTACATAATCGATATTTATATCTTATTCTACATTTAATATTTCAAAAACATATAATTTTTTGTTGCATATCTATATCTATTCATTCAAATTTCTCTTTGCATTTGACTGGACATACATTTTTAAAGAACTTATTATCATTCAGTGAAATAACAGATATGGCATCATTTTTTTTTTTTTTTTTTTTTTTTTTTTTTTTTAAAGTACTAACCTCAGTACATGTAAATTAACCAGTCGCCAGTTTTTTTCCCTCTTTACTTTGACAATGAACCTCATTTAATAAATTTTGCATAATATTTAAGCAGTTACGTAATTCTGATACGCTTTTAGACTTTGAGATACCATTTTGATGTATTTTAATTATTTAGACTTCAGTCAACCTTAACACAACTTGATTGAAATGCTTTGATTAGCCGTTACGCAAATCTCGTCTTTTCATAATGCATATTATCTCAAGTGATATGTTTTCCGTATCTGAGGATATAAATATCGTGATTTTACAAGGTCAGCTAAAAGTCGTCTTTCTTAAAATATTTTATCACAATAGATGAAATGATCCTTTTCGAGATAGTAGGAAGTAGGAAGGTGTTTTGTTTATGCGTCAGATTTTATATTATGTTTAATAAATTTATCTTATTCTGTCTGCTAACACAATGATAACTGGGTATTTGAAGCGGTTTTAATATTTGAAAGGTTTATATCTGTTTAGGTTTATATATGCAGAGTTTTTGAAAAATCTTTATTTTCACTGATTACTTTACAAAAGACATGAAAAAATAATTTACAGAATTGGTTAGGAAATTAAATGATTTATTAAGAATGTTTAAGAATTACAGTTTTAGAAATTTCAAAATTTAAACTTTTATAAGAATCCCACTAACAAAATTTGTAATGAGTAAAATAAACCTCATGCGCATGTCCTTATAAGGCCAGTACTTGAACATGAATTCGTTTGTTGGAATTTTGAAGTTTTTGAGGAATTTAAAGTTTTCTGGAGAATGTGGATGATTGTCAAGTATTAAGGTTTACAGGGCTACACAAAAATTTTCTGATATATGAAATGCCACAGTTGAATATTGATTCAATTAAATTTTTGTTTGTGCTAAGCATTTTTAACATTTTCCAACAGTATTTGAGTGATTGTGACTTAAATTAGTTTCTCGTTTTTTTATCATAAGCCTGTCTGTACTCTAATTTCCATTAATATTTATAGAACACCTTGAAAATAATTTACGTTTGTTTTGGCACTGAAACAAAGATAATCGAGTATTTTAAACAGTTTTAATATTTGGTAGGCTTATATTTACAGATTTATATACACAAGGTTTTCAAAAAATCTTGATTTTCGCTGACCTTAGCATCTACTTAACAAGAGGCATTACACTTATTACCTAACAACTTTCAAAGATGTGGGGGGAAAAAAAGTACAAAATTGGTTAGAAAATTAAATGATTTAAGAATTTTTTAAAATTGCAATTTAAAAAATTACAAAATTTAAACTTTTACAAGAAACACGGTTTTATTTTGCCATTAACAAAGTTTGTAATGAGTAAGATATCTCTCATGCGCATGACCTTTAACGGCCAGTAGCTTAAACATGAATCTTTATCTTGAAGTTTTGAAGCTCTTGAAGAAATTTTAGGTTTCAAGCTTTCAACTTTTTTTACTTTCTTTTATATTCAATAGAAGAAAGTATTGGACTCGTAAAAATTTTCGACCTCGGGTTTTTGAAGGATTTACATGTTTTGAGAACTGTAGAACACGATTTGAACATTTTTAGAAAATATCTGTCAGTATGTGTGCGTGTGACAAAATTTTGTGTCAACTGTATATCAGGGGCTACTGCACAGAATTTCATACAAATTGGTATGTAGTAACATATTGACATAAATTAGTGCCTATCAACTTTTGGAAAAAATTGTCCAACAACTTGCGTTGCCAACCCGCTTTTTCTAAATTTTTAACACGGTGGTGTAGGACAAAATTTTGTATAAATGTGCATAAAGAGAATTATTTTTTAATAATCATTATGAAATTTAAAAGAACTATTTATAATAGAGTTAGTCAACTGGGAAAAAAAAATTGTATCCTCTTAAAAAGAGGATGTCTGGTCACCTTACCTAAGATTAGCATGATTTTACGTTTTTAAATCGATATATATATATATATATATATATATATATATATATATATATATATATACAATTTTTTTATGGCACCTTATACTGTAAGAATTCTATCTACATTTAAACTGAAATTTTACTCGCCACAGTGAAATTTCCACTCGCCAATGGCGAGCTGGCGAGCGAAAATTTCGCGTCTTGCTAATTATAAGAAAATTTTAAACTTGCATAAAGTAGGTTAGTGCTGAGGATATATGTAGGACTTACTTTAATCCTCAGGATGTCCTGGGAAGAAAGGGTACCTTCAAAAAGACCCTACATGCTAAAGAAAACTGTTAAAAGTCCCTACGCGTAAGCACATATCTCTACAGTTGGCCATGCTGTGAACTTATTAGGTAAACTAATTTAAGACAAAATATTTTTCCTAGATTTCGTTCTAAAAATTTCAAAAATCACCTCGAAATTCTCCACAAATATTCAGTCCCCCAAAAAGTCCTCTGAAGCCCAAAAAGTCCTCAAAATGAGGACAAAATCCCCAATCTGGCAACACTGAATTAAAGTTCATGATGAAGTGAAAGCCCAGGACTGATATCTTAATTCTTGTTGGCGGCAGATTTATTAAGCTCGCCAAATTTAAAATTCTATAGACAACTGGGTTATTAATCTGTTACTTATTTAAACGTGCAACTTTTGAATAGGTTTCCAGAAAAATCCAATTCAATCGGTTATTAATAAATGGCAAACTTTTCCCAACTGGGATTTTATGAATCAACAAAATAAGCAGATTTTTGTATTATTCTTTGAGGCGAAGTTTGCGACTTGCGAGAACTGAAAGTGATTTATGACTATCTGTATTCGATTTATGACTATCTGTATTCACAAAAATAATAGCAATTAGAAAAGTTCTAACATATTATTCACGAGTAATCAGAATTAACATTACACTACCTAAAGTATGAGAAACTTGCACTGTGAAATAGATACATATGTAATGAAAGGGAAGAAATAAAAAATTAGGAAAAACACATGATTGATTGTATATTTATTTAAGCTATTATTCACTAGTCAAAATAATCATTTCGTTGTATCAAAAACGGTTTTTTAAGATTGTGCAGTTTTTATTTATAAATTTATTTATTTAGAATATTTACCTAGCTTTAACACAAAGTTTTGTTATATATGATAGCTTACATTTCAGAGATTTTTTTTGAAACATTGTACATATATATGTACATTTCAACATTATAATTATAAAAAACCAGGAAGGAAAAGTACTTTAATTAGCAAGATATCAGTATAATATTCCATATGCAAATAAAGATATATAGACACTATAGGCCAAAAGTAAAATTAAAAAATCTAACTTTTTTGAAGAAGTCTGAAATAATAATAATAATAATTTTTAAATTAAACTGATTTTTTAATGGCAATATGTCAAATTAGTCTAAAGACAAGATTTGAGTAAGTTAATAAACAAAAATAATTATTTATTCTTCTAAAAAAAACACACAAAAAAATTTACAGGTTATAAATAAATCAGCATACATTTCGGTATCCCGA
Organism: Salticus scenicus; assembly: GCA_963930645.1. Classification (NCBI taxonomy): domain Eukaryota; kingdom Metazoa; phylum Arthropoda; class Arachnida; order Araneae; family Salticidae; genus Salticus; species Salticus scenicus. Next base: position 166,251,348 of record OZ005655.1, read on the forward strand.
AATAAAATGAAACAAACAACAATTTACAGTTTATTTAAGTTTTTCTGAGTGATATACACATTTAACTAACAAGTTATGCAAAAAAAGTTTTCTTATTCTCACATGCGTAGTTAAAATATATTTATAAAAAGCTCATTTATATACAAAAATTTCAGCCTCTATAGTCTGTATATGCACCCTAATTCATGCGTGAGATGACCATTATAAAAAAAAAAAAAAAAAAAAAAAAAAAAAATGCTGACTAATTTAAATGTATATAGATCAATAGATGGCACTGATTTCACTCATATTCTGTGATTCGCCACACTACATTCCAGCATATGTTAGTTAAAACTACACCAAACTGCATAGGTAAAATCTTTATTGTGAGAAGCCAGGATTAAATATTTGTTCATGTTAACCTATAGGTGGCACTGTTATATAGAATGATCTGGAAGAAAGTTTTGTAATAGTTATACATAACAGTTTTAATTTGTTTTTATTATTTATAACTATCATATATATAATTTATTATAGTTATATATTTTAATTATATATTTAATTATATATATATATATGTGTGTGATATAATTTCACTGATTCACGAACAAAGATTATTCGCTTAGAGCACACTCACACCTGTACAATCGCTCAGAACACCTCTCGAACACTGACTCACTCTGATTACACTCCCTGTGGCAAAAGTCAACTCACTCCTGTTTATACCTTGTGGCGATAAGGTTTGGAGAAAATTCTGTCTAGAATCCCATGCAAAGCTCTAGATCTTGACCCCTGTTCCACCTAGAGCCTCGAAACTTCGGAAATACTCAATTATCATTTTTCGCCTAATTTGGTCGCCAAGTCGCCATATTTGCCCCGAATGCCAACCTTGCTAGAAATGAATGACTTCCTCTTTATTTTCATTTTAGCTCTAAAACTGTTTTCACTGCCAGAGGACAATCGTTGAAGAGGAAACAATTTAATTCATTGTAACCATATATACTATAACTACGTATTTAGATATTAAATATTCATTGTATATATCTTATGCTGTGCGTGATGAAAATTAACAGACAAATTTTTAAATAATAAAATTTCATTTATATCACTTAGGAAATTTCATTAAATTTTGAGAAAGTTGTCCCCAGAGACAGTTATAATTATCGTAAATGATTACGTCCTACAGAAATGCGGTAATATTTCTTTTTTAATCTGAAATAACTTTAAGAATCATTAATCTTTAAGGATAAATTACCTTAAGTTTCACCTAAGGTTTGTGTCTTAATTATAAGATATTCAATAGTCAATGCTCTAAGTTTAAATGTTTATTTTATCCGATTATTCAAGGGAATATATATTGAAATTAAACATCATTAAAAGCATGTACCATTGGCAGCTTGGATCACAGTTGACATTTAAGTAATCATGTAAAAATATTATATTTAAATGAAATTTTTAATCTCTTAAGATAAGTTTTAATATATTCAAAGCAAGTATGCGTTTGAAAAATTGAAGTAGTAAAATATCCTTTTGTCTTATTGACATTTAATACAATGGATTATGGTGTGCTCTTTTCTAAGAATTTAATAATATTAAAGATAATGTTTCAGTTGTGTACATTTTGTTTTCTGTTTTTTGACACAGAAAACAAAATGTATGTACACACATGTACATATATGGGATCCCAGTTTAGTGGTATCTGTCTTATTATTTTATTTATTTCTTTAATTTTTTTTTTCAACTTCTTATGAGAGTGCTTTCTTTTATTATTAAGTTTGTGGTTTAGTGAAAATGGCGATAGAAACGAGGGATTTTATATATTTAGAAGGTGTTTGTATCATATTTATATTCAGAATGGTACATTTAGTTTTCAAATATGTGCAGGATATTCGTTAAGATACCACAGAGTCAAAGGCTCATCTTATAAATAAATGAACTTTGAGTTATTATTTAAAAATTTCTTTGGTATGTTATTTGAAAAAACACAACGTATAAAATTCGTTTAGATTTGGGCACTAACATAAATGGTTAACTAAATGGTTAATCATACAATTTTAAGAAGTAAAAATTTTTTTAGCTTAAAACTAGAAAATTTATTATATTGAACTTTATTAATTTGGTAATTTCAATGACTAATTTTGATTGAATATTATAAAGTATGACAAAACTTTTTTATGATTGAGAATTTTGTGGAAATAAGAATTTTATGTAATAGTAAATTGAAATTGCTAATTTAAGAGTAAAATTAATAAAAAAAATTATTTTATTACTAAAAATTAAAGGAAAACGTGAGTTGTGACTAAGTGTATTAAACAATAGAATACAGTTTTCGTTTCTTCAAATAAAATTGGCAGACTAAGGTTACTATATACCAGAGTTAACGAACTCTTATTATTAAGTGTTTAAGTATAAAGGAGAACTTCTACACTGTCAAAAATAAAATGCTATATTTCATCAGAAAAATACTTCCTATTAGCTGAAACTAATTCTTTGGTGTAATGTTTCCCCATATTAATGATGCTATTTCAGTAATAAGTACCACTTAAATGAAGAAACTTTGCACCAGAATATTGGTTGCAGCTAATTGGAATCATTTTTCTGAGGAAATATAGCATTTCATTTTTAACAATGGATTAATTAAAGAAAGTTTTTGGAGAGGTAATATAATCATAATCAGGTGTATATAATCATAATATAATAATGTAGAAAGATAACAGAAAAGAAAGATAATATGGAAAGATAACAAAAGATAGACATATTGAAGTAAATTCTCAATGGAAAATAAAGGATGGTAAAGTAGGTACTGGAAGAGTTCTCGTAGATAATCAACTAGGGCATCTCATAAAAAATACATATAAAGAAATATGAAATTCCCGTCACAATTATCACCAAAAGACAATACATGCAAATACAGATTGTTTTTAAAGAAGTACACACTTTGGTTAAATGAAGGAGGTTTTAAGGAAACTGCCAAAATCGATATTTTACCTTTCTTCATTAGGTGAAAATTTAGCCGAAGAACTGGCTTACTGCATTAATTCCGAAGAGTCTGCCTAAAATTTATACTAATTTAATAATAACATTGAAAATTCGACCAGAACAAAATCCTAATTAAGAGTTATTAAAGATCAAGCTTATTTAAGAAGGCATTCTAGAGTAGCAAATGAAAAATCTAATTATAAAATTCGTGAAAAATTATATAAAGATAATTATGATGTATCTCAGAAGTTTTGAGTTAAGAAGAAATCGAGTATTTCTTTTCAAAAAGTACAATCATGATTAAATTGGTTGTAGAAAATACAGAGCATGATTATTAAAACAGAATTCTCATTAAATGAAAAATTAAAAACAGATGTCAAAAAGTTCAATAAATTTGATACAGTACAAGAACATAACTCTTCATTGCTTTTGATACAGATTCTGTCACTAAATGATATATAGGTTTAAATTTTAATTCAAATAAAACCTTTTTGTAAAAAAATAGAACCGACTCTAAGAAGCAACTATTATTAAACAATTAAAATAAAATAAAATTGTAGGTTGCGCTTAAAAGTACAAAATAAATTCCTTCGCCGACAACATAAACACTACAATTAATCATAACTTTTGGAGTCGGCGAAAAATGAAATAAAATTTTATTCTTTTCTTATACACTGCAGAAATTCTCTGTAATTTGAGAAAATACGCGTAATTTACAAAAACATTACGTTGTCAGAACGTATTTTCTCAAATTACAGAGAATTTCTGGCGGCAAATAGGAATAGGACATATTTTTTACAGTGTAGATTTGTTTTCAGGCCGATAGCTACAAACACTGTTTTGTGCCTCGAATGATCCTTCTTCATAGTTTCCTTTATTATTTTATTACTGTACACAATTGGTCCACTAGTAACATCTACATAGAGCAGTGAACATCCTTCACAGTTCGGTATTTATATTTTTACGAAGTTACTAGAGTTTTGTTTGCGAACTTGGTATGGCATTGATATCTATCGTCCCCTGTGGTTTTTGGATTTTACGATAAAATCATAATACAAAAATATACACCAGCACGCGGAATGTACATTTTCACAACATAAATTTAATGATTATTTCATATTCTTTATTGCTTTCTTAATATTGTGGGATGGCCGATTGGTGTGGGCTTTAAAACAGAAACTGATAATTCACTTAATTATTAATCATTTAAAATTTAATAGAAAATTAAAGTACTTTGTACAAATATTTACAGTATTGTAGTTTAAATTATTATTGAATGGCCAACTATAACAGTCGCATTTGCAAATCAAAGTTCACAGTTTTTGTTACAAGAGAATTATTCATAAGTTCCGTTTTCGATTTGATCACTTTGGAAAAAATACGCGGCCTAGTACAGAACTCCGTCACAGCTAAAACTTGTCGTCCACAGAACGAAGTGCAATCGTCGATATGCACTCCTCGCCATCCATCCGTCAACTCGCTCTCTCTCTCTGAACGCTCTCAGCTCCTGTCTATGAAAACGTGTGTTCCGGAAGTGGCGTCCGTCTGACGTCACAGTTACATTCTTCTGGTAAGATTCTGCACTCTCCGTCAATAGTAAAGGGAAACTCGGCAGTTTTGGAATAGGCTGTTGCAGGAAGCAAGGCCCGATACCATATTCTCGGCCATCCTGCGTCGAATGGTCCGCCAGGCGGCCACACTGAAAAAAAAAAAAAAAGCACCAAAGCAACACAAAATAATAACAAGCTTATTTACAGTTCATATACAAATTTTCATATTCTTCTTTTTTTTTTTAAAGTTAAGTGATCCCTCGTTTGAGGAATTTGGCATGAGTGGATGTGCAATAGGGGCCTTCATGGCATCCATCTCTAATCACATCACCAATATTTTCATTTTTAATTTTTGCAGTCTTACAGTTACAAAAGTACATCAGTTTTGGCTTTATGGCAACTTGGTGGCCTATCTCAACAGTTTTTGGTGGTTGTCTACGCAATTTATATTTTGCTTTATTTTTCTCTTTAACTTTGGCAAATTGTTCTTTGTCATGTTTACGCAAATCTTTACTCTGGTACTCAAAGTTAATTTGGGACTCGAACTCGAGAACCTCTAATTGATCATTCTCAGTTTTAGTGTCTTTTAAGGTCTCTGCAGCATCTTGTTCGGTCATAAAATCTATAGTAGCACTCTTATGTGCAGGGAAAACTTTTAACTGTATTTGCACAGCTTTGGGAAATAATGCAGCTATTTCACTAATTGTAGTCTCCAATGGAAGTGATGGAATAAATAATTTTCTCAAATTTATACTGGCAGTCTCTTCTTTTGGGATATTCAGTCTTTTACAATCAACGGAATCTATCGTCAATGGCTTTTTTCTCAATTTCTTTCTTTTAAGAAGTTTGGAATTTTCTTCAACTTTAACCTTCAACTCTTTCAGCTCTTTGGCTAACTGCAAAATTTTTTCAAGTAGGATTCGTTTTTCGTCTTTCTTCGAATGTGTTTTCATGATTTTGCAATTTTATTTGGGAAATATTCATCTGACTTCGTTCCTTTCGACGAGGCTCCTCCTCTTCCTCACTGTCATCATCTATTTCGAAAATATTCGTCTGACTTTATTTCTTTCGTTGAGGTTCCTCCTCTTCCTCACTGTCATCATCTTCACCATTATCGTCCTCTAAAAGCATCTTCTTATCGTCATCACTTTCGTCATTTTCGTCGTCGTCATCATTTTCACTTACGGCTTTTTCGGAAGATTCTAATGATTTTTTAGACAATATAACAGGATGAAGGGTTTTATTTTTACATTTTCCAACACTAATTAATGTTTCATTTATTTCTGGGGATTTCTCAAAAATTTTATTTTTACAGTTAATGGGAGCATCAATAACAACATTCGTCTTAATTTCTTTTTTATATGCGTTTACTGGAAGAACTGTTACTAAATTTACTTCAAGTGATATAGATTTATTTTTTATAAAAATACCTTTTTCATTTATCGTCGTCTCACTTAACATTAACACATTCATGCCAATTATCATGTCATATGGTATTACATCATTGTTTACAACATAAATATTAGTTTTACTTTCAAATTCGTCAACTCTTAAATCAGCATCAAATGAGCCTAACGGCTTTATGGAACTTTTCCCGATCCCCTTCAAAGTAGTACTCATAGGATTTAATCTATTAACATTCAATTTGTTAAACGCATTTTTGCGCAACAGTGTTGCTTCACTTCCCGTATCAATAATGCCTGTAAAATTTACATTGTTAATTTGTATAGTTTTATTCATGTTTTGATTTACGCCAATGCACAATGCCTCAACTTCGGGTTTTGAACCCGGACATTTCGAGCTCTTATGCCCAATTTGTTTAATGGAAAAACATTTAAAACCATTCATTTTATGAGGGCAGTCTCTGAATAAGTGGTTTTTATCACCACAATTGTAACAAAGTTTGTTTACTTCACTTTTAGGACTAAATTTTTCATGTACATTATGCCCTATGTGTTTCGGTTTTGAATTATCTACTTTATCAAATCTAAATTTATTTTTATCATTATCTCTCTTAAATACTTCATATAATTAAATTTTTTCTTTGAAATCATGCAAGTTTCTAGCCCCATACAACATAATTTTATGTTCAGATCTGTCATTAATTCCTTGGATCACATAGTGCATTATTGCGGCATCATCAAAGTGCCCGTTTTTACATAATTCACGCATTTTAAAGAAATATTCGATAACAGACTCATTGCCTCTTATTTTCCTTTTACTTAATATATCATGCAATGAGGCGGAATTAATTTCAAGTTTAAATTCTTCAATAAGCGCTTTTTTTAATTTTTTGTAAGTAAGTAGCGCTTTTTCAGATTTAATGATTAACAGAGCTTTTCCGCTCAAAGATCGTTTACAAAAAATAATTTTCTGCAACTCATTCAAATTAAACATATCTGCTATTTCTTCAAATTCAGTGAACCACTCAATTATATTTTCATGCGGCTCACCGCTAAATTTGGAGATATTGTTCTCGAAATCATTAAACGATATAACTGCACCATGTGTTCCGGAATTCTTACTATTTCTACAATTAATGTTACTTTTTTTAGCTTTATCACAATCATTAATAACATTATCATCATCATTATCATTATGGCATTGCACCGAGGAATCAATTTTCGTGACGTCACTATCGCCACTTTCCGATTCATTTTCAGAATTATCATCATCCGAATCGTTCTCAAAATTTTCCTGTTTTAATAATTCTATGTCACATAATTTTGACAATAATCTGTCACATAACTCTTCTTCGTTCCGTCAAATAGACATTTAATAAATTACTAATTGTGATAAGTTCATTCAAAGAAAAGTTATCATTTATAATTTTTTGTTTCTGAATGTAGTTTTCATCGCCAACGGCGAAAGTGAATCCTGTAAACTTTTTTATTCTGCTTCTGTTCCTCCGATCACCGTTGTCATCGAATAAAAACCGATGGATAATTTTAATATTATTATATTTTTCTTGTCCTAGTGCAATACCTATTTAAGGAATATTCCTAAAAGACATCATTATGCAATAAAATAAAACTCACGTACCTTAGAAGAACAGAAATAACGGCAGGTGCAGATTTCTTGTTCAAACCTCTATCTAGACGATTCGTAGCTGTTCCGCAGAATCCACAGACACTTCTTTACGCATTTTATCATCCACTATAAATTTCAGAAAAGACAAAGCACTCCGCACAAAAGCTTCAATGTAGTTTAACGCCGTATCTCATTCGTAGACACACAGTTAAATCATAGTTTTAAAATAGTCTATTAAATGTGTATTTTAATTAAAGTTCAGTCTATTTTTCAAAAGTTCGATGAATTAAAAAAATAGTTCTTTTTTCAGTCCAGGCGCATCCCACTTCTGACTTTTGTGGGATGGCCGATTGGTGTGGGCTTTAAAACAGAAACTGATAATTCACTTAATTATTAATCATTTAAAATTTAATAGAAAATTAAAGTACTTTGTACAAATATTTACAGTATTGTAGTTTAAATTATTATTGAATGGCCAACTATAACAGTCGCATTTGCAAATCAAAATTCACAGTTTTTGGTACAAGAGAATTATTCATAAGTTCCGTTTTCGATTTGATCACTTTGGAAAAAATACGCGGCCTAGTACAAAACTCCGTCACAGCTAAAACTTGTCCACAGAACGAGGTGCAATCATCGATATGCACTCCTCGCAATCCATCCGTCAACTCGCTCTCTCTCTCTGAACGCTCTCAGCTCCTGTCTATGAAAACTTGCGTTCCGGAAGTGGCGTCCGTCTGACATCACAGTTACATTCTTCCGGTAAGATTCTGCGCTCTCCGTCAATAGTAAAGGGAAACTCGGCAGTTTTGGAATCGGCTGTTGCAGGAAGCAAGGCCCGATACCATAATATACCTTATTAAAATAACCATGATTTTTGAAAGGAATTAAATATGTTAGCCAAATAATATGGCAACCGTTTTTTTTTTTTTTTTTTTTGCCAAAGACGACAGATACCAAGTGAACTGAACAAACTTTTGCAGCTTACAAAACCGTAGTTCTTTATTTAAATCAAAATAGTTTTCGGCTAGGTTTTGGAGGTGCCAAAGTGAGATGGATATTTTGAATATAATTGGATTTTAATTGGATAAAATTATCAAATATTATTTGATTTTGCGTCGACTTCAAAAGTTGTGTTTATGTTGTTTGGCGAAGGAATTTATTTTATACTTTTAAGCTCAATTTATAAGTTCATTTCGTTTTTAGTTGTTCGAATAATAGTTGCTTTTTAGAGTCGGTTCTATTTTTTATTATAAAAATATATTACTTTTTTCTTTTCAGCGGAAATATGTTCATAGCAGAACACGAGAAGACATTCGACGGCGGTTTCACATAGCGCAACAAGTAAGAAAAGTGACACAACTCAAAAAATGGTAATAACGAGTTTATGTCACTGAAAAATATATGGAGTGCCTCAGCGTGCACAAAAAGTTACAACTCCATCTCGAAAATTATCCACTGCAGATGCAGTTGTGTCAATTGTATTCCAGTCGATGCCTTATCTTTAGGTTACTTTTTCTCAAATATTGCATTTTTAAGTTGTGCCACTTTTCTTGCCTTTATGCGATATGAAAAAAAAAAAAAACTATCTATTTAATCCACATGCATTAAATTAAAAAGGTTTTAAAAAATAAAAAACGGATGCGCTGCATTCGTAACCAAAAATCCAGTTAGACACGTTGTCTAAAAATAGCCAGTGTCAAAAAACATATGAAATATAAACGTTAAAAGAGAAACGGTTTTAAAAGAATAGATGACTCTCTGTTATTCATATTAGTTCATCATATGAGGCTCTAGAGAAAAAATTACAGATTATATCTTTAATAAAACAGACATAGAAACGATATAACGATAGCGTCAACTGCAATGCACATCTGAATTCTGAATGAATTTTACAGGACGTACGTGTCAACCGCTACGCTGGAGTGTGATCAGCGTAAAGTTCAAACAAGAATCTAAATATGCATTACAGCTGACAGAGATAATTTTAAACGTCGGAATAAAGGTCTTTTTGATTTCTAAGATCACTTCAGCACATTACTGTGTAGAAAATTACGAACAAACAGATGCATGTTTAAACGTTCTGTTTTTAACATTCATGTTTATGACGTGTCTTTCAGTAATCAATTGATGTTGATCTACAACGTTGTAACTTACTTTTTCCCCCTACCTCGTATTGTTTTTGAGATAGAAACGCCAACTCCGCTATTTTCCAACAGGTGGCGCTGTAAGCGCTTGCATCTATTAGCGTTGGGCCGCTTTACTATACTTACATACTACTTTTACGAAAGTCGCCGCAGCCGTTCAGCAAATAAAAGAGTGAGAACGGACTTTTGTGTGTACCCTGTACTTTGTTTAGTTCTTAATGGAATCATAATGGGACCTATTTCAGGCCAAAACTTTTACGACAATAACAACAACAACAAAAAAAGGTATTAAAATCGGAGCTCTAAAATTACGAAGTTATAAACTAAGTGACTAACAAACAACAACAACAGGGGAAAAAAAAAAAAAAAAAAAAAAGAAAGAAAGAAAAAACATGGTTTGAATTGAGAACCGCCTCCTTTGTGAAGTCGGTTGAATATGACTATGCGCTAATAGATGTGACCGCTTATAGTGAACTTTACATAGCATACGTGACACCCGCTATGCTACAACGTATGCTACGTAGTTCAAGTGTGCACAATGTAGAAAATTGAAAACAAAAAAAGGCACGTATTAAGCGTTCTATTTTTAGCATTAATGTCTAAAAACTGTCTTTTCGTACTAAATCGATGATACTCTGCAACTTTCTAATTCACTTTTTTTTCCCTATCTTGAACCGTTTTCGAGATACGAACGCTAACTTCGCTGTTTCCCACCAAGCGGCTCTGTAAGCTGTTGAATCTAGTAGCGTTTGGTTACTATACCTGTACTAGTAGAATATAGTAGCGTATATTTACTATATCTACATACCACTTTTATGACTGTAGCTGCAGCCGTTCAGCAGTTAAAGGAGTTGGAACTGACTTTTTTGGGCACCCTAAATTCTTTTTAGATTGTAAAGATATTACAATGGGACCTATTTCAGACCAAGACCTTTACAACAAAAGAAAAAGTATCAAAATCGGAGCATTCGCTCAGAAGTTATTAGCTAAGAAGAAAACATACGGTTGGAATTGAGAACCTCCGCGTTTTTGAAGTCGGTTAATAAATCTAAAAATTTATAGTTTTTGTAAAAATGAATTAAAGTGTCCAAAGAAAATGCTATTTAGCAAACAGAGAATGAATTATTAGATCTGGTAAAAGAGAAGAATACTTACTATGTAAGGATAACCAAAACAGGATAAGAATTTTTTTTTTATTAAAAATGCTCTATCAGAATTGAACAGAAGTTTCTTATTAGTTAAATATCTAGTTAAAAGTATACACTGCACTTTGTAATTAATTAAAATTTATCAGATAGTTCTACTTTTTAGTTATAAACGTAATATATACTGCCATATGAGCTATAAATAACATTACAGACTTTATTTATGTATTTGAAATTGTTTAAGTATACAGTTATTAGGTATTTGAAGTTTTTACATGTACATAAAGTTGTTTTTCGCAGATCTGGAATTTTTAACGCTCTCAAAGTTTGAAACGCTCGATGCGAAATTCGTTATCTTCAATTTTATTGATACTCTCTACATGTGCTTATTATATATGCGTAAACAAATGTTACTAGAAATAATCTTCTTCTCAGGTCATTGAAATATAAAAATTTGAGTTATCATAGATTTTAAATTACATAAAATCTTTTTGTAAAAAAAAATAGAACCGACTCCAAAAAGCAACTATTATTCAAACTAAAAGAAAAAAAAAAAAAAAAAAAAAAAAGGTATGAAATGAAACTGTAAATTGCGCCTAAAAGTATAGAATAATTTCCTTCGCCAAACAACCTATAACACTACAATTAATCATAACTTTTGAAGTCGGCGCAAAATTAAATAAAATTTAATTAGTTTTTAAAGATTTGTTTTTAGATCGGTAGCAAGAAAGGCTGTTGTATCGAATGATCCATTTTCATGTTTCCTTTATTATTTTATCACTATATACAATTGGTCTATTAGTAGCATCTACATAGAACAGTGAACATTCTTTACAATGCGGTATTTATGTTTCTACGAAGTTAGAGTTTCCTTTGCAAATTTGGTATAACTTTGATAACTATCATCCTTGGTGGCTTTTGGATTTGGCGATCAAAACGTAATGCAAAAATATACATGCAAGAGTTATATTTTCATAATATATATTATACGAAGTATTGTTTCATATTCTTGATTACTCTCTTAATATACCTTATCAAAATAACCATGATATCCCAAAGAAATTAAATATGTTTGCTTGATAATTTTGCGATTTTTCTTTCACCAAGGACTTCAGATACCAGCATCTTCGCCAACTATTGCTGCTTACGAAATCTTATTTGTTTTCTTGAATCAAAGTAGTTTTCGGCTGCCTTTTGCAGGTGACAATGTGAGATGCTTATACTAATGGGATTTGATTTTTGTATTGAATAAAGTTATAAATTTTTATTTAATTTTGCGCCGACTTCAGAAGTTTGGATTAATTGTAGTATTATAGGTTGTTTGGCGAAGGAAATTATTTTATACTTTCAGGCGCAATTTACGGTTTCACTTCATACCTTTTTTTTTCAGTTGTTTGAATAGTAGTTGCTTTTTGGTGTCGGTTCAATTTTTTTTTTTTACAAAAAGATTTTATTTTTCTCGTTTCAGTTAAAACTTATTCATATAGCAGAACATCACAAGACATTCGACGGCAGCTTCACAAATCACAACTTCCAAGAAAAGTGACATAACTCAAAAAATGGTTTTATGTCACTGAAAAATACATGAAATGCACCCAATGTGAACAAAAAAGTTACATCTCCATCTAGAAAGTTATCCACTCGAGAGACAGTTGTGCCAGTTTTATTCTGGTCAAGTTATATTTAAGTTGTTTTCTGAAATGCTGCATTTTTAAGTTGTGTCACTTTTCTTGCCTTTATCAGATATGAACAAAAAATTGTCTATTGAATGAACATACGTTAAGTTAAAATGTTTTTAGAAATGTAAAGAACGGATACGCTGTATTCGTAACCAAAAATTTTGTTAGGCATGTATATTGAACTTTATTGTGATTACGTGTCACCTGCTGCGCTGAAAATTGCGCAGCGTAAAGTTCAAACAAAGAGAAAAGTATGCATTGCAGCTGACGGACAGAAGTTTCAACATCGATACTTACATACTGCTTTTACCAGTGTAGCTGCATGCGTTCAGCAGTTAGAGTCAAAACAGACTTTTGTGAGTATCCTGTTATTTGTTTATATCTTAATGAAATTATAATGAAACCTATTTCAGGCCAAGATCATTACAACAAAAAAAGTATTAAAATTAAATCATCTCTTACGAAGTTAAAAGCTAACAAATTTCAACAATAACAACAATGAGAAATATGGTTTGTATTGAGAACCTCTTCCTTTATGAAGTCGGTTTAAAACGTGTATTCGTTAATCGATGTGACCGCTTACAATAGCCATACATTGAATTTTACATAGCATAAATGTCACCCGCTACACTAAAACATATGGAATGTCGTTCAAGTGTGCACAAAATAGGAAATTGTAAACAAACAAATGCACGGTTTAAGCGTTCTGTTTTTAGCATTAATGTCTAAACTATCTTTTCGTACTAAATCGATGATGCTCTGAAATTTTAAAATTCGCTTTTTTTCCCTGTCTTGAACCGTTTCCGATATAGGAACACTAACTACACTGTTTCCACCATCTGACGCTGTAGGCGGTTGAATCGCGTAGCACATCTCCACTTTACTATACCTACGTACCCCTTTTATGACTAGGCAGCAGCTGTTCAGCAGTTAAAGAGTCGGGACTGACTTTTTTGGGCACCCTGTATTTCCTTTTGATCGTAGAGATATTACAATGGGACGTATTTCAGAGCAAGACCTTTACAATAAAACAAAAAGTAACAAAATCGGATCACCCGTTCAGAAAATATGAACTAACAAACAAAAACAAAAAAACATACGCTTTGAATTGAGAACATCCTCCTTATTGAAGTCGGTTAATTAGAGCATCTCTCACGAAGTTATAAGCTTACAAACACCAACAACACATAGCTCGAATTAAGAACACCATCCTTTCTGAAGTTGGTTGAAAACGACTTTGCGCTAATGGATGTGACTGCTTACAGTAACAGTACTTTGAACCACAGAGTATACGAGTCATCCGCTGCGCTGCAAAGTGTGCAACGTAGTTCAAGTGTGCACAGTGTTGGAAATTGCGAACAAACAACTGCACGTTTTAAACTTTCTATTTTTAGCAATAATGTCTAAATACTGCCTTTTTCTAGTAAATCGATGATGCTCTACAACTTCGTAATTAACTTCTCTCCCATCTTTAACTGTTTTTGAGATAGGAGCGCTAATTCCGCTGTTTTTCACCAGATGGCGTCTTATTTTCTTTAGATTGTAAAGATATTACAATGGGACCTACTTCAAACCAAGATCTTTACAGCAAAACAAAAAGTATCAAGTAACCGTATTTTGAACTATATAGCGTATGTCTCACCAGCTACGCTACAACGTGTGCAATGTAGCTCTAGTGTGCATAGTGTAAGAAATTGCGAACAAACAAATGCACGTTTTTAGCATTGTATTTTTAGCATCAGTGTCTAAACTATCTTTTCGTACTAAATCGATGATACTCTGCAATTTTATAATTCACCTTTTCCCCCTGTCTTGAACCATTTCCAAGATAGGAACGCTAGCATGAATGTCTAAACTATCTTTTTGTACTAAATCGATGATACTGTTCAACTTTGTAATTAACTTTTTCTCTAGAACCGTTTTCAAGATAGGAACACTAACTCCGCTATTTTCCACCAGGTGGCGCTACAAACGGTTTAACCTTGTACTGCATGGCCACTTTGCTATACTTACATACCATTTTTATCACTATAGCTGCAGCCGTTTAGCAGTTAAAAGAGTTGGGACTGATTTTTTGGGGCACCCTGTATTTTCTTTAGATCGTAAAGATATTACAACGGGACCTATTTCAGACCAAGACCTTTTCAACAAAACAAAAAGTATCAAAATCGGAGTATCCGTTCAGAAGTTATGAGCTAACAAACATAAAAAAAAAAAAACATACGGTTTGAATTGAGAATCTTCCTTCTTTTTTGAATCGGTTATTAAAAAATACACAAAAAATCAAATTAAATCACTTTTTAAATGCTTTTTTAATATGATACAATAAAAATTGATAACATCTTTAATTTTTATGAATGAAAAGTTTATTATGAAAGAGTGGTGTGAATATATTGTTAAAACACTGTTCACCTGAAACATTTTGAAATATGCTAACTTTTTTTTTTTTTTCTTTTAATTTAAATATATATTCGTGAAACTTTGTATATAAGCAGGCCTCGCAAAGTTCCTAAAATTTTACATTCAATTTACTATATTGCCACCAGTACCGTCAATAAGGAATTTTTCTTAAATTTTTTAAAAGTATTGGTTTAAAACTGTGGGAACAAAATAATAAAATGAGCGTAAAATTTTAAGAACGCTGGGAGGCCTTTATAAGTATTTCTATCAAAAGTTTTTGTTAAAATGTTCAAACAAATTCCTCGATATTTGAAAAAGTAAGTTTTGAGAATTTACTGTACCCTTAACATATGTTTTGGAATAAATTTTAATGATAAAAAATATTCTATAAAGTTCAATTGTAAAGTTATTGCTGTTGATAAAAGGATCAATTTACTGTACATTCTAAATATCTATATTGTACAAAACAATATAGATAAAAGAAGATATATATTGTATTCGTGAATGTTTAGTCATAGAAATTTTTAGCCAATATATTTTTAGTATTCAAAAGGTTAGCTACAAGAATTAAAATTAACTCATTTAGTCCTAAAAATGAATATAAAGTTTGTATCAAAGCAAAATTTACAAACAACGGATTTTCTAATAAATTTAGTTCAGAAACATAAGAAATTCTAGATTTATTTCATTCAGATGTGTATGGAACAACACGCATGTACCTACTTCTAGAAATAATTCTGTACTGATAAGTATAAAGGATTTAAGTCCATATTCTTGATTTTTCAGGAGACGAAAAATAAAGTTAAACTAACTAAAAACTAATCAGCAGAATCGATTAGGAAAAATGGATTATGTTGGTTTATACGCATTCACTGATTGTCAATCTTCATTTAATAAAGGGAAAAATTGATTTAAATATTTTATACCAAAGATTAATGCTAAATTTCTAACTTGAATCATTTTTAACAATGGATTTTCTCAAAGACTAGCTGGCATGGATTTAAATCCTTTATACCAATCGATAGAGAATTTTTTTCTGAGTCTGGCTATGTACTTAACTCAAAATTGACATTTTTGGACTTAAACCCTTTATACTTATCAGTATAGAATTTATTATTATTATTTTTAAAGACGACTATGGCTAATATCCTCACCTATATTTTCTTAAAGCAAATTACAAGTACCAGAAGAGGTCATTGACTTTGACGAAACAGATTGAAACAATATTTGGTAAAACCTTGAAACGGTTTTGGTTGGATAGAGGCGGTGAATATATAAATTAATTTCGATAAAATTAAGGGCAATAAACGACAAATCACAGCATCTTATATATAAGAGTCAACAAAATGGAATTACCGAACGCAAAAATAGATATTTAATTGAATTGACAAAATGTTTAACTTACAGAATCCTAAACTGATGAAAAAATTTTTGGGGTGAAGCAATTGTTACGCATATGTCCTAAAAACAGAATTCCACTTAGAAATTATAGATTTATTCCTTATGAAACTTGGTATAATAAAATAACAAGCATATAAAAAGAAAGAAAAAATATAAAAGACTGTTAATAATGAAATATATTTACTTCAGGAAGCATAAATTTAATAGAAAGACAAGTGGTAAAGTTTTTATTGACATGGAAATTATAGTGGTCATTTCAAACTTCAAAACTTTATTCTCTGATGCTAGAAACATTTGCTATCAAAACTATTCTTAGCAATTTTGGTACTAAGTAAAAAGATACATAAAAGAATGAATTTCACAGTTGGTAGCAAGACTTTTGGTCTCTATAGTTTTACAAGTTAGCCCCAATAATGTTTTACATTTTGAAGAAATATTTCTTAAAGCACTTGCTTTTCACAAAATCTTTCGAAATGGTTTTTGAACTGTTTGAAATTAATCGATCGCCTACATACATCTTGTCTATTTAAATTGTTTCTTATTTGATTTCCAACACAAGAAACTGCATCTAAAAATTAAATAAAAGCTTTTTTTTTTTTTTTTTTTTTTTTTTTTGTAACAACTCTAAAATAAAGTTTGTTTTAAAAGAATCTATTCGTAAATCTATAGAGAAAGGTAATCTTTAAATTGGAAATCAATTCTGGAGAGTATTTTCTTTTTCACTTAACCTTTGAGTTCATGTACAATGCATTGTTTTAAGCTTCGTGTGTCTTAGAAATAACGTAAAGAATTTCGTAAGTGCAATGACATTTCATTTTATTTTAAATGTAGAGCTTATCTGTGTACTTTCATAACCAAAGAACCAATAAATCTTTAAAATTATCTACTACCAAAATTTTACTTTTTCATCATAAAATGAATATATCGCTTTGATTATGTGATATCACTTATTTATTTATTTTTTACTTACTGTTTTATTTTTAGTTTAAAGTGACAACAAAGCATTCTTCTCTATACTTTTTTTTTTAGAGTTACGTAAGTAGGAAGAATAAATAACCATGTTTTCAAACACATCGTTTATAAGAATCGATATTAATATAGATATTAATATGTATTAGAAACCAATGTTTTAAAATGTGTTATTATTTTTATTACATCTTCTCCTTTCAAATATTCACTGGGTAAAAGCAAAAATAAATAAATAAAATAAAATAAAATAAAATAATAAATAAATAAATAAATAAAGCGATAAATAAAAATAATAATAATAATAATAAAAAAAGGAAATATATATATATATATATATATATATATATACATATATATATACATAAAACACGAGCAGTAAGAAAAATGTTCTGCGCTAAATTGACTTTATATCTTATTTTGTAATATGTGTATAGTTGGGGTAAGTATAACAACGTTTTGGCGTTAGTCCGACTTTGTTCTCCTTTTGCTCAGTTGCTATTACATTTACACTTCGGGGAAGAAAAAAAAAAAAAATGCATAAAATCATTATTTGGTTTTTGAAAAATATCAGCTTTTTATGACGTAAGAATTTACCACCTAAAAAAAAATTGAAAACTGTGTATTTAGTTGTTCCGCTAGCGCTATGATTTGGAGCAAATGTAATCTTGGCCCACTCTACAAATACACGGTACATTAAGAGATTTGTATGTAAAGTTTCCATTTTGCGAAAATCTTCGTTAATCTGGGACTATTTTGAATTTTTTAAATATCTCAATTCGTTACAGCTTTGCGAACCTTTCCGTGTGCCTCCAACTACCATTTCACATCTCAGATTTTTCAACACTCCCCCCCCCCCCCCCAAAAAAAAAAAAAAAAAAAAAAAAAACAGGCCATTAGGTTTATTGGAAATTAAAGGACAACTAAAAAATGTAAGGGAAAAAAGAAAAGTAATACAATTCATGTGATATGGATCGTTGCAATGTAAAGACCTTGGATACACTTGCTCGGCGAACAAAATTCCTAGGGTAAGTGTAACTACGAGAGATAAATAAAAAACTTAAAAAATAAAACAAATCTGAAGTTATATTCAAAATCTACATGCAAACTCAACTTTCTCTCTGAAAAAACTGTAGAGTTTATTTCTCAAGTACAGTAATGGTAAAGTTTCGAATTTTGAACGAAGC
The DNA here is from genome assembly GCA_963930645.1 of Salticus scenicus. Lineage (NCBI taxonomy): Eukaryota > Metazoa > Arthropoda > Arachnida > Araneae > Salticidae > Salticus > Salticus scenicus. The sequence goes on from OZ005655.1 coordinate 166,269,811, forward strand.
ACTCGACGGAGAGAGAAATATAAGGGTTCTTCGAATTTCTAAAACTATCATTTTTTCATTTTGGTTCGGTTTCCAATGCTTAATATAACAATGAAAGGTTCAAATAAATAGATATGGTAAACGTTAGGTTCAAATCAATCTTATCAGTTAAGTTATAAACCGATGTCACGCTTATCCCGTGGCTACACTTGCTTGACTTCAATCTACGTTTAATGGCATTCATATATTACAGTATGTTTACAAATTAAAAATTGGGAAAAACAGAAAAATGATAAATCGAAGATAAAAACAAAAATATTATTTAAATTATTTAAAAATATTTTATTTTTAGGAAATGAATTTGAAATTATTTTGAAATGAAAATATTTAAATCAAAGATATATATATATATATATATATATATATATATATATATATATATATATAGCTATCTATCTATATATATATAATATAGAAAAATTGAAAGACTCTTAATCTATTACAGTCCATTTCGAATAATGTACGAAACTAACGAATCCCACAGGACAAAGCAGAGTGCATAAATGGAAGATTGCGAATTTGGTACTCGAACTGGCCGAAGACCAGCGCGTACATTAATTAATAATGGCTTGTGCACGTAAAATCCGCCGTAGCTTCAATATCCTCCATGTTCCGAAATTAGTACCTCTAGGAAAACTGGAGAGTTTTCAACTCCACAGTGGATCAAAATTGCGTCAACGGAACACCGCTAGGAGAGTAAATCCTATATAATCGCCAATTGCCCAATGTGTAGCTACGAACTAACGAATAATGTACGAACTATGTAATGTACAACTAACAATATGTTATGTAATGTTATAACTAATAATATTTTATGTAATGTACAACTTATGAATAATGTACGAAACTTACGACTAATGTACAAAAGTAATAATAATAATGGTAACAAATAAATATATTAATAAGGAAGTAAGATAAAGCAAATATTTTTATAGAAAATCTAAACAATATATCACTTTCAAAATTAAATATTAAGCATAATTGATGATACTGAAAACACAAAATTCTAAAAAGAATCTATTTATTCTTATAAAGACTGCTTATGATCAAAATATAATGAAAATAAAAAATCAAAAGTGATTCTAAGTTTATTTTAAATGTGATATTATTAGCGGAAAATATGTTAGACATAAGAGAAGGAAAATATTCTTTAGAGCATATAGTGACGAAAATGTTAGAGAGGATGACAGAGTTGAACGAAAGTCTAAACCGGAGCCGTGCCCTTAGCGACAGTGCCTTTAGCATAAAATCTATAAACTAGTGTCCTTAGCGTAAATGTTATCCCTCTTCGGTGGTGTGCTTTTACGAAAGTGCCTTTAGCGTAAATCTGTAATAAATTAAGAAAATAAATAAATAAATAAATAATATTTTCTTTACGCTACATCCAGACTTAGGATTAGCTGTTTCGTTTCGAAAGTAAACTATCGCAAAATAGGGGCGCTTAAAATTTGAAGGACTATCCTTTGTTGTCACACTCATACAATAAAATAATTTTGAGTGTCACTCACACAACTTTCTCTTACACTGCATTTCCATACTATAAAGATAGATTGCAGGGGGATACAGCCCTCTCAAACCATCCGTTTAATCATAGTGCCTACCTTTATAAAATAAATAAATAAATAAATAAAAATAAAATAAAATAAAGGCTATTACTAATTTGTCTTCAAACTTGCCAATCTTGATCAAATTTTTCAAGTGTCAACCTAATAAGCACTTCAAAATACACAATTTTAATTTCCTACAGTTATTTGTTTTTAAGCTATGCTGATAACAATATACATACATATCAACCGTTAAAAATTGGACTTTCATATTCTGGGCACCTAAAAACGTGATCTTATATATATAAAAAAAAGAGTTGAAAATAGAACTTGAAAAATTAGTTTGTTTACAGTATGTGTATGAAAATTTAATTTTCTTTCCTAAGTACTGTTCGTCGACTTAAGAATGTAACTAAAAGTTAGTATATTGTAGCAAAACACTTACATCAATTGCATTCAGTAGTTGAACGTTTAGCTTAATTTGGGTAGCCCTGTATATTGTCTATAAACTACATTCACATCACATTGTGTACTTAAATTTAGTTTTGTATGAAAAACACCTAACACAAAATGAAATACACTTCCAGCAATTTCAAAGTATAGCCGCAATATATCCAAAAACTTTGGGTAACCCTCTAAACAAATGATGAATGATTTCCATATCATGATCAGCGCAAAACATGCTTTATTGCATATAAAGTAATCTGGTGTGTCACTCTCACGACTTTCTCTTATCCTGCATTTCAATACTATAAAGATAGATTGCATATACAGATTATTAGTGCGATGACTTTGCTCGTGTACATTCTATAAATAGAGAGAAATTCTGGGATTGCCCAACTATTGTTCACTGAAATAGTCGTAATAATTATTACTTACGCTAAGGGTGCGGCTTCTTCTATTCCTCTTTCCTTAATTCCAAACTTTTACGCTAGAGGCACGTTACACTAAGGGCACTATCGCTAACGGTACGTCACTTTTAAATCAGAACAGAATTTTTTTTTTTTTTTTTTTTTTTTTCAAACTAGTGAATAATCAGAAAATAAAATAATAATGCAAACCAATAAAAAGAATAACACACACACACACATATATAATTTTCTGATTTTTTTGTTTGTCTTATTTATACATAAATCATAATTTAATTGTTTTCTAATTACCAATAAATTTTGTGCTACTTATTTATTATTTAATTGTAATTTTAATTAATTTTTAATTCCTAATTATTTTTTTCTGATTTTGTTTTCTCATTTTCTAATTAATTGAATTCTTATGTAAGTGAACGCTGGGAAAGTATATGACTTTGTTATTAATGACGTAATTGTATGCATAACAAGCATGTTTAATTTTTATACTCGATTTAAAATCAATTAATATGAATCAGTAGTATATGAAAATAATCTTTTTATGTATGCTAATGGTTGATATAGAGAGATAGATTCTAGTACTTTTTATATTGAATTAAATTTAAAATAGTATTCTTCTTTCCTTATTAAACTAATATGATACGATGTTACACAATGCTCAAATTTATAAATATTATTTATTTTTTCCCTAAAGTAAACCAGACAGATTGGAGGCATATTTGTTTATTGTTTACTCATTGCTTGAATGCTCTGAAACAATTTTGGCAAAGGAAGGTTTTTCCCAGCACTGGCGGCGATAAAGAAATCGCAAGGCCCATGGCGCAGGAAAACCCCAGGAGGTACTAAATCAGAATAAGAAAAAGTTTTAGTTTTCTAAAGAGCTACTGGTTATAACCTTTGAGCTGAACCATAAAAAATGTTTTTAAGTTTGCGTTTAAATAGTTTTTCCTGTGAATTCTGCTGTACGACATTAATTGCTAGTAATATTTAATAATAATATTATTATTATTTTTAAATTTCGATATCATTTGAAGATTTTCTAAAGTAAATGCCATAATATTTTAAAGACTGTTTTAGATGAATCTCAGTTTAAATGAACTTCATAATTGGAATAAAAGAGTTGAATGGAGAGAGATATTGCTAAAAGAACCTTTTACCGGGTCATATATTTAAAATAGATTTTAATAAAATAGATTAAAAATCTGTTGTAAAAGAATTTTAATCACTAGTATTTTAGATAAAATGCGTTTTCGAAACCATCATAAACTATGTTCTAAGAACGTTTTCATTAAAACCCAAATTTTAAAATAAAACTTGTCTTAATCGAAAACGAAAAAACTCTTTCATTAATGAAAGGCGTTTGTTTCCTTTGTCCTGTGGGTTAAGTGGAGTTGAGCGTAGCACTATAGCTACGCACTGGGCAATTGGCGATCATATAGGATTTACTCTCGTAGTAGTGTTCCGCTGACGTAATTTTGACCATCTGTGGAAGCAAGAACTCTCCAGTTTCGGTAATTCCCAGAGGTACTAATTTCGGAACAGGGAGGAGGCTTCGTCCAGTGGGATTATAGCAGAATTATATATTCTTGTCGATTTCATTTTCCTTACATTATCGGGTTTTTACAATCTCGATCTGTCTAATAATAATGATAAAAATGCATAATAGAGATGTTTCCTCAACAGAGTGGATATATCAATATCTATAAATTATGACAGGATTTCATAAGTTACTAGATTTTATTTGTTAAAAATTTCGTAGTTGATTATACGAGTTTGGACAATTACCCGTTAACGCCCGAATTAATTTTGCAAAATATTATTAGCTGATTATTTCACTTCTAAATTAATATAGACAACTAACAGTAAAATATATTAACTTAAACAATTCTTCTGATAGTTTTAAATTTAAAGCCTATCCTCATTTATTGACGTTTACTATTCTAGCGAAAAAACTTCGAGATAGAAAAACTTAGAGATAACAGATTAATTTCCTATTATATGTTGACAAAGATCTCGAAAGTAAAGTATTATAATATATATTATTATTATACAACTTGATTTAAGTTAGTATACCTGCGCAAAAAAGCAAATATATGTGCGACAAATGAAAAATCATAAAATAACTATCCAAATTATGAAATAATAATTAATAGTAGGCACATAAAACTTTCCGGGATAATTTAGAATGACGCTATAAACTGTCACTAAAAAGCAGAAACCATTCCAAAGAACCACAAAAAATATACGTGCCATTTTATTAGCTGTCTTCAAATGAGGACACTGGGCGCTAACGGGTTAATAAAGGCTTTATCAAGATAATTTTAAACTCTTTAGCCGATATAAATTGATTTTAATGGTAGATTTTTTGGCATAAAATTTGTTTTCAAAACTTTTAAAAAGAAAAAAGGAAGCTAAATTTAACATTTACATCAAAGTTATTTTAATTTAATTCCGTAAGAGCTGAATCAGTCAGAAATATTTATAACTTTATTGAATTTGTATTCAATGGCAAATTTTAATCGAATTTCGAAGTTTATTTATGAAAATATTTAAAAATGGTCTTAAGAAACACGACGTTAAACCATTGTGATTAATATGGATTTTTAGATAGAGTATTGTTAATAAAATATTGTCGTGGAGATATAGATATTGTTTGAGACAAATACTGATATTTACGACATATCCCATGCATGAATATCTTATATATATCATATTTATGGAATAACTGGCTCCCTCTCAAACGATCGAAATTTTCATTATGTAACTTTTATTCTTAGCACATGTATAAGAATATATACATGCATGTGAACATAGTGGTATACTGCATCTCATTTAATGCATACAAATATACAGAGTTATATTTGAATATAATAAACGAGAACTTAGTGCTTTACAATAGCTTGAGAAAGATACTTTAACAAATATAGTCCTTTTATGTATATCAGTTTCTAATAAATCTTGGATGATGTCAGCTAATGACGTCAAATGCTTTCAGATGCTACCTTATTGCGTCAAACGTCCAATTGAAAACCTATGTTGGTTAGTACGAAGCCCTTACGAATAAAGATGACAGTTAAATTCTTCACTCTTGAATAAATTTGTAGCAGGCTAAAGATAACTCAAAACAAAGGGTACGCAACCGATTATTAAAATTATCTATTGAAACAAGTTAATAAATATTTTAAATTTTTTATGTAAAATATTTTTCTCTTTATCGTAAAATATGTTACAATATATTCAAAATTATGTATTTTTTTTTTTTTTTGCGATTTCACACTTATATAATTTTAATATTCAAAAGCTTATTATGTTTCGCGACAAATTGTTCGTTTATTCAATTTTATACTTTTCAAGAGTCGTTTATTTTATGTATTATTATTTATACTTAGGGAAAATTGCTCTAACAGATGGAAATGGAAAATAATTTTAAAAACATATACAGTCGGTAACAAAAGTCTCCGAACACTAGCGAAAATTCCTAGATAAAAAAAGTACACTTAATACAGTTTTGTTGAATAAATCCTTGTCGAATCCTGTTTTAAGACTGACTAAGAACAGGATTCGACAAGGATTTATTTAACAAAACTGTATTAAGTGTACTTTTTTTTATATAGGAATTTTTGCTAGTGTTCGAAGACTTTTGTTACCGACTATACCTCGGTGGAGAATCCGGAGATCATTAAGCAGTTTAAATAAAATGTATTAAAAATTATATTTTCTTTTTCTTTTTATAAATTCTGATTTCGCAAACGATATTATAACAAATTTGCTTTTGCAGAAGCAGGATCTGATTTCCACCTTGGCCAGTAGGCTCGGTCGGTTTGTTTGTTTGGGTTTAATGTCGCCCATAGTGCTGCGCAATGGGCAGTTGGCGACAGTCTGGACCTCACCCCCTAAGGATGGTCCAGAGACATGCTATTGGGATTTTGATCCTCTAGGGGGGATGTTTCCCCCGCTTTGGTGACCCCCCAGGGATATATTTCGGATGGAAATATGGAGGACTTGCAGCCATGACGGAATTTATTGTACGTGCATCAGCCACCATTAGTGTATACGACGATCTTTGGCCAGCTCAGTTATCGAACCCACAGTCTTCGGATTATGAGCTCGGCGCTCTACTGACCAGGTTCTCCTAGTAGGCTCGGATCTAGGCTTCACCGAATTTAGAGGCTCTAAAATTACCCTGTAATTTTATTTAAAATCTTCTTAAAATTTATTCATTTTTAATATTTAAACATTCGGTTAATTTCTTATCAGAAATCTGCACTTTGTAACCTATTTGGATCAAAAAGGTTAGAATTTCTGGCTCAAAATTTATATTTTCTTTAAGGCTAGGGTGAACCCCAGGTGCAACGTTAATCAATCCAACCCAAACCAACATTTTCAGTAATTAAACTGTATTCATATCTCTAAAATTGCGAACGCAAACCTATTTGTTGAATGATGATGAAAAATTAAATTCTTATGATCTGAAGTGAAGCGAAAACGTATTTTACCCTATGTTACGTGCCATGCTATATATTTTATCAGCGATATTATTTGAATCACTATAAGCTTATTAGAAAGCGGACATGCCCAGTTTTTAGTGAAAATGAGTTAATGCCACCAGTGTGTTCCTAACATATAGACGCATATTTTCTGTAAAAAGGAAACACATTTTTCAGCTGTTTTTTTGCTACAACTGCGGGGGCAGAACAAAAAGCCCTCATTCATTCGGACCATAATGGCGTTGGTAGAACTCGAGATTTTAAAGAAAATCAAAGTACTTTTTCCAATGAGAGGTCACTCCTACCTAACATGGGACCGAAATTTTGGATTAATTAAGAGGAAACTAAAAAAAGTATTCATAGGATATATACCAAGAAAGACATGTCCACAGTGCAAATACCCCCGATGACTACATTAATAGAGTGGTAAATGCTTCAAATATAGCTGTCAAATTCAGTGTGATCAAACTCAATTCTTCAATGGTTCATGACTATAAGCACAAGTTTCCCACTTACTACGATTTTTTTTTTTTTTTTTTTTTTTTTGTACCATTATTTTGAATATTCTTACAAAAATTCCGGTACTATTGTACAGTAGGCAGCAAAATTATCCGAGCACTAGCCAATAATTCCAATTAAAATAATAATAATAATAATAATAATATTGTTTTGTTAAATAAATCCTTGTGGAATCATGTTCTTAAATTGACTAAGAATAGAACTAGACGAGGATATATTTAACAAAGCAGTATTAAGTGTACTTTTTTTAGGCAGGGATTATTTCTAGTGCTCGGATACCTTTGCTGCCGACTCTAACGTTTGAGTTTATTGGTGGATTCATCCTCAGTCATTTTTGTTTGAGAAAGCATAATGATTCTCATCTCTGTCGCCGGAAAAATTATAACTTCAGAAAAATCCTATAAATATCAATAAAATGAAAGACCTTAAAAGTTTAAAGCAATTCATTCTGGAAAAGAAATTACACGATTTCCGGATGGAACTTTATGAATGGCCAACTCATTAAGAATTTTAGTAGCCACTGTAATTAAGTGTAATTAAGTGTTTTTTTTTTTTTTTTTATGTTTCTTCTACTTATACCATGTTGTATAAAGCAGTACATATCTTTTTAATGAAACGATTGGAAATAAAACACTGATTTTTGAGAATTACTGGAGCATATGTAGAAAATAAAGATGTTAAGCGGAAAAAGGAGACATGCCCACAGTGCATCGGCATATGTATTATTAAATGAAGAAAAAAAGCTCGAAGAAGTAACGGATGAATTTCTTCTTACCAATGAAAGAGGTGCTAAAACTGAAAATGGAGGTCTAAAAAAAGAAGCAAGCACTGATGTTGCTAGAAGCTCAATATAAAACTTAGATGAAATAAAACGTTCAAGAGAGAGACAGGCGTAGAATGTAAAATTTCTTCAGATATAGTGAATACATTTGCAGTAACAAACCCTAGCAAAATATATATTTAATAAACCCCTCTATATATGCATAATTTATGAAAAAGAAAGACAAATAACCGAAAATCATTTCTTTCGCAAAAAGCAAGGTGGTGAATTCGTGGGCACCTAATATACTCAGATTACTAAACTTAGTAGAGATGGTCTAAACAGTTAATTTTTAATAATAGATTACTTTGTCCCGCACTGCTTTTGGTAATATGTTCTAACAACCTATTAATTTTATAACCTATTACTGTTTAGTCGACATCTGATACCGTTTAGTTGACATCTGATTAAAATCTATTCTATTCATTTTGGAATATACAATATATATTTAATTACATGTGTTACGCATAGTGCATATGGTTAATGTTTCGATATCCAGAATTTTAGAACAATAATCTCCACTTTATCTAACAGTAAAATTTATGCTTTTTTAACAAACAGTGAACGCGATTACTAAATATGCTAATAAAAGTTAAAAAGTCGGACACAAATACTTATCTTGAATGTGTAAATGTAAGATTTTAAGAAACAGTAGTACCTCTGGTTTGAAAATCCAAACAGAATATTTCAAATAATACCGAGTAACACAAGTACTATTTTCTGTAACAAAGAATGCGCAATACACCATGCTATATAGACGTAAAACTGAATATTGTTAAAGGCTCTTTAAATATACTCTCTTAACCCTTCAACGCTTACTACTTAATTTATTTTAAAAATTACTAAACTAATTTTAAAAATGGCTTTTAGACACGTAGCTGATCATAAATATTCAAAAAATAAAAAATTAGCATTGTTCCTTTTTGAGAATTTTTGGTTTGAAACATCTATAAGTTAACTATATTAAATTCAAATAATATTTAATTTAATAAATAAAACACTTTGTAAGTAAACATTGTCGACTAAACAAACTCGTAAAAGTTGTTTCAGGTGAAAATAATAGTCCAGCTCTTCATTAAATGATAAAAACTAGACATGAGTGCATCATCAAACCAGCAATTAGCACCCGCGCATACTAAGAAATGTCAAGTGACTTATGCATTTAGCTTCCTTTAAACCATTACTTGTTAAATTTTGGAATAGTGCTGTTATCTACAGAACAGAAAAGGAACAAAAGTTTAAAACCTGATTAAAACATGGGAGAAATAATAAAAAAATCTACTGCATAAAAATGTTAAATTATGTCAAATGTTTGGTTTCGCTGCGAAACCAATGATCGTTAAGGGGTTAAATTAGAAAAAGTTGTTTTTTAAGTTTAAAATTTGTTCATATAAATTTCATGGTGCGATTAAAAAAAATCTTTAATGTTCTTATACGACAATAAATAATTGTTAGTCCTTTCACTCATATTAATCATCGAAAATAGCCCTGATAAAATAATAATAATAATAATAAATAAATAAAGTGACTCTCTAAAAACAGAGAAGCTAAAGTAATACTCTTCCCATCCTATGCTTGATACAAAATATTCTTAGAGATGCTAAAGTAATAAGTAGCATAAATTAAATTTTATTTATCATTGAATAGCTTAAAATAAATAAAAAAGAAAAAAAACTTTTTATAAAATGGAATAAGTTTTTGGAAGTAATCAGTATTAAGTAATAAATTAATTGCATTTTAAAAGAATCATAGTATTTTCTATTATCTATATGTGTAAGCAACTGTACAAATATTAAATATCTCTAGCCTTATTTTATTACACAAAACTTTTGTTGAATGCTAATTTGAACTTGTATCTTATCTTTTCAATAGTAATTAACCCTTTCAGGACCATAAGATTTCCAAGACTAAATATGCCAATACAACACAATATTTTAGCTATTGTGGGTGTAAAGTAAGAGAATATCACCAGAAAAACATAGCAGGGTGTATAGGTTTCCTATAATTTCATGGGAAATATTTTCCCCATGGACCATAAAAGTAAATAAACGAAGAGTTAGGTTTATTATATCGGTATTTTATTTATTGCTTTGTAATACAAATCTATTGCTTTGTAATATAAAAATTATCAGAAAAGTAAAATAAATAGCTAGTTATGGTATTCTACGAAACAATTTCGTTTACTTGTGAAGCACAAGTGGACATTGCACATAACACATTTATTATGCGTCCTATTTCCTATACTTTTTTTTTTTTTTTTTTTTTTTTTTATTCGTTCAGAAACACATTTGCTGCCTTGGACATACGTTTTATTTTGACATTCAGTAAAAAAAATATCGATTCAATAATAATTGAACAATCGATAACGATTTTTGTAGAAGGGAAAAATATTTCCCTTGGGCGTGAAAGGGTTAAAAAGCACAACACATTTATATTTCTTTTAATGGATACATTTATAATTACTTACAAAATTCTGACTCATCAATTTTCCAAAATAGTTTGTGGTACTTTTTATTAAGAGAAAAAATGAAAGAAGTCAGTCTATTATAGAAAAATTTTAGCACTTTATGCCACTGTCTTTATAAAAGAAATGTAAATCCATTATAAGGATATTTCAATATAAAATGTAAATAAGTTTATGTGTTTAAACATAAAAACTTCTTTACACACCATAAAATAAAGGGCAGCACTACCGGTTTTGAAAGGGAGTGATCATTTTTCTTCAGGCAAAAAATTCCTTTCGAAATCAGTAGGGCTTCCCTTTATTTTATGGTGTGTAAAGAAGTTTTTATGTAGTGTTTTCTACACCTGAAGAAGAAAGGTCATGTCTTTTCGAAACCGGTAGTGCTTTCTTTTATTTTATGGTGTGTAAAGAAGTTTTTATGTTTAAATATTTACTGTACAACAGTTCTTTGATTTACAATTAGATTTATGTAGTTTCTTGAAGTGTTTCGAACAATATTCTGTTATAAAACGGATTTCGTTAATCAATTATAAATTTATTTTTTCTTTTAAAATTAACTTCAAAATATGTATAGTGGAATCTCAATAACGATAACTCGCACCAAAAGAAGTTAAGTACTAATTTATGAGTTACTAAATTATGAGTTAGTAATTTATGAGTTATCGACATTTTATTATCTTAAAACTTGTTGATTTGTATATGTTGATGGACGCTGTTTTGTGACAGCATCCATGCTTTTTTTCTTTCACATTTTTTTTTTTTTTTTTTTTTTTTTTTTTTTGTGAATTTATATGCTTTTATATGTGCATTTTCACATGCTTTCATATGTGTGGATAAAAATATGTAAACATATTTGCCAATGAAGAGTAAAACAGGGAAATTTCACCATGGTCGATGATCAATGAAAATCATTTCATTAGTGGCCATTTTTTTTAAAACAAATAGTCACTTTACTTGCTTATTTTTGTTTCAGTCAAAAAAACTAAACAATTAACTTTAAAATTTTTTATCAATGCTGTCAACTGATCTGCTGATCTATAGCCACAAGCACCTTTAATCTGCAATTCACTTTTTGAATGTAAGGCATGAAATTAGTTGCGGCAAAATTTTCGGTGATAACTCATTTAGTAATTTATTTGCTTTTTTACTTCTTTAATGCAAAATTAGTGTTTTATTTTGCATTAATTTAATTGAATTTCCAATTTTATTCCTATTTCTTTATGGACCATAACCTACAATATAACTTTTACTTTATTAATTCAATACATAACGATGTTATTATTTCTCTTAAGACTAACAGTTGAACATTTTATTACTTTGCAGTTGACAAATTTATTTTAGTACATAAAGAATTTTGAGAAATCTAAAGAACCTTTCATTTCAGAATGATAAATTGTATTTACAAGATAATTTTTTTTTTAACATAATGTAAGGTATTGAAACAAATATGTTCAATAATAATAATAAACACATAAATCTAATATTTATTGATAAATTAATAATAACTAACTGACAATATGAATTTGTGTATTTAAAAAAAAATATATATATATATATGCTTGCTTTTTTTGCTTACGGTTTATACAATGATTTGTTTATTTTTATTTAAATTGGTGAAATTTCTAATATTAAAGAAAATATTTTCTTGTAAAATATATTTGAAGTCGTTATGCATGCATTTTATGCATTAATCATGATAACTCAACTTGTATTTACAAATGAAAAATCGAGACAACTAATGACCTATAATTCGCAAAATTCTATAGTCTGAAAAAACGTTGGTCTCTTTAATCAGACACTTCGGATTAAAGAGAGTTAGTTAACTGTACTATTAAAGTAAAATTTAATAGTCAGTATAAGTATGAGTGATTTTCAGAGATCAGAAGTAAAATGGGTTGAAGATAGATAATTAATTAGATTTTTAGAGTTTTTGAAAATCTGAAAAGCTTTCATGGAAATTTTTTTCCCCCAATGGCATGAGAAAATGTCAAACTCTTACAGAATAACAAGAATCACGAATAACATAAATTCATGGAAATAAGTGAAAAGAAGTAAAAAAGAAATTATATTAGTGAGAGAAAAGTAAAAGCAATGATCATTAGACCAGATAGCTTCTGTCTGAAGCAATGGAAAATTTAAACAGTTTATAGCTACGTGCAATTTAACGGTGCTCATTAACTTTATATTTCAAAAGTATCCTAAATTGGCCAATAAAACCTAGATTGTAAGAAGAATAATGAAAAAACAGATGCCGTACCAATTTTCAGTGTGATTTTGTTGACAAATGTAAAGAGATTTTGAAACCAAAAAACAAAAGAATTTTAAGAACTGTGAAAGACTGAATGAATAGAAAAGGCAAGAAAGTAGAATTGACAAACGTCATTCGAGTGTGATATTGAGTGTTTAGGATTATTAAATGTATTCAAGGATTATAAATTACAGAAAAAATTATACACTCGAGTAGGACATTTTATGTAACGTAAATCATTGGAAAGATTAATAAGATTAGTGAAAATGTCTAAACCACGATAAATGCAAGAATAGTAGGCAAGCATTGTCTGTTGAGAAGAATAATTAGATAGAGCATGTGGAGAAAGAGAGACGGAGAAAGACTTTTCCAAAGACACTGGTGAATCACCATTGTGTTTCGATACCAACGAAAAGTGAATCGTTTCTTTCTCCTCAGCAGAAAATGGTTGTCTTTTATACTAACGTTTATCGGGCTTTTATCGCAATAAAATAATATTCTTAAAAAGTAAATTACTAATAATATTAATTTTATTTTGTTATAAAAATAATTATTAAATAATGTTTCTTTTCTTATTTCAGGGTGTTTCACCGAGTCGGCTTTTCAGCGCATTTTATCGCAATGCTATGAGTGTTTGCTACATAAAATTAGACATAAATATCAATTAGTAATATGAATGTTTAAGAATATTTGAAAATATCTTATGCATTGCATGAAATATATTTTATTTGTACGACTCATTGTAAAAGTGATGTAACTCCATATTTTTTAAATATATACAGTTTTGCTTAATTGTATCACATTTTGTCACATCTTTCATTATAAAAAAAGAAAAAACTCCAATAATTGCATTAAAACCCCATAAATGACATTCCATGTTTTTCTCAGAAAACTAAAACTTCTAAATATTCATTATAAAAATGAAGTTTCTAAGTTACTTCAAATTATTTTTAATATAATTTATAAATTCTTACAACTATGATTTGTATCAAACACAAAAAATCGATAACGCTTATACTTAATCTTGACTTATTTTCCTATGCATAAATTTGAAAAAAGCTCGTTATTTCAAAATCAATTTCCAAGGAGATAATTCACTTTTACAATGAACAACCCATTTCATGGCAGTGTTTCGGAGAATATTTTCTTCAAATTTAAACAATGTTTTACAAATCTCAAAACAAGAACAAAATAATAATAATAATAGTAATAAATTATGTTAAAAATAAATAAGTAAATAAAATAAAATACTGTGATTATGTAAAACAAATGCAATACAACATATTTCTAAGCTATCTCAAATAGCTATGAGAAAATTCAGAATTATACCAAGTAAAATTTATAGTTATTAAGGTTTATTACAAATCGTAACTTGAAATATGTCGTCATTTTATTTGTCAAAATTCATATGGACTTAGTCCATATGACTTTTGATTCCTTTATTCTCCAAAATTGCCAGTATTCTCCTTAGTTCTCCAGAACTGCCAAAGCAAAATTATGTTTGTTTACAAGATATTTATTTGGAATTAGCTGATTCGATAAGGATTTATTTAACAAAGCAGTTTTAAGTATACTTTTTTACATAGGAATTTTTGCTAGTGTTCTGACACTTTTGTTACCGACTGTAGAACTTCATGAAATGATGAAATAGAATTTTTGGTTATTTGTTTTAATTTACTGAAGTTCTATTTCTTTCCGTTTAAGTTCTTTTTCTTCTTAAAATAATATTGTTAAAACTCGCTCATATTATGTGAAATTGCGAAATCTAAATAAATCAGAACTGTTAAAAAAAAAAAAAAAAAAAAAAAAAAAAAAAAACTGATTCTTTCTTTAAGAACTTTAACGTTGAACAGTAACAACTTGAAAGATGAGTCTCACATAAAAAAAAAAAAAAAAAAAAAAAAAAAAAAAAAAAAATCTGGTGTGAAACAACCACACCACTTCCATTACCCACAGTCACACGTATTATATGCATTTTTGAGAGATGTAATCAGAAAACATAAAAGTGACCTAAAGGAGTAGAAACCTAAAATTTTTCCGGTAAGAGAAACTTATGAAGACATATAAAACGAAGCTTACATATAGCGAGATAAAAAAATAAGAGAGAAGAATGGTAGAGTTATTTTTTGAAACACAAATTTTCGAGATTTGAAGATGACCTACCTAAGCAGGATGACTGTTAATTTTTCTCTAATAACCGCGTAATGCACGAGAAAGAAATGGATTTATATAACAATTTTCAAGAAAACCGTTAGAGCCGTTTTTGAGATACCAACTTTTACAAAAAATCAATTATTGACCGGAAAACAATAATTACATACAAAAGTATACATAAAAGTGAGTTAATATGGCGAGTTTGAAGAAAATCCGTACAGCCGGTTTCAAAAACGTGCTTGCAAGACCTGAAATTGAGCTATTTATACAGGACGCCTATCAATTTTTATGAACTAGCCAACTATATCATTCAAAAGTGCATCTAATAGAGTGTTTATATAGCAAATTTGAAGAAAATCGTTAGAGCCGTTTTTGAGATAATGACTTCCGGTCCAACTTCCGGTCTCCGATGGCCCACTTTCGGTTTTTCAATTTTCACCAAAATTTGAAAAATTCATCTGTACACCAGACCTGCCTTAATTCTGAAGTTTTGTAGATCTTTATTATTTTCGGAGCTATAATAGCCAGAAGATTCCATACACACACACACACACACGCACGCACACACACACACTGACCAATTGCCAAAAACCACCTTTTTGGATTCAGAGGACCTTAAAACGTGTAAATCAGGTGAAATCTCGATATCGAATTTATGGACCAAATGCAATACTTCCATTACCTACGATAGTAGGGTAATGGAAGTAAAATGATATTAATAATAATTTTCTTTAAAACCCGAAAATTTAATATTTTAAATAAAAATAAAATATTTGTAGTTTTATTTTGAATATGATTTCCGCGAGAAGAATTTTGAAAAGTATGGCGATTATTATTAGCTATCAAGAATTTCGTGGAAAAATCCTGAAAATATACCGTCTTATGCATCTTATTAAATTGCGTAATAGCTTGTTTTCTGTCTAGAGACTTGTTACTACAAGATGCATGAATTTTCATCATGGCTTAAATTTGATAAACTTCAAAAAAAATTAAAATGCGTATTGTTTACCATCTAATGTTGGACCATTGATCTTTTTGTTCGTAAACAGCTGCTGGGAACGTGGTCACTGTTTTTTTCCTTAACAGGAGCATTAACTCAGAAAACATCTTGACCTTCTGTCCCATAAATTTCATGACGCAACACGTCAAGGGTAATATTACACAAATAAAAAATTTAGTAACTTTTAAATCCATTTTTCAGCACCGAACTTTCATTTTGAAATGAAAAATTATTTTATAACATTTAAGTTATAATTATGATAAGTATAATTGATCTTAAGAAAATAAAGATTGTTGTAACTTAAAAAAAAAAAAAAAAAAAAAAAAAAAAAAAAGAAAAGAAAAATATAATTAGACAGTTTTTTCCGTGATTTTTTTTCTTCAAATCATTTTTAGAATTAGTTTAACATTATTAAAGAAATGGTTAAAATATTTTACCACATGTTTTTACGCTGAACTCAATCAAGCAAACCAAATAGGTATGAAATAAAAAGTTACTTTAGGAGATACCGTATTTTCGTAGTATAACGCGCAGGTCACCGTTACCGTATAACGCGCAGGTCACATAAAGGAGTTACACACCAGAAAATTTAATTTACAAATAAAGCTATATTTGTAAGAAACAAAATCTTGTTAAAAGATAGCTTTTACTATAAATTTAAATTTCGGTGTATAACTCATTTAACAAACCTGCGCGTTATACGCCGGAAAATGCGGTAATAATAGATTAATTGTTTCACTATAATCTCAAAAGACTTTATACGATCTCGCTGTAAACTGTTCCGGAATATAAATTTCTGATTTCTGGGAAGCGTTTAATGTATTTAAAGCTAGCGGTGGAATCTGTCAGGTAAAGACTCGGAGAATTGGTACGAAAAACGTATAGAAAAAGTCGACTCCATTATCTAACAGTAGATCCTATAAGACTATTGTTTTATTATCGAATCAGAATATGATCTACAATATATATATATAGGCCATCTTTACCCTTCCCAGTGGATGGGTTTGTAATGTAAAGGTTTAGCTTTGTGAATGATGGCTAATTACACCAGGCAGTACAGAATCTTCCTCGTAGCATACAGAGATGCTGATCTCAGAGGTTCGTCTAACTCCGATTGAGACAATCAGCAATACTTACTGTCTGATAAGACTGCCTCAATCCCACGGAATCTGTTAGTTTAACTTACCCCAAGGACCATTGTCAATATCCTTGGATCCTGAATCCAAAATGTATAAAGTACTAATAGTATTGACTTGAAAGCTTTCGGAAACTACCTTATTTGACGTGTTGGCATTTGTATTCAGGTTCTCTAGCTCTGGGTTATATCCCGAGTTCTTAATAATACCAGATTTCGCTTCACGACCTGATGGCAAGAGCTGCATATGAGCATTTCGAATGAAAAGATGCATTATTCCCAACGCATTCACTCACCAAGACACTCTTCATTCACAGAGAATGGTATTGACAGATGCCCGATTCCCCTTTTTCATAAATCTTAGATAAATACCCATTATTTGGACAGTTTCTGTTACTGTTTTACCATTGTTAGCTTGTTTTGGCCATGACCTAACACACCGATGCTCTGTATTGGTATCGACCTAAAATTTTAAAGATAATTAGTTAACTGAAAAGCATGGAACTTGGAACATAACGTTACCAATGTATAATAAGTTTTGAAGAAATTGCATTGCATACGCAATTCTGATTGTATGAATATTGATGAATGAATAAAAAATGATATATCCAAGTTACAAATGAAAAACTGCATTCAAACACAGAATTTCAAACAATTTCAGATACACTTAACTAAAACCGTTTTCCTGAAAGACGTATATTCAGGGATTGCTAAGTTATATGCAAAGCTTAAGGTATCTGACTGGCCCAAATTGAGCATTTTGACAGAAATTTGTGAAAATTTGTTTGTTACTTCATTTGGAAGTGCAATATTTAAACCTGCCTTTTATCTATGTGTAAAAACATTTGTCCTGACTGATTAAAATGTTTGCTTTAAAATATAACTAACCAAATACCTAAGAACCAGTTTCTTTAATTTTAGAAATTTTGTCCTCAGAGCAGGGGGGTAGAGGGGGGTTAAAGGGAGCAAAACGTGATTTGACATACCGCTTCAAATCTCCGACAAAAAAGCAGATATCCATAGTAGTAATTCTGAGATTTTTATTTAGAAATATAGAAATCATCGTAAATAATTCGAAATTTAAGAATTTTATTAAAATGGGGGAATAGGGCTAAATTTTTATACACATGCATTATGAGAATTTTTGCATTGGAAATAGTGTGGAATTATATGAATACTAAAATACAAACTTGACCTTAACAAAATTAATCAGTAAATTAGGATAAGGTATCGAAGCGGGGTGAGAGTACCATAGTGTTTGAGGCATTTCACTCTGCGACCGTGACGGGTGTTTGGATGAGTTCATTGGATATATTATGCTCTACCATATACAAATTTATGAATGGAAATATATGGTGGGAAACTCAGCAAAGTCCACCTATGTCAATTAGTTTTTTTTTTTTTTTTTTTTTTAAACTTAAAAGTTGAGGTTGAGTAAGTTTTACGTCGCATTAATGTTACACTATGGGCGATATACGACAGTCTGAGATTCACCCCTAAGGAAAGTTCGGAAAGATAACATCACAATTTTATTTAAACTTAAGAGGTTGAAGAGCTGTAAAAGAAGAAGAAAAAAAATAATTAATGCTTCATAAAAAAAGGTTGACTGAATCTACAAGAAATGAACAAGATTTTTGTATTTATTATGAAATGTTTTAATTATATTTAACATTCTGGGTAATGAATTTATTTTGAGCTTTAACAATGCTTAAAATTAAAGTCGGATATACGAGTGTTCTTTGTTTTATTGTTATTTTTCATCATATTACATTTTCTTACCCATATATTTCAGAGAAAATATTGTTTATGAATCAAATTTTTAAATTGAATTTTTGTTATATTTACGCGTTTTGAGGTTTTGTGAAATCCAAAATTTATGTTTTCAGCGGTTAGTCTCTCTGTATGTCTGTCTGCGGTCCGTTATCATCATAACTAAAAAAAAGAAAAACTATTGTATTAACAGGAAGTCAAAATTCGGTATTCTTATTATGTATCGTACGTGGGGGTATTTAAAACTTTCTGTTATGATCGGACAAATGGTTCGTGTACAGAAAACTACAAAATACTTAAATGCATTACATATTAACGAAATTTTTTCGTCAGTATGTTTACCGTCTTCACACTGCACTAAACAAAATAAAGTTGAGATATATTACGTTTTATATATGCAAAATCGTGTTTCACCATGGTAAATGGTAAGAAAAGTATTTTTCCTTTTCTTACAGAATCACATATTGACTCAAGGTGCATTTCATGTTGTGTCATGTATTTCCCCCACATTTTTAATGCTGTGTTAAACTTAAAAACACTCTTTAGTGTAAATGTAATTTATTAATAATGTATAGGCCAATTTTAAATTAGTCAAATAAGTGTCAAAGAATGTAGTAGGCAAATTTTTCTGAATAATTTGATATAAATTGCAAAATCTTTTAAGAGACTTAAATTTTATATGAGTGCTACTACCAACTGCAACGCGGAGGAGAAGGGAGAGGGGAAGTTTGAGGGAAGACCACAGACGGGTAAATATGTAAGTGACGAAATATGTAAAAAAAAAAAAAAAAAATACTGGTCAAATTATTTAAATAATTTAGTTAATTTAACTAGTTATCAAATTCGCTTTTGTCTTTTGTTGTAGCAAATTATACTGCGCTGAAAAAAAAAAAAAAAAAAATAAATAAATAAAAAGAAATTCGAGCCCTGATACCATTTTTGCTGATTCTTACGTAATATGACCTCCTGAATCCGAATATGACCCCCATTTTGCCCAATCACACACCGTTTTCTCGGGATGCCACCCCTCCCCCAATTTTTATCACTGTATGGTAATTTTATGGCTATAAATTTGATTTGGAGAATGGTAAATAATTATTTTAAAACTTAAAAACGAAAATATATAATGTATAATAAATAATAATAATAAATGATTAATAAAATATAATAAATGTAATATATAATTTGAGTGGCAAATCCCCCCCCCCCAAATGTTTCCTTTGCGGCAAATGTTCATGTTTTAGAATTTTCCAACTCTGTAGCCCCTCAGAAGATATTTAATAGTTAAAATAATCCTTTACCTCTCTACAAATCAAATTTATAGCCGTAAAATTACCGAAAAGTAATAAAAATATAAAAATAGGGAAGTGTCCCTAAAAAACGGTGGGTGATAGGACAAATTGGACGTCATATTCGGATACATAAGAATTTGCAAAAATGGTGTTGGGGCCGATTTTCACGCAGAGCAGTGTTATTTATATGTTTGTCTTTCGTTCACATTCTTATATATATATGTTATATATATAAAGTTATTCAGAGAATGTTTTTGCCCACGCATGTCTTTACAGGGTGACAAGAAATAACTTGGACGAAGTTTCAAACCAAATATCTGTAACTACCACTATCGCAAACTCATTTTGGAAGATGTTGGCTTACCTTGGTCGCAAAAGTTCTTTGGAAACAAAAGGAGATTCGCTGAGATTCGCTTGATCAGATTCGCTTGAGAGTTCTGTTCCAACCTCCGTTGAGAACAGACGTTCTTTCTTGAGCTCCGCGCTGCGCCATCTATCGGCATAAGCCTAGTCTGTATTCCACAAGAGTGCAAGTTCTACTGTGAACCAAAGGGCCTTTTTCAAGGCCAATATCTGAGGTGATCAGTAGTCTTCACTCGAGAAGAAAATCTTTTCTATTGTGCATCTCATTTCATTAAATCTTAGTAAAACTTAGTTCTTTTACTAAAAATGGCTTAAAATAGCCAAACATCTATTCTGATTGATAAACCAGTCACGTGCACCTACTTCAGAGATGTGGATCTTCGGAGCCTGTCTACTGATGGAGCAGAGGCAGAGATGGTTAAGCTACGTGCTGTTATAGCATGCAATGACGCAGCCATCTATAAATTAAGACGCAAAGAGCTGGATGAAGCTGCTTCAACCAAGCTCTCCTCACACGTCCAAGAAAGATCCCTTGCTTGGCAAGCCTCTTCACTTCTTTCTCAGGTGAGCGGCCTCAGTTTATATTTTACTCCACCACCACCACCTCCTCCTATTGATAATTTCAAAAAGGGCGATAATAAGGATAGAGATAGTAATAATAGTAATTCTAAATTCAGTTTGGACGTAAATTTTGAGGAAAATTCGGTGAGCGTAAGTCCGAATAACGTGGCGCCATCTTCCGGCATGGAAGTCGTCGAGAACGTTATCCAGGTCAAGCGCTCACACTCTCAACAGGTTGGCAGCAACCCTGATTCCGATGGGGAGGGGAATTGGGAAACTGTAAATTATAGGAAGAAGAAGGCGAAATCAATTGTTAATAAGAATACTCAGGCTAGCACCTCTAATTCAGATAATAGTAATGTCAATAATGAAAATAAAACTAAATCCAGCAGAATTCCTGTCTTCTATATCCTACCGCCCCATTGGCAGATACTGCTGTCTGGCATGAGGAACTTAGTTCCGAAGCTGGCCAGCAAAGCCCATGGGCGCTTCTTAAAATTAAAGGTCGAGAATGAGGACGATTATCGTAAAATACAGACTTACCTCATTCAAGAAAACAAAAATTCAAATCTTTCTTATTGGATTCGGAAAAAAGTCTGAAGGCGGTGATTCGGGGACTCCCCATCAACACTCGTCCTTCGGACATCGTTCAAAATTTAGAGATTGAAGGTTTTATGGGGATCACTGTGACTCAGATGTTCAGAGGACCAGTATTCAAAAAAATTCTTATGCCACTGTTTCATGTGGCAGTACCAAAAACACAAGTTGAGGTTGAGATCCCAAGTAGCACAGGAACGTTCTGTGAACGTCTAATAACGGTTTCAATAGTTCAAACACCGTGTTTCGTGTCAAAAGAACGTTCTAAAACACGTTCAGAAATAGTATTATTTAGAACGTTCTGAAAATGTTTGATTTGTACCATCTATAAAACGTACAATTCTAGTTCTATATAGAACGTTCAAGTGTGACACCGTCATAACACGTTCTGTAACAGTGTAATTATAACGAATATGACAAAATGACTTTTTAGTACTATTGGTTGGGAAAATAGGTTAATCATGAAAATTTTTGACTTCAGTTTTTGATTTTTTTACACGTTTTGTGGCGTGAGGAATCCGGAAGTCAAAAGGTTGGTATGGTATCTGTTAATGTGTATCGGCTTCGGCACCTATTAGTGTGATAGCCCGTTAGTTCATGTACACGATATCTCAAGAACAAATGATTGCAGAGAGATCGGACCAGTTTTAAAATATCACTTATGATATTGATAAGAATCTTATTGAGAGATTTGCAACATTCTAATTTAAAAACTTCGTAAGTTATTCGAAATTTATAACTTTTAGCATGATAGAGAATAGAGCATTTTTTACATTTTCAGTTTAACGTTTTGTTAGCACGTCAGTAAAGAATGCTTCTTAATAATCAGTAGCGGTGAGGTGAAAAAAAATTACAAAATTTTAAACTCATGGAAAAATTTTGTGGATTTTGTATTTCAGGAATCAATGTATGGAATTCAACCAAACTTGTTACAATATTAGATCTTGCCCTAAATTGGAGTTTATTTGAATTTCATTTGGGATATATCGTCCGATAGATTGCGGTGCTATGCAATGAAACCCTCCATTTACGGGACGGCTATATCTCAGCTTCTATAGTGTACAAATGCATTAAACTTGATATATTGGCATGTATCATCATAACCTTTGCTAATACAATTTGGATGTATACATTGTCCAACAGGTGGCGTTGCTAATCTGCAATTTAATCCTTTTAACGGAAAGGCAATATTTTAACTCTTGTGATTTAACAATAAATTTTGTGATACACTGAAGTTATAAGTGAAATCGATTTTATGTAAAGCTTTACTGGTCCATTTTGGATGCACATCGGCCAGCAGGTGGCGTGGCTATGTTGCAATTTAATCTCATAACGGAAACGGAAAATCTCAACTTCTGTGATTTATAAATATTGTAAATTTGGTAAGTGAAATTAATATTACGTAAAACTCTACAGATTGCCTTTGGGTGCATATCGGAAGACAGGTGGCACTGCCACGTTCCAAAATTTTCCATTCACAGAAAGGCTATCTATCAGCTTCTGTAATATATATACTCACCAAACCTTCTGCGTGACATACATTTGATATATATTATTGATTCAATTTGGATGTATAACGAGTAATAGTCAAACAGTTTTTTTTTATTATTATTATTCATAGGACATTGTTTTTTCCCCTAGGAATAAGTATACATCATCCCTGGGGGATGGGGGAGGGGTGGATAAAAATTTTCACTATGATTATCTTTCAAAAGAATTCGATATCACCCTTAAAACGAATAATTGAAACATCGTTTTCTGATGATTTAAAACAAATTTACCGTTTTTTTTTTTCATTTGTAATAATAATAATAATAATAAACCCTTAGAAAAATACATTTTCTAAGATCTTCTATACAGCATAAAAATGATTGTCTTCTGTCATGAAATTCTATGCATTCCCCAGACCCAGAGTTTAGATACAAAAAGCTAATCACGGATGTTATTGAATAAGTAATATAGTGCTTTACGCGAGTTTCAAAGAAAATCACGGGAAAACTCCGAAAACCTAAGTCGACGAGCGTGACCAGGAATCGAAACCAACACTTCCCGTCTGTAAGGTTCGAGAGTAGAACCTCGCGGTCTCTAATACTCATCGGGAAGTTACAGAAATGAGTTTTTTTCTTCTTTTCTTTAAGTTATGGTTCTATTTAAGTTTAAATGTTACTGATAAATTATCAATATTGATCATGTTGTTAAATCATTACTCTGTTTGATTGGTCTTATTTTATTTTATTTATTTTCACTGAATATTTTGTTCAATACTGAAATATACACTAAAACAAGATATGCTTTTCCGTTTAATTCGAGATTTTAAAATGGAAAAATAAAGTGATCTCATAAGTTTTTAAAATACTTTATAAAAACTTAAATAATTGTTTAACTCCACTAAATTTTTCCTTAAAATATTGACTATATGTTTTCTACAGCTATAAATGCTTAATAAATTTCTGTTTCAAATGTTGAACATTGAAACATGATTATTGCGGATGCAAGAAGGGAGAGCAGATGGTAACATCGACATCTGTGGATTGCATTTATTTAATTTTCGCTGACCGTGCAACTGCAAAGTCAAACGCCAGGCGCGGCGCTGGGTCTATTCTGGCCTGTTCGCTTCGTTAGGTCTTGGGAAAGTCGTGTCGTTATGTGAGGCGGTAATTTTAAAACATGTAATCTGATTTGTTCAGTTTTAGCGTTATAAAGACTAGGATAAGCTTTAGAAAAGGTAAAAATGTAATATTTTTAACCTGTAATATTCTCTATGTTCTATTTATTAAAGTCTTATTTTAATATCAATTAAACAATCATTTTCATATCTGCGTAAGTTCTTAAGCCTAACTTTTGGTACTTGAAAGCAACGATGAATCGCAGAAAAAACTGCTCCTGTTACAGACAACCGCTTAGAAATTATGGATTCATTTTATTAATTTAGTCTTCTGAGATGGAATTTGTTAAAATAACTATTTTTGGTTATTATAATTCTGAATGAAGCATGAAGAAGTCACAAAGACTTTGCAAGATAAGAGCTAATAATTTGTTAAAATAACTATTTTTGGTTATTATAATTCTGAATGAAGTATGAAGAAGTCACAAAGACTTTGCAAGATAAGAGCTAATTTTAAGTGAATGCCTTTCCGACTGGTCATTGTGTATTTTAAAATGCTAGTTGGAAGGATGTTTTCTTGAAGAAAATTCTTATGAAAATTCAGAAGGTTCGTAATTCTTTTTTTCTTTTCTTTTTAAATTCTGAAGTATTTATTTAATGTTTATATGATAATATATATACAATCTAGGTTATGCAAATTGCACATTTTTAAAATAATATCCTAAGTTTCACTGACTTACAATTTTAAATATCTCTTTACTGTTATTTATTAAATAAAATATATGAAATTGTTTAACTGCATAATAAAACAAAGATTCAATTCAATTTTATTCCACATCTTTATAAAAAAAAGATATTCTGTTTAAAAAAAAGGACGATTTACTATATTATTTATTAATACTAATAATATTTACATTTATCAATTATTTAATATGCCGTGATAGCATAATTACATCAAATGAGGTAAAAATTGCGTTGACTCAATTTAAAGAAATTTAAACATTTAAAGAATACCAATTACATTGCCATGTGGAATAAATTTAAATACCTGCAAACATCTTTTTTGTAAACTGCTGCTGTAAACTGAAAATATTTATACACACATGCACTGAAATTTAAAAATATGAAGTATGTTAAATATTTTAGAAAAATATTTTGATTAAAAATATATATATGTATTTAAGTATTTGGAAATTTTTAAAATTTCCTCCTTCTAACTAATTTTTAATTTTTTGTTTCAATTTCTTATTATTATAAATTAACAATATATTCTAAACTCAATTATATATTATTTTAGCGGTGTATTGGTACATTCATTTTTGAAATTATTTTTTATGTTGGAATATTAAAACTTTCTATGAACTTCAGCATTCAAATATATTTATAAACTATCCATGGACTTACAAAGTAGTACCCAGAAATGTTTAGAATATACAGGGTGCAAAGTCGAGAGCAGGCCTTTATTTGCGCAACAATTGGTCTCAGACGTCCTCCAATAAGAAAATGTATTTAAAAAAAAATGTAAGAATTCATTATATGACATGTTTAAATTTAAAAAATCAATTTATTAAAACTCACAAAAACTGATAATTTTTATACAATTTTCATGACACTAATAGTGAAAGTTGAGTTCCAACCTAAAAAACCTATATAACACAAAAAGTTTCACTTTTGTGCACCCAAAATTGTCTGAGATAGTTAGTTTCAAAATTTAGGATTATTTCGCATTTTCTCGGGCTTTATTAAAAAGTCAACGAAAAATTCTTTAATAAACCCAGGGAAAATGCAAACAAAGTCCAATTAGGATTTTTAAACCGATCCCTTATTGAAGGCCGAAATATGTTAGAAAATCTAAACTTTAAATATCTTGTTCCATTTTGGAAGAGTATAAATGAAACTTCTTGTTAGGATGAGTGTCAATTTTTCTAAATATCACTATAGGGATCTGGGACTGTACAAAAATTTAGTTTTTGTAGTTTTGAAAAAATAGATATTTTAAATTTAAACATGTCATACCGCAAATGCTCATATTTTTTAAAACATTTTGTAACTGAAACTATATGTTTGCGACCAATAGTTGCGGAGATAAAGACATTCTCGTGACTATCTTTGCACCCTGTATTTAAAAAAAATTAATATATATATGTATAAATGAATTTTTAATCGTAGTTAAAACCAGGCAACCGATATAAGATCTCTGAAACCACATAGAACAATGAGAAGGAAATTACAACAAATTTAAATAACCTGTGGAGACTGATTGTGATTTATTGAAACATTTATTTTTTGTTTAGTGATTTTTATTTTATTTAACTTCAATCTAATCATACATTTATTCCTAGATTATTCGTTGCAATTTTAATAATTTTGCCGGTGCGTAAAAACGACATGAAACTCAAATCAAAAGATACAAACAAGCAACGAGAGAGAAAAAAAAAAAAACAGCATTTTTTTTTTTTTTTTTTTTTTTTTTTTTTTTTTAAGGAAAAACTCAGAACGGTGAAAAAGAAAAAAAAAAAAAAAAAAAAAAAAAAAAAAAAAACTCGTCAGTGGTGACCTTTTTCACCATTGAGCACCAATGTACGATTTCGTTCGTTAGCAGCTATAATAGCAAATCGCCAGCGGACACCAAATCGTACAAGAAATTAATTGAAGTTAAAAATGAAGAATAAAGTAGAATAAAATAAACTATTAATTCAAGAAATCAGAAAATCAAACAGAAAACAACTATAAAAAACAAACATTACTCACAGGATGATGCATTCGGAATCCCAAGGATTAAAACAAGCAAAATAATTCAAGAGTTTAGTTGTACATAGCAGATAAAGAATGATACAACACAGCAACAGGGATATGAATTACATTTTTTAAAATTCAAATAATGTTTGTGAAAATTTAACATACTTAATTTCAACGTATATGCATGAGAAACTCCATATTCTACGACAGTAATTCCCAAAAATTGTCATAACATCTCTATATACCTTAAAAAGTTCCTTAAATTTTTGCATTTAAAAAAAATTTCTTTTTTTCCCCTAATCTGAAGATAATGGCGTTATAGTATTAATTACGAAACTTAATTAAACACCATAAAAGGCAAGAACTCGCAGCTGCTAAAAAAAAAAAAAGAAAAAACCGGCAACGCATTCAACACACTCAACGTGCTTGTTTGCAGCTCTCGCGCTTACATTGTTCGCCTGATGAAGGGTTGTGTCTTCTTTTAACCCGAAACAATTGTTTCGAGTTCTTACATTTTATGGTGTTTATTCAAAGTTTTGTAATTAATACTATAACTTCATTATCTTCAGATCAGGGTAAAAAAAGAAATGAAAAAAAAAAAAAAAAAAAAAAAAAAAAAATGAAAAAATTTAAGAAATTTTTTAAGGGATAAAGAGACGTAATGACACTTTTTTCGGAAAACTGTCATAGAATATAGAATTTTTGATTCATATACGTTAAAATAAAGGAATAGTAAGTATGTTAAAATTTCTCAAACATTATTTGAATAATAAAAAAAAAAGTAGTTTATATTCCTGTTAATGTGTTTTGCTTCATTATTCGTCATCAGCTATGTACTTTTTAATAAAAAAAACACCACAAAACTAGCGTTGTAAAAATTATTACTTACAAACTTTGAATAAACACCATAAAATGCAATAAACTCGCAACAATTGTTTCGGGTCGAAAAAACACACGACCCTTCATCAGGCGAATAAAGTAAGCACGAGTGCTGCAGTCAAAGCGGCAACGCACCATTCAAAGTTTGTAAGTAATAATATGTACTTTTTACTTTTAAACGCCCGTACTGTGGTGTTTTTTTTTTTTTTTTTTTATAATGACGTCACAGTTTTTTTTTTTTTTTCTACACTATTTTAGAACGTTCACAGTACGTTTTCTAGAACGTTCTGAAAATGTGTATAACGTTTTGAAAACGTTCTAAAAACGTTTAGAACGTTCTGAGACCGTATACGTAGAACGTTCTCAGAACGTTTCTATAACACCGATGGTAATAGTTACACGTTCATTGAACGTTCTCTGAACCGTACTATTGTCCTGATTCAAGATGGACAAATAGACGTCTATAACACGTTCAAAGTGAACGTTCTTAGAACGTGTTTGTAGAACAATTTTTGAACGTCCAGAGAACTTTTCGGTGCTGCTTGGGATAGATGCCATATTTTCGATCACTCAACTGATGGGAACAGAAGTCACGGTCGAAGCTTACCGTGCCCACAAAGGACCCTCACAGTGCTTCAACTGTCAGGGCTACTTCCACTCCGCAAGATCTTGCAATTTGCCGCCCCGGTGTGTTAAATGCGCTGGGGATCACATGAGCAAGAATTGCAGAAAGGACTTTGGTGATCCTTGCAGGTGTGTGCACTGTGGTGACGCCCACCCGGCAAACTATCGGCTGTGTCCGAAATTTCCGGTCCAAAATTCTAATAAAAAGAATGCTAAACCCAAGCGTAAGCCCCAGGTACAGGTCACAGGGGCTCCCATAGCCAAAAATTTCACAAGTAAGAAGGTTCAACCTTCCCAATCCTTTGCGGGAATTGCTATTGGTCTTAGCGAGCCTGAAGCTCCTCCCCCCCTCCAAAACTCCTTATATAAATTCCTCGGTCCCAGACGACGCCAGTTCGGCTACCGAGTTTCTAAACTACGTCATGGTCCTGGAAAGGAATCATGACAAGAAAAATATAGTTAAAGCCTGGAAAATGGCACTTCCACAAATTCGTGCGGCGTCCACGAACTTAGATCGCACTTTCATTTTGTACGAGAGTTTAATAGCTCTCGAATAATTTTGATAAGGATTTTTCCACCTTTTATTTAGGCTTAACTTTTACATTCGACCCCAGTAGAACGTTGAATTCTTTCTCTGTTGGTATATGGAACGCCAATGGCCTCCATAGTAAGGCGGTTGAGTTCCGCCATTGGGTTTATAGTAATAATTTTGATATTATTTTTGTCTGTGAGACCAAATTCTCCCAGGGTTCTACTGTTAAGGTGGCCAATTATATGTTATTCAATGTTGATAGGCCATATAATGGCACCTCTTCCGGCGGCACTGCTATTTATTTAGAGTACGGCTTCAATGCAACTCTCATTAAAGTCCAAAATCTAAATTCCATTGAAGTCACGCCAATTGTTTTGGAATTCCCCACTATTCAAAAATTACTTGTTGCAGCAGTTTATATCCCTCCTCAAAACGAAAGGAATAACCTGCTCATGCGAGATTTATCCCGGCTCACTAATATTTATTCAAATTTTATTATTGCGGGTGATTTTAATGCTAAACACTTGTCTTGGAACTGCCCCTCTAATGATGCTAGAGGGAATATCACCAGGAGATGGGTAGATCAAAATCATGCGCAAATTCTTGCTCCCCCTGAACCCACCTTCACTAGAAGTAATAATATTATTGATTTTGCTATCACCCGCAATTTTCCATATAGTTACAGCATTCAAACGCTGAATGATCTCAACTCTGATCACCTGCCTGTGGAAATCTGTTTTCGGACGAATAACTACAATTTAGATTTACCGGCGGCCTTCACCACCAGGTGGAGACACTTTACGGAGATCTTAGCCGATTATGAGCTTCTTTCACCTCTTCCATCTAATAAACTCGAAGCCGAGAGATCAATTAGCATGCTTGGAAATTCCATTCAAGATGCCTTTAAGCAAAGCTCGGCTCCGAGAAAAAGGACTGGTCTATTCTTCCGATTACCAGATGAAATCAGACAGTTGATCAGAGAAAGAAATCATGCTCGCAGGAATTGGCAGGTTCATAGGCTCCCCCATTTCAAACGCTTGTACAATGTACTTGCACGGAGGGCTAAAGCTGCAATTTATGAGTACTCAAAAACGCATTTCAACAACTTTGTCGAGAGATTATCGACGACCGACAACACCATTTGGAAGGCTACTTCACGTATTCGTAGGCCAAAAACAAACATTCCGGCTCTAAATAGCCCAACTGGAATGGCAGTGACTAACTCTGAAAAGGCTGAAGCTCTCGCTCACAGTCTTAGAAGTCAGTTCACACCTCATAATGATGTTTTTAATCCAAGAATCACTTCAATTGTTAATAACAGTGTTCAAAATTTATTAAGCAAAAATTCCATTAATACTCTTAACTTGGCTACTCCCTCTGAGGTAGTGGAGTATATTTCTAAACTGAAAAAAAATAAATCCCCTGGCGAGGACCGAATAACAACTAATATGCTTATTAACCTTCCTACCAACTTTATATTTTTCCAGACTGTTGGAAAAAGAGTTTAATCGTTTCTCTGCCGAAAGGTGGCGACACTGATCCGCACCTTCCTCAAAGCTATAGACCTATTTCTCTTCTCTCTTGCATGTCTAAAATCTATGAATATATTCTCGTTAATCGTCTGAATGATTTTACAAACTCTCATGATGTGATTAGGCCTGGACAATTCGGGTTTCGTCCACGTCATTCAACACAACAACAGTTGTGGAGAGTTTGTGAATATATTCATGATGGCTTCCAATCTGGAGGTGTAACGGGGGTTATATTTCTAGATGTTCAAAAAGCTTTCGATAAGGTCTGGCATGCTGGCCTTATTCATAAACTAATATCTATTGGTCTTCCCGACCAACTAACTAAAATAATTTATGACTATCTTAGCAATAGATCTTTTTCCGTTAAAGTCGGAAATTCTTTCTCTAATCTATCACCTATTTTAAGTTCTGTTCCTCAAGGTTCTCTGCTGGGGCCTTTTCTCTTCAACATCTACGCCAATGATCTTCCGCGTGATGTTGACGTCACTTTAGCGACTTTCGCTGACGACACTGCCATTTGCTGTAAACGAAACACTCCAAACGCTGCGTTTGAAGTACTTCAAAATTATCTCAATAAATATTCGATCTGGTTACGGAAATGGAGAATCAAAGTAAACAGTTCCAAAAGTGCCGCAATATTTTTCACCAATAAAAACTATGACACCTCCACTAACTTTCTCTTAAATAATGAACCCATACCCTGGGAGACATGTTATAAATACTTAGGAGTTTATATTGATTCCAAATTAACGTGGTCTCGTCACATCTCAGAATTTCTGGGTAAAGCCAAACGAGCCACGCATTCCCTTCATTCTCTCTTAGCTTTTAACAGCCGCCTGTCCATCAAAAATAAATTATTACTATATAAATCCATGATCCGTCCTATCATCACCTACGGGTGTATAATATACGGATCTGCTGCTAAAACCAACTTGGATAAAATTCAAAAGTTTCAAAACAAGCTATTGCGCAGGTTTCTGAAAGCTACTCGCTACGTCCGCAATGATACTCTTCATCAGGATCTCCGAATTAAGCCTATTTACGCTCAATTTCGGAAACTTACATTGAAGTTTCATAGGTCCATTCCCAATGTTGGAAATCCTCTGTTAGACTCTATTCATAGATACGACGCTAGAGTCGGTCGTGGTAAAAAACGACCTCTGGCTATTTTAGTCAGAGGGGATGATTTTCTTCCCGTCTCTAAAAAGCGTAGGAGTATAACTTCCGGAGTCACCTAACTTAGCATTTCCATCCCAAATTCTATTTCCCCTAGATTGAACGAAATGTTCATCTAGCTTTGGCTAACCCTAGTATCAGGCTTATCTACTGAACTTTGTCAGTCGCGAGCTTTGAACCTTCTTACTACTGAAAATGTTACTTCTTTTTTAATTATTTTTTATCAAAATTTCCTAATTGCTGTATATTTTCTTTATTATTTGGCTTATTTTTTAATTTTTTTATTAATTTTATTGTATTGTAGTGTAGGGTTCTGAGGTCGCCTCTCATTGGCCGATTTCCTGGCCTCTGATTGGCTCTCAGTTTGAGGACAAAATCCTCTCGTTTTTAGCTCTTTACTTTCAGTGAGGATCGTGGAGTTTTTTGTAGGCTTCTGATTGGTCAACGGACTTAGCTCGGAACTTAGCTTCTGGCTAGGCACCGAGATTCTTGAAGTTGCTCTATAATTAACTTTACTTTTTAACTCTCCTGAATTTCAATTACTTTTGTTAGGAAAAAAAGAAAAAAAAAGTTGTATGGCCCCCCCCCTTTTTTTTTATTTAGTTGCGGGACTCCGAGCGATTTCCTGTGCCCCTTTGGGCGCCCTGCTCACCTCTTAATTCCTTTTCGCCGTCCAGACTGTCTTCATCAACGCACGTAACAGTTTCACTGTTACACTTAGGTTTTTTCAATGAGTTATTTATTTATTTTTTATTTATTTATTTATTTATTTTTTTTTTTTAAACTCCTGGTGCTTTACTCTGATTGGTCTCTGCTCACGCGAAGATTTATTCAGAGATCAAAATTCTAAATTCATCCTTTTGGCTTTTAATTATTTTATGGAAAATTAGCTTTATGTTTTTCTCATTTTTCGTTGGAGGTAAGCATTGGTTGCGACCAAATGTAGGTACTCCGAAGCACTCACGTTGACGTTGACGTTGGAAACAAAAGATGGACCTTCCAACAGGATTCCGCACCTGCACAAAGAGCTAAAGGCACTCAAGATTGGTGCAAGACAAATTTTCCTGACTTCAATGGAGCTCAAGAATGGCCACTGTATTCCTCAGATTTGAACTCAATGGATTATTCTGTTTGGTCCATCTTGGAGACAAAGGTGTGTGCTAAACCTCATAAAACTTTGGCATCCCTAAAAGAATTCTTATACAAGGAATGGGATAAAATATCAGTAAGTGAGTTGCGGCCATAGCCGAAAATTTTGAGACACATTTAAAGCTCTGTATTAAGGCTAAAGGTAGCCACTTTGAAAATTTGTAAGTATAATAGACAAAATAATGTATTCATATTTATTGAAGTTTGGCCGTAATATTTTCATTAGCATTAAAGTTATAATGTGTCATGTGTGTCCAAGTTATTTCTTGTCACCCTGTAAAACTTATTTGATTAATTTTATGCATATTGTCTATATATATATATATATTGTATATATATTGTCTATAAATTGCATGCGCATGAAATGGTGTGTTAAATTTGGTACAGCAATTATTTTGTGTGGCTCTGTAATTGAAGAATGAATACGTTTCATAGCCATATTCTATACGAAACGTGTTTTTGTACATGTCAAATTTATATGTTGTTCAATCTAAATATATTAAATGAACCAACGAGAAATCTTACCTATGGATAAAGTGTATCGATTTTTTTTATGTTTCTATGAACGAACCATATATCTGGTGTCAATAAAAATTTTCAAATAATATGTAATATCCCATAGAATGGGCCCCACCATTAACCGGGAGGTTCGGCTCTTGAAGCTGGTAGACGAAAAGAATAGAGTTCGATCTCAAATCATGCTTGTCGATCTAGTTGTTAAGAACTTTCCTTAATTTCTCCGAACTCGCATAAATATGGGCTAGGATCGTAGGATCCCTTTTAAAGATTCCCACTTTGGTCCTTCCTATTTCTCCCATTTTTAAGACCCAAGTGCAGTCAATCGGTTTTAAACCATACACACCACCACTACCACTGTACGGGCCGTTCATTGTAAAAGTGAATTATCTCCTTGGAAATTGATTTTGAAATAACGAGCTTTTTTCAAATTTATGCGTAGGGAAAAAAGTCAAGATTCAGTAAGTGTTATCGATTTTTGTGCTTAATAAAAATCATAGTTATAAGAATTTATAAATTATATTCAAAATAATTTGAAGTAACTTAGAAACTTCCTTTTTATAATGAATATTTAGAAGTTTTAGTTTGCTGAGAAAAACATGTAATGCCATTTATGGGATTTTAATGCAATTATTTCAGTTTTTTCTTTTTTATAATGAAAGAGGTGACAAAATGTGATACAATTAAGCAAATATATATATATATTTAAAAAATATGGAGTTACACCACTTTTACAATGAGCCGTCCATATGATAATGATTAAGTTGAATACCTAGTTAAGTCTTTCTACTAATATTTTTAATTTTTAATTAATTCGATTTATGTTGATAACAGACTCACACATACACAGACCAACTGATAAAATACTCATTTTCGGATTCAGGTCACCTTAAATATATAAATTAGGGGTGGGAATCGATTAACAGTTTTAACTGGGTTAATCATAGTTCATTAATCGATTAATCGAATTTTTAATCGATTTTCATTTTTCTTTATATAATTCTATTTAAATGATGAATAAAATTCTCCTATGTGATTTTTTCCCCTCCAGATAGTAGACAACAAACCATAAAAATGTTAATATAGCTTGTTCCTTAAACAATAAATAATAAAAATAATAATAAACATGCAAAGAAATAATGAAAAAACACATTCCTAATATATTTCCAAATAAAATTTTTATTCGAGAGTACAGATGAGAAATAACATATATTCATCTTGCATTCATTATTACTTTTATATTCTAAAAAATAAATTCTCAATATTACTATTTTATTCATATGTTTGACTGAAAGAAAAAAATAAAATAATCGATTATATCCGTTTTAAAACTAAAATTTAAATCAATTTTCAGAGTATTATCTGTTAACTTTAAGTGTTAATTTTATATTAATATTTTCGTTTATTTATTTATTTATTTATTTTTAATAAATTCATTTTCAATTTGAAAGAAAAATTAGATGAATTTACATACACTTTCATTTTATACTAGCTGGCTTTGTCCACCTCGCTTGCCCCTATCTTAAAATGAAATCTCAAAATTCCATATTATCATTATAAAAAAATCTCAAATTCTTCATTGTTTATATTTCAACTCTTCTTCATCATTTCAGAAAAGAAAACAGAATGTTATTTTCTGTTTCTACTTCAATAGTTATTATCAGCAATTCTGATTCGGACCGCTCGAAGGTATTGCGAAACCCTGTTGACACCTTCCCCATCAATGGGATATTAGAAATCGCAGTCCTTATCTTTATTTATTTTTTTTTTTCTTTTTCATTATTGGATGGACGCTTCTTAGAATGTTTGTAGCAAAATATGTGAGAAAGAATCATTTGTAGGCAGAACAGTATTTTAAATGTTTACTTTAATTCGTAGTTTGAAAACTTTAATCGGATTTTGAAAAATTTTTAATCAAATTAATCGAGCCGATTAACTCGATTAAAAAAATTGATCGGGACTAAGCATTTAATCTATTAACCGAACCGATTAATCGATTAATCGGCACCGCCCTAATATAAATCTAGAAAAACTCTTGAAAATTTGACCCGAAAATACCATACATGTGTAAGAGAAATCACAAAAAGGAATTTATTCTTGTTGTGCCAATTAACTTTTTTTAGGTTTTGTAGGTAATTTATAAACTGTGAAAATCTTGAATTCGCCAGAAACAACGAGGAAAGTGATAAAAAATATAAAACTGATAAAGAGTAAAAACTTTGTAAATAAATGCTGTAAAAGAATAAACAGCTAACAGATGTTTTGGATGCTTTAACATAATAATTTAACACGACCCTTCATCAGGCAAAAAGAGTAAGCAGTAGCAGAGCGTGAAAACAGAAACGCGCATGTTTGTATATTTTGCAGTGTTTATTTACAAAGTTCTGCCTCTTTATCATTCAACACCATAGTTCGACGCTGTTTACTAAAAGGGGCCAAATTGTCAGCTTAACTTATTTATTTATTTATTTATCCTTTGACTGAAGCGAAGAAAAAAACAATCACATTATATTATGTCACGTTTCATAATGACTGGTAGATAGCTTTAATATTTACCAATATCAAATTGGTTTGTGGTTTAAGGAAGGCCGATTGACTATACTTACGGTACTACATTTGGGTGAAATGCCGCCCAGACGGTATACCTTTGCCTCTCTATTTTTCTAAATCCAGTCATGCCATAGCTAATATTCTCAAACAGTATGACTTTAAAATATTTTTTTCTCCTTCCTATAAAATAACCTTTTCTAAGTTAAAAGATCCTATAGGTATGTATAATTCTTGAGGCATCTATAGTGTTCCCTGTCAGTGTGGTTTATCATGCATCAGTCAAACTAAACGCGGTCTTAAATTCCGTCTAAAAGAACATATTACAGTGTAGCATCCATAATTCGGAATTCTATAATCCGGCAGCACCTATAAGCCAGCACTAATGACTTTTTCTATCTATCTATCTATATATATATATTTAAATCTCCGCCCGTAAATCGTAGTAGTACAGTCGGTAACAAAAGTGTCCGAACGCTAGCGAAAATTCCTATGTAAAAAAAAGTACACTTCATACGGTTTTGTTAAATAAATCCTTGTCGAATCTTGTTCTTAGTCAGTGGAAGAACATGATTCGATAAGGAATTATTTAACAAAATCGTATGAAGTGTACTTTTTATTACATAGGAATTTTTGCTAGTGTTCGGACACTTTTGTTACCGACTGTACTCAACTTGTTATTCGCAGCATACTTGCCATCTTTTATATGGATTGTTAGTAAAGTTTACGGATTTTCATTTAATTTCATTGATTTACAGACTAGCGTGAATTTTTCACAGATTAGTCAAGATGATGGCAAAGATTCCGAAAAAGAACAACGAAATTTTTTTCTTACAGTGGCAAATCCAAAATTTATTATTAACACGTTCGCTGCCGATCCCGCGCCAGCGCGGGATGTGACGTATCACTTTACAGGTGAAAGTTTACTTTAGGCTGCCGCTTGGCGAAATTTCGAAAATCGCCAAGACGGCGCCATTTCGCATCGTGTTCCGAATAGCAACCTTACACCGGCGGCATACGAAAGCGAGCTTTTCGACGATCTAACCTAAAAAGAAAACGCGTCTTGAAAAAAAAATCCGAATAATAATAATACATAGGACAAAAGTAAAATTTTCATAAAATAGAATTAAAAGAAAAAAAAATAATTACGAATTTATAACTAATCACAAATACAAAAATAAAACTTAGATTATACAATCACACCAAATGTCCTTGAAAAGTGTGTTGCTTTAGTAATTGATGATAAGTGTTTAGATGATAGTTTTTTTATTTCCAATAATTTAACAGCTATAAGTACAGTCGGTAACAAAAGTGTCCGAACACTAGCAAAAATTCCTATGTAAAAAAAGTACACTTCATAAGGTATTGTTAAATAAATCCTTATCGAATCATGTTCTTACACTGACTAAGAACAGGATTCGACAAGGATTTATTTAACAAAAATGTATGAAGTATACTTTTTTACTTAGGAATTTTAAATTTAAAAGTTTTCAAAAGTTGTATAAAGTAAATTATTTATCATTAATATTTTATTTATAGTCCTCATTCATTAGGAATGAAAAAATAAATCCGCAACTGGATAATTATAGCAAATTTTAACGATTCTCTATTATAATGGTACTCTGATCTGTTCACTATACCCCTATCTCAAAATGCATGAAATTAAAAAGTATACAAAATTTTGTACTGTAGCAACCAGTATTGGCATAAAATTCAAAAATATGCCTCTAAAATTCAGGACTGTGGTTG
The DNA here is from genome assembly GCA_963930645.1 of Salticus scenicus. NCBI lineage: Eukaryota > Metazoa > Arthropoda > Arachnida > Araneae > Salticidae > Salticus > Salticus scenicus. The sequence continues at coordinate 166,307,718 of OZ005655.1, forward strand.
CCCAGTCGGTAGAGCGCCGGGCTCGTAATTGGAAGATTGCGGGTTCGGTACTCGAGCCTGCCAAAAACCATTGTGTATACTAATGGTGGCTGGTGCTCATAAAATCTGTCGTGCCCGCAATGTTTTCCATGTTCCCATATTAATTATACCTTTGGGTGTCTACGAAGCGAGAGAGTCATACCTTCCGTGGAGGATCAAAATTGTGATGGCTTGTCCCTGGACAACTCTAGGGGTGAGACCCAGACCATCGCCAATTGTCCATTGCGCAGCACTAGTGTGACGTAAAACACAATCAACAAACCAACCTCTTAAATTCAAAAGTACCTCTTAAATTCCAACTCTATTCAACCAGCCAAACAGTACTAACGCAAACATCACAAATATTCATATTTCAAAATATATGATTGGTTGGGTTTTACGTCACACTAGTGCTGCGCAATGGGCGATTGGCAATGGTCGGGGACTCAGCCCTAGAAGTGGTCCGGAAACATGCGATCAAAAATTTGATCCTCCATGGAAGGGTATTTCAAAATAGAATACTTTCTCTCTAATAAAACACGTATCATCAATATGCAACCGAAGTGATGGCGTCAGCGAGATATTTTATCTGCTCAGTACAAACGAAACTATTTGCTATGGAAATTTAACTTATTACTCATTAACTCCAGAGTTTGCTTGTAACGAGCAGATGAATTTTTACACGTTTGACGTAATACAGCGTATTGACGTAACACATGACGCAAACAAGCAAAGGTAAACACAAAGCCTATAACATCTGGCGATGTAGCGCTCTTGTGCAACACGTCAAACATATTCGCGGGTTAAAGGAAAAAAACGTCATTTGAAATTTTAGTCACGTGAAACCGGCAGCGAACGTGTTAAAAGACATCGTTCCTATTCCTGATACCCAAAGTGAAAGTAAACACGACCACCCGAAATCTCAGTCAACAGTTTTTAGAAGGATTTTTCAAGTGCATATATTAAACAATCAACGTGGAAATGTTAAACAGTCAACGACAAACTGAAAAGCAAAAAAGAATGAAACAAATGAAATTGACTGACATATTTAATACAATATAGCATCGTCAACTTCCTGATCTTATTTGTTATTATGCAAATTTTAATATATATTTTATTATTATTATTATTTGTACAAAACGAAACGATCTGTATCACTGTTTTATAATTGTTATTAAAAAAATAATAATAATTTATTTCACACGTTATTTTAATTATTTTCGTTTTGGATAATAGATTGCGTACACTTTTTAAAACTAATTAAAATATATATATATACGTATTTCTTTAGATGCTGTAACTGATAAATGATTTCAATATATATTTTCGGAACACCTATAATCCGGAAAAAATCCGTAATCCGATAATATCTATTTCCCGCCCATGCCAGGTTATCGATACTTCACTGTAGTTATATCCGTAAGCAAGAAACCAATAAATCGGCTATTTCTAAGCGTTGCTGGAGGAAAACCATAGTTTTAAATTTGATTCAGCTAAAATAATTTGTATGCGTAAATCCACTCATGAGTTCGATTTCTTTGAAGCTTTTTACATCTATAAATATCTTAAAAATATTGTTAATTGTGATTTCGCTGTACCTTATTTGTCAGATTGTAAGAAAGTTTACATCCAGTCTACATTTTCATAGCTTCTTTTACATTTTTCACAACTAGTGTTTCTGAAATTCCGATTGGTCAGTCCCCGACATTCTACGTAATTCTATTGGTTAATCAGAATTCGATCCCTTTCCTATGTATAAGAGCATCATTCCTTTCTGCACTGAAGACGATACGCTAAATGCTACCGAAACAACTGTCTGCTTCCCAATTTTTTCTCTTTGACGTTCTAAACGTTGTAGTTTTTACTTGGTTTTAAAAATCTAGCGCAAAATCTCCTTTTAATATAAGGCATGGATATTCCTGTTAGGGTAGTGAGGATTGCCCATTAGGTGTCCTCCCTCCTAAAAAAAAAAAAAGGGTTCGAATCTTCCTTTTATCAGCTTTGAGAGCGAGAGCAGAGTTTCTCATCCCCTACCTGATATCGGGATATTTTTTTCCTTATGGCGTTTCCTTGAATTAATTTCAATGTTGTATTATAATATATGCGAAATGACATTGTTTACGCATACTTAAGTTATCTAAATCAAAACCATATGTATATATTCATACAGGGTGATATATTTAAAAGAGTACCCGTTGGTTTTTCTTATTAACCTTAAATATGACGGATGTGACAACTATTCTAACACTGAACTATAATTGTTTGAACTTTGTTTAAGTGTGGGAGACAATTTCCAACACTGTTGGACTGTTAACACTTTATTTGTGAGGTAAAGCAGAAATGGAGACGTACATTTTTTTTTATCCTCTAATAATTTTATTTATGAAAAACGAAATGTAATTAAAATTTTTTACATTATCATTCCTACATTACATTTACATTATCATTATCATTTTTTACATTATCATTTCATAGGCTTTTCCAGAAAAGTCCTGCAAATATAGATGAATTAAAACAGATTAAATGAAGAAATCTCGTCAATAACACCAACAATGCTGCGAAGTTTGTCAAAAACCTGGTTCGACTTGTTCATGTTTGCATTCAAAATGGTGGCGAACATTTTCAACATTTTCTGTGAGGAATGATAATGTAAAAAAATTGAATTAAATTATTTTTTTTTCAAAAATAAAATTATTACAGGATTAAAAAAATTGTGAGTTCTGTTTTACCTCGTACATAAAGTTGTAACAGTCCAACAGTGTTAGAAATTGTCTCACAAATTTAAACAAGGTTCAAACAATCATACTTCTATGTTAGAATAGTTGCCACATCCGTCAGATTTAAGGGTTATAAGAAAAATCCACGGTTACTCTTTTAAACTGATCTCCCTGTATATATATAAGTATATATTTTCTGGTTTCATCTTATTCAATGTTTCTTGGTTCAATGTTTGAAAAGGTTTTAATATATATATATATATACCTTTATACATATATTTGTCATATTTACAAATATGCGTATTTATTTACTGCAAATATTCATTTCCAATAGCAAGATCAGCATAAAATACAAAGAGCAACAAATAAAAAAGAACAAGAAGAATAGAACAGCTGCAACAATAGTCTATGTATTTAAAAGGCCCCTGGCCTCCCAGTAGCGGTCGACTAAAGAACGCTTGGATAATGTCTTGCAATGAAGGAGATGTTCACCATCCATGTCCCATCCCAGATTACAGAGATTGTAGATAGGGCTTGAGACTAATCGAAAACGGTGTACAAATATTTCAAAAGGCAGTCATGGCCTGTGGCCAACCTAAACTCAGCTACCATTTACCATAGCTACTGCAAATATTAAATATTTTATTTACTTTCCATAATCTGATTTTATTAGATTGTCGGGAAAGTTCTGTCCTGTCTTCATATTATCGCGATTTATCATGATGCCACGTACTTGTTTCGAGTCCCGGTTTAATTAGCCCTTGTGTGCAAAGAATGTCCAAAGAGCGACAGCTAATCTACATAATTGCGCTTCTGATAGTTTTAAAGTGGGGATTTATTAATGATGAATGGATGATGATGAATGATGAAATTGTTGAGATCTAGAATGTTTTACAATAGAATATTTCTAGAATATTTTACTTTCTAAATAAATATCAAAATAAAACTATACTTCAGAAAATGTTTGATACATTTTTTTTTTTTTTTTTTTTTTTTTTTTTTATCAGGATAGCAATAATAATAATAATAATAATAATAATAATAATTATTATTATTTATGGATTAGAGATTGGGATGATAACATTGTATTATTTGTATAAATTATTTGCATTATGTATTATTGTAGTATTTTAACAGCTCCGTTAATGATGTATTTTACTATTAAATTTACCGCAATTTCTTTCTTTCTTTTCTTTGCTTCTATTCTATTCTCTATTTCTCTCTCACTCTCTTTTTCTAAAAATATATTATTAAATATTTTTAACATACATAAATACGTCAAAATTAAAAAAATACGTAGTAATATTTATCATATTGGTTATTTCAAATTTGCCCTTGTTTTTTTTTTTTTTAATTCAATGTGCATATATACTTTTTAACGCATTGAATCCTCCCCCTTGCCCCTCGACTGATAAGATGTCTATTGTGCATATAGTATAAAGGAATCCTATAGTAAAATCAACAAGTTCTGCACTTCTATTCTGCAGAGTATTTACTGGTGCCACCTGTTGATAAGAAATGAAAAGGAGGAAGTATGTAGAAGGTAAGATTCTAAATTTGCTAAACTGTTCATATGTACGATATGTAAGGTTGTTATCATTTTTATTTTGTAGCCGAAAAACCATTATATTTCAAGTTATTAATAATCGCAATAAACTCGATAATCAAGCTTATTTCTTTTTCAACATATAAAAATACGTTATTGTTTTATCAGCATATATAGTTGCGCTCATCACTGACTGACTGATTCTGTCACGCTTAAAAAGGCTAAGAGATTTGGACTCCGCGTATGAACGCAAGTTGCCACCTAATTTTCATACTTTAGTTAATTTTAAAAAAATCTAATTGTCTGATCAATAAGCTGTTTAATCCGACAGATTCAGAAAAATCGTCCCTTTCATTTGGTACCTTATTTGTAACGAATTTTTGTTTAGATTTTTTAATTTAATTAAAATATGAAAATAGCCATAGCTTTAAAATAGACATTTAAATTTTTTAAATGTTGCCATTTTTTTTCAGCATAAAATGAAATATGCTTTCACGTGAAAAGAAAGAAAGAAAAAAAAAAGTATATAAAATCTTAAATTTGTTCACGCATATGAAAAAATGACGTCTGTAAAATAATAATAATAATTTTAAATTTTAAAGGAACGAAGAGATAAATAAAGTGCGAAAATTTCGCACGGGCTTGCTAGAAAATGAATTATTTGAAGTGAGAAATAAATAAAATGAAATGATCATTTTTCAACGTGCCCCTTAGTCGCCCTACAACTAACTAGTTTATATTTGATTAAAATACTATAAAAGTATCTATTGTTTTCAACACAAACAAATATAAAAAAAAAGCAAAAAAATAAAGAAAATGCTATGCTTTATTACTTTTCTATCAAAATAATGAACGCGCGTTTTTTGTATTTTCCCACTTGCAATAACTTATTTAACTAAAATGAACTTTGCTCAGGAGAAACTAAAAAAATTAATTGCGACCAAAAGCTCTAAAAAATATTTAAAAATGTTTTTAATTTTATTTTTTTTTTTTTCTTTCTTCTCTTTCCATAAAGTTATTTATAACTAGGTTTCTGACTTTATTGTGAACATTCTTCAGAATCAAAGTTAATTCCTCTATATATTTGATATATTCATATATTCATAGCTATATATTACTTCTAAATGATTCGTACTAATTTCAGTTATATTAATGGGACAAGAATTTATTAAAATAATAATAATAATAATAATAACGTTGCGAGCATTTTTCAAATATCAGTTCTTTTTATGAGTCACAACGCGCTTTGTTGTAGAGAGAGTCGTTCCGTGGGGTTTATCTATTTTTAGAACTTAGACCTAGGTGGGATGTTCTCTGTATATGGTCCTTCTAAGAGGTTCTAGGCCGTATTTACGCAAGGTTTACAAAGAACCACGTAAAACTTCAAACGGCTTTGTTGCGGCTGTGTCCTGCGTTCGAACGCAATACCTTCCTTCTTGCAGCATTAAGACGCACTTTGAGATAAATTGCACCTAAATAATGATAGTGAATGAAGATGAAAGAAAACTTTGCAATCTAACATCATAAATTAAAAAATCAGACATAAATTGTTTCGAATCAGAATAATTCAGCACGTTCTTCATCGTACAAAGTAAAATAGGCCCTAATGCAGCATGAAAGTGTTAGTGGATAAACAAAAAACTAGAATGGATACACGGAGATGACGTTCTCACTGATGAGGTGGGATTTCGTGGGACGCACGATTTTAGACGTATACAAAACAGGAGTAAGAATTTAATACAATCAAATTCTAACCCAATTATCCTCGAGAGTAGACGTTGTGGGAATACTGATGTTCTCGTCATCGGCGATACTATGTTTCACATACACATCTCCGTATCTTCCAAACATATTCGGTGATTGGTGCCATTTATTGTAGAGGATTCTTTTGCCTCACTCATTGTCACTTCAAATTTCCTCCTAGACGACTATGCCGAAAGTGAAGCCAGTTTTTCTCTATCACGCATAGATATTTGCCAATACAGGGTGCTTGCCTATACAATTTCTTCCATTACTCTTCCACCAATAATTATATAGTAAGTTTTATAGTATGTTTCCATGATTAATTAATAATAGATGCCTATTGTTGTAATTGTGAAGCACTAGTGCGACTTAAAACCATATCAACCAACCAACCAACCAACCGATTGTTATGAGGGTATATGTAAGAAATCGTGTCGGTAAACATCCTGTATTGACAAAAATTTATACGTGATAGAGAAAAATGGGCTGCATTTTCGGTTTCAGCATATCAAAAAACATAAAGATCAGCTGAAATCATCAAATCAAATTTTGTCAACTTCATTTTTGTCGGTCTGTGTAATTTTTAATTTAACGTTTGTCTAATCAGTTCGAAGATTGATAGTCTATTACGTATATCAAATATCACTTCTCAAAGTTATTGGTGATTATTGAATGAAAAATCCACCAGATCTGGCAACACTGGTCACTATCTCTACAAGCGAATCAGCGAATAGGGTGAATAGAAATTCCATTCTATCGTTTTTCACTGGACGTTTAGATGAAGATTCACGAGCCACCATTGATTAAATCGCCTCTAACATGGAGTTTCTATCTTCTATTCAGTTGGTCTAAAATCTGCTTTCTTTTTCTTTTTTTCACGCTACATAAAAAAAAAAAAAGATCTTATTTTTACTTTTTGCACGAAAAACGGAATGTTCCTGCCAGCTTCATAAATGATATTTCAAAAACATAGGCTGCTACCACGAACGCGTCGAAACGTTTTGATCGTGGAATAGTCACTTAGCCCTGAATTAATTTTGTATAAAAAAAAAAAAAAAAAAAAAAAAAAAAAAAAAATCAAAATAAATAAATAACTTAAATATAAAATAAATAAATAAATATGTTCACTTTGTTTATTGTATGTTAAATTTCTATATTTAGTTTTTTATAGTGCTTATCTCCCACCAGTTTTGTTTTTCTTTAAACATGTGAATATTTAATGAACAATTTTTATTTGTTTCAAGCAATTCGTATAACATGCAAAGGACAATATATAAAAAAAGCATTTTTATTATTGTTTTATTTTTCACTTTAAACCTTAATCGCAGTTTAACATTTAAAACTGCTTAAAGAATAAATAAATAAATAAATAAATAATTGATAAGAAGACTTTTTATCTATTATCTCCGGCAGTCAAAGCCCTTGTTATTCTGTGGGGAAATTTTTTCACAGAAATGCTCGTTACCTAATGTGTTTTCTAAAATTCCTTTTTCATATTCAGAATATTCGCAACCATTAAATTTGCTCCCGTGTTTGAAAAATTGATTTCTTGTATTTTGTACTATTTCTTTATGGAACTAATAAATGCGAAAAGGAAACTAAATGGATTTTTTGCACTTTTGAAATATATAATAAAAAAAAAAAAAATCTTTGAAAAACAATAAATTTAATAGTTATGAATATTCGGAGTGTAAAAACAGAAATATATATATGTGTGTGTGTGTGTGCATATATAAGTATTACGTAATGAGTAATTTTTGTTAACGAATTTCCCTTTAAACTAGCATAGAATTTCGCTGCTGGAGACGAGGAAATTTTAAAAGATAGAGAGGAGCTTTAAGATTTCTACTTAAAATATACTATATTACTAACTACAGTTTTTGCTGATAGATGTCAGCACTATTCTTTGATGTATCATAATTCGACTTAAGAATTTAAAAAACAAAAGTTTTGAAATAACATTTAAATGCGAAGAATGATTTAAATGAATAAAGTAATTTGATATAAATGTAATAAGTACTGTAAACAAGAATGGAAAAATATATTTATTACTTTATATATTTTGTTGAGCATTATTTAATATCTAAACATAATACCTTTCAAAATATAAGATACTTTAAATTTTACTTACAGCTAAAATATATTTTTCAAATACATTATTAATTTAAGGCGATGAAAATGTGATGCTATACTATTACTACAACTACTACTACTATACTACTACTGCTAATAATAATAATAAATTAAACATAAATTATATTTAAACTAAGAATTAAAAAAAAAAAAAAAAAAGTAATAAAAATTTTATATTCAAAATATCAAAATGCATCTTTTTTTCGGTAATAAATCGTTCTTTCTCTTTTACGGCCCCATTAGACGCCGAGAGGTTCTGTTCTCCAAGTGGTAGACGGTAGGTGTTGTGTTCTAACCCAAGTCGCACTCGTCATTTGTTGGTCGGGGTTTTCTGTGGTTTTCTCTGAAACTTGCACAATTGCGTGCTAGAACCCACCTGATTCTCTCTCCATATTCTCTCTCAATATAAAAGTTTAATTAAAAAAAAATTAAATGGATTTTTACTCAATAATTAAAGTTTAACTTAAGTCTAGAAATTAAAACTATTGATTTTAAATGAGGTGTTAAAATATTGATAGTTTGATTAACTCAAAGGTCTTTCATCATAATTATAGTTTTAATTGTCTTTATTTTATTTATTTATTTACTTTTTAAAAATTCTTTTCATAATACAAATGCAGGTGGCAGCACTATTCAAGTTATTTTTCTGGAAATCTTCTGTAATCCACTTGTGGAATCCCGAATCCCAATTAAAGATTGTTAATTCTCTTATTATTTCAATTGGATTATGACATCTCTTAATTTACTCCATGATTCTGGGCCTTTAACTGTACTTTTAACGGCTTACTGTTTTTTAAATTTTTACATGTGGTTTGTTAAAAAGTTCTTGTACTCATTCGTATCTTTTCATTGTATTTTCGATTTACATGTCTTGATTATTTTTTTAATTTTGTGGTTGGTTTCTCTCATGTTCTGGTGAGTTTACTTTGATATCAGTTTCTTTCTTGTTTTGGCTGTAGTGACTGTTTCGGGCCTTGGCACAAAGAAATATTTACCTTTTTCTATCTTTGTGACTGATACACATTCACTTTGCATATTTCGTATTCTACGTGTGAAAAAGTTAGAATACAAACATGCTGTTATCTAAGTCTAATTTGTTTTATTTCATTTTGCTTTGACTTTATTTTATTTTTGCTTTGGGTAGATTTTGATATTGGTCATATTATTTGTTTGAATTACTAATAAAATTTAATAATTTTTATATTACAACTGAATGCTATGATTATCAATATATATTACATATACAGTCGGTAACAAAAGTCTCCGAACACTAGCAAAAATTCCTATATAAAAAAAGTACACTTAATACAGTTTTGCTAAATAAATCCTTGTCGAATCCTGTTCTTAGTCAGTGTAAGAACATGATTCGATAAGGATTTATTTAACAAAACAGTATTAAGTGTACTTTTTTTACATACGAATTTTTGCTAGTGGTCGGACACTTTTGTTACCGACTGTATATATGTATATTTTCAATTCCTGGAAGACTGTCGAACGGTGGCCGCACAGCGGACACTATCCTTTTAGCCCACTTATCTTCTTTCCTATCTCTCTAAAATCTATGAATACGTTGTCATGAACCAAATGAATGAATTCGTTTAATTTCATGACAAGAACGCACCCAAGCAATCCAAATTCAACGAAACAACAGTTGTTCAAAGTGAACGAATTCATTTATGATGGAATCCAAACAAACGTTGTGAAACGTTTTTCTCTACGGGCAAAACGCCCATGATAAAGTTTGGACGCCCCTTTTCTTTATAAGCTCTTCGAGGTGGGAGTTCACGACTAATTTGTTAAAATCTTTGCTGATTATCTCTCCAAAAAACCTTTTAGGTCACTTCCTATCAAATCAAAAATCTGTATTAGTCTGTACTTAGTTCTGTTTCCAGAGTTCTTTAGCCGGGCACAGTCTGTTTAACTTAAACACTTTTGATTTTCCTCATAAGCTTGACGTCAATTTGAAAATATTTGTTGATATCCCAATCATGATGTACAGACGCACTTAACCAAATATTGTATTTGAAAAACTCCAAAACTATCTTTATTCGTATAAAATTTGGCTTAAGAAATAGTAGTTAAACATGGTCAAAATTACTACTGTCAGTAATTGATTCATATTACAAAATTGATTCATATTACAGAAATTGACACAGACAAGCGCACAATATTTTAAAGACATAGGACGTCACAAACAACCATGCCTGCACCAGGATTCGAACCTGGGAGTCTAGAAGGCCGCGTCCTACCGACCGAACCACCAGCCCGGCGTTACACAGTTGTATCTATATTTGCTTTTGTATACAGTTATTTATTTTCTTAAAATCTAATTAAATTTAGTTTAAAAAAGATTAGTTAAAAACTGAATTTTATTCTCAAGGGAAAAATATTTGGAATCCAGTGGATACCAGTACGTTTTCGCAGGTTTTAGACAGGCCCTTTTTCGCTTTCTTCTCTGAAATTCAAACATTTTGTCATGCCATTACATCGGTGTTATTCTTAGTACACCTAAGTTGCTCTTGCTGTCCGTGCAAGCCAGTGTTACGTTTAAAACCATAATACGCGGAGATAAGTGGCAAATTATTTCACCGTAGATGCTCCTAGAGCCTTTGTGACGATGTCTGTCTTGAGTGCCTTCTTAGAAGTATCTGGAGGTAGACTGACTGAACGTCCCAGATTTCCGGGGATAGTTCCCATTTTTACTTTCCGAACACTATAGTGAGGAAAGTATTGTAATCATGTCAAAAATCCGAATTCGAGATTTTGATGTTTCTATACGTTTTGAGGTCCCCTGAGTCCGTTTTCACTATTTTTACGATGATGTATGTATGTGTGTATGTGTGTGTGTATATGTGTGTGTGTGTGTGTGCATGTCTGTGAGTGCACACGCTAGCGTCTAAACGCTTTGTTCGAATAAGCTGAAAGTTGGTGCGTATATTGTAAATCACCATAGTACGAACCCTATAGATTTTGGTAAATCTAGCACTTATAGTTTTTTTACAGGGACACAAAGAAAAATTCTTTATCATTATGGTCTATGGGACTAAAATCTTAAAAGTGCGATAGCATCTAAACGCCTTATTCAATTGAGCAAAAAATTTATACACATATTATAGGTCACAGTTAATCAATCTGTATAGAGTTTGGAGAATCTGGCACTTACCGTTTTTTTACAGGGGCACAAAGAAAAATTCTTTACCATTATGGCCTATGGGGCTAAATTTTTAAAAGTGCGATAGCGTCTAAACGCTTAATTAATCTGAACAAAAAATTTGTACACATGTTATAGGCCACAGTTGCACGAACTGAGAAGAAACTATTGGATTCGTAATAATTTTCGACCTCGGGTTTTTGATGGATTTACACGTTTTGAGAGCTGTAGAACACGATTTGACCATTTTTAGAAAATGCCCGTCTGTTTGTCTGTCAGTCTCTGTGTGTGTGTGTGACAAACTTTTGTGGCAACTGTATCTCAGGAACTACTTCACAGAATTTCATACAAATTCGTATGTAGTTGCACCTTGATATAAATTAGTGCCTATCAACTTTTGGTAAAAATTGTCTTACAGGTTGCGTTGCCATTCCGCTTTTTCTAAATTTTTAACATTGTGGTATAGTACAAAATTTTGTATAAATGTGCATAAAGAGAATTATTTTTTAATAATCATTATGAAATTTACCAGAATTATTTATAATAGAGATAGTCAACTGGGAAAAAAAATTTGTATGTGTAGGAGCCTCGCTTTCTCCCCCATCCCTGGGGGGGGGGGAATTCCCCCCTCGAGGGGAGTAAATTTTCATGATGGGTATCTTTCAAAAGAGCTCGCCAGTACCTTTAAAACGAATGGTTGAACCATAGATCTGCGATAATTTAAAATGAAGTTATCGATTTTTTTTTTTCATTTTTAGCAAATATATATATATATATATATATATTTAAATGTAATATTGACAATAAAATTGACTTTTTTTTTGGATATTTAGTGTTATACTACTTCTCTAATATGGAAATCATCTGCATTATCATGGAAGATAATTTTTTTAAATAATAATTTTAATAAATTATTTTTACTGAGTGAATTTGTATAGGAAAATATAGAAGAAAGTCATGTGGTAGCCACAACATACCAGTTAAAAGTGCGATAGCATCTAAACGCCTTATTCAAATGAGTTGAAAATTTATATGAATATTATAAATCACTGTTGCTCTAACTATAAGCATTTTGGTGAATCTAGCATTTATAGGTTTTTTACAGGGACACAACGAAAATTCTTTATCATTATGATCTATGGGCAAAAAGTTCAGTAGCGTTAAATAAAACATCGTGTAATATATGGAGAAAAATACTCAAACACTTTATTATGGTTTTATCTCTTTTGTTTGTTTAACAACTCCTCTTTCTGTACTTTATCTGTTAATTACTCAATGTTCGGAAAGTCGATTGAAGTCACTCCAGATGTTTAACTGATGTGGAGTCACTCCAGTAAAACCCATTTTTTTACTCTTGTCACAAGAAAAAAAATTGTCCCCAGGAGACCCATTTTTTCGGATTTTGTCCCCATTTGTCGCAAATTTTGAAAAAAGAGCAGTTTCCAATGTTTGTGCATAATCTATTTAAGTCTTCACGACATCCAGCGGTATAAAATACTGTATTTCAAAACACTTGCGTACCCTAAAGCTTCAGAAAGCAGCCGTTGCATCAGCTGGTTCTATTTCTTTGCTAATATTTGCAAGTATTGCCTCGAAATAATCTCAGGATAAAGGTAATAAATAATACTGTAACATAAATAAAGTTAAATGTATTTAGGAATTAAAAGCATAGATACGAAATTTTTTTTAGATTAATATGATTAATTTTTTTGTTTATTTTCGCCACAAATGACTTTGAAAATTTACAAATATAGTTTTTTATCTAAATAGATTTCTTATATTCATAAAATTGAATTTTAGTGATCTATATTTGTTTAGAATTATACTGTATTGAAACTAATTTTTGAAATCTAAAATGGTAACAGTATTCTGTAATTTTGAGGAAAGTTTCTATTTAAGTCGATATTAAGAAAAAATGTAATATAACAATGTATAATTATCAAGATTTGCAAAAGTAAAGATATTCTGCAAAGCTATTATAAAAACATCGAAAAAAATAACGTTATATATTGCACATCTACTATAAGTGTATATTTATATTATTTCTATATAGAATTCGAATTATAGTCGGCAGCAAAAGTATCCGAGCACTAGCAAAAATTCCTATGTAAAAAAATTCATTTAATACAGTTTTGTTAAATAAATTCTTGTCAAATCCTATTCTTAGTCAGTCTAAGAACATAATTCGACAAGGATTTATTTAACAAAACGGTATTAAGTGCACTTTTTTACATAGGAATTTTTGCTAGTGCTCGGATACTTTTGCTGAGAAATGTACTTTGCTAAATGCGTGGTGCCCCACTTTTGATGCCAAAAGTGTGGACATTTCAATATTTGTCCCCATTTCTCCATTTAAAAATTTGGTCGCCCTACTGGAGGCAATAAGATGACTTTTTTCTTGAGTGCCAGTATGATAATGTATTTCTTGAATGCTAAAATGTAATAAGTGCCTCCTTAAAATAAAAATCCTTGGAGATGATATGATGATGTATCTCTTGAGTGCCAATATGATGACGCCTAGGCAATATGATGATGTTTCTCTAAAGTCTTCGTGATAATGTCTTTCTTGAGTGCCTCACTAGAAGTTGGTGGCAATGCCTTTCTTGAGTGCCAAAATGATAGTGTCTAAGAAATATGCTGTCTTGAGTGCCAATATGATGATAATTGAAGATGTCAATCCGACGATATCCTTCGTAATATTACGTTTGTTTAATAAGAAAAAATCTACTTTATTTTTAAGCACTTTAACCCATAGTCTAGAATGTACTACTTAATTTATGTATAATTAACGTCTAGCTAAATCTCTAGTCAAATCTCTAGCTAAATCAGTGTAATGATTTCCGGTATTTTATAAATAGAGATATTAGCAGAAAAAAAGGGACTAGTATTTATTTTATCAAGACTAGTATGTCTTAAAATGCCCCCCTCCCCTCATGGAGGGTAATCCGTCCTCGTTAACATCCCTAAGATAGACATACGTCATTAACCGACACCACACACCACACACATCACATTTTTTACGTAACATGCGCTTAAAGATTACTGTTCTAGCTTTAAGCTAAGTCTTAGATTCGAATAATACATGAAAAAAGGATATCCCTGTGATTTGGATTCCATTTTAAACAGTAAATCTCAGTCTAAATGTCCTAAGTGGGCAAAAAATGTCCATTTAGCGGTAAATCTCAGTCTAAATGTCCTAGAGCGACAAACCAAATGAAACCTTACGTAATATGATCTACACTGTTAAAAAAATGCAATTTTTTTTTTGCCAGAAATTCTCTGTGAAAATTACAGAATTCTGTGAAAGTTACAGAAAAATACGTGTTGTCAACTTAATTTTTCCGTAATTTACGACTCTTTTCTCAAATTACAGAGAATTTCTGGCAACAAAATTGCATTTTTTTTTTACAGTGTACTAGGAATTCTATGAATATACAAAATTATATTATAATTGTATTACCCTTAAAGTAGGTTCTAATGTTCTGTTACTATATTGATGTTACTTCACATCGTTCTAAGTTAAATTGTGTTAAGCTTATTACTGTTCAAATACGTAGAGAACTTATCGCTTTGCATATTTCTTAATTAAGAGAGAAAATTTTACATCACACAAAAATAATGCAGGATTCATCATGAAAGTAGATTTTATTTAAATAATTTTACAATGATTCAAAATGTTTATAAATTAACTCCATGAAAAAATGAGATTTGAGTGTAATGCACAAATGTTTTCTTTAGACGAGTGTTGGTTGAGTTGTAGCATTCTCTGTAGAATCGCTGCATTCTCCTTCGTCGCAAGTTCCTGAGCTAAGAGACTGAAGAATATCACGAACTCCCAGTGCATCCAACCATGAATCTTGCATTCTGAAAAACAAAATAGCTAAAACACTTAATGCAAAGATCGGAGAATATGGCATGAAAAATATGTTTCTTATTATTGGTTACTTATGTGGGTGTTCAAACATGGTTAACACGATTATAAAATTAATTTTAAATGAAGGCAGAAGGCGAAAGGAAATGTTTTATACATCTTGCTTTAGAAACCAAATAGTTTTATTCTTCCAATTTTCAAAATTAATCACAGTTTGTAAGGTTCAGGAATAGATAGCGCTGTTGAATGAAAAAATCCTTAGAAATTCGTATTTTGAATCCATTAATGGCAATGTAGTAATAGATTGAATAAGAATTAAATTTTAGTAAATATCCTTATCGCTTTGCTTCTTTTTAAGAGCAAATAAAAATCAACTTATTTCTATCGGTACAATCATTCTGAATTTTCATGGTATTTTATTGAAATTTTCTCTAATAAGTTATTTTTATTAAAAATTAAATAATTTTTTTAGCCGCTTGTATATAAGTAGTTTAACAGTATTTAATACCAAATATTAGTATATTTATGCTCATATTAATGCATGTATGGTGTCAAGTTTTCTAAAAATGACATGGCACTGGTTCAAATACTCTACATGTCATTAAAAATAAATAAATAAATATTGTTAAAGAAGCATTATTCTCATAGAAATGAATACATATTATTAAAAGGAACATAATAATCCTATGCTACAGATACAATCAGGGCGTGACTAACTCCTGAAGCTACAGGGAGCTCGATATTATTTCGAGGCCCACTTTTATTCAGGAGAATTTTTCCACGTTCTATATACATAGACTAAGAAACTTTAATTTATACTATGGATCTTATTTTTAGAATTTACTTAGCAGAATTCAGATTTAAGTTACTGTCCTTCCTGTATATTATTCTTTATAAAAATATTGTAGGCTATTTTTACCTGAAAATTAAAATCATGAAAGGCACTAACTATTCGACAGCAGTCGTTTCGTGTTGAAACTGTTTGGCAAATGGTTTCATCGGATAAAAAAGGGTACGTACGACTGCAACAATATTTTCTGTTCTCACATTGCACTCATGCATACTATTTTTTCTTCTTTTTTAATTAGATAAAAAGATTGAGCTAAACGATTTCAAGACTAAACAACTGTTGAGATTGGGTGCTTTTCCTGATATTAATTTCAAAGTTTCTAATCATTGTCTTCATTCCACATCAGTGAGTAATATTTTTCATTGCATATGTTTATCAGCATCGAAATTCCCAGATGCTAACTATGGAATGAATTTTGCCAAAATAGTGTGTATTATCGTATTATCTTCTGCTTTTGACAAATCCCCGCCCCCCCCCCCCAAAAAAAAAGCTTAAGGCTGCACATCGACATTAGTCAGATCCCCCCTTTATTTCTTCCTATGTTATCCTATGGGATTTTTGTTCCTTTGTTTTATAAGGATATCTCATTTAAAAATAAAGTTTTCCAAATTCTATTTTTTGAATTATATTCCTTGAACATGTCGCCTTTTATATTAGTGAGCAATTAAAAATAATAATAATAATAATAGAATAAATATTTTATTTCATTAAGTAAATTTATGACTCTAAGTTTCGATTAAGCTAAAAGGCGACAAATTCAAAGGGTAATATATATAAAAAAAAAAAAAAAAAAAAAAAAAAACAAGAAAAAAACAGAATTCGAAAAGTTTCATTTTAAGTGAGATATCCTTATACAACGAAGCAACGAAAATCAGTTATTTGGGGCGGGATAAATTTCAGAGAAGAAGCTCTTACTTCCTTGACCTTTTGTGTAATCAGGTCCTGGCTACAATACCTTTCAAATATTATTATTTATAAGGTGGTCCAAACATTGTGTTTTTCTGTAAATTATAACTGTTTCCTTTCAGGGCAAAATCGCTGAAATATATGAGGCATAACACGTGCTTTGTATTTTTCCAAATGTCCAAATGTCTTAAATCTAAAGTGTCTAGTCATTTATAGAAAAATTTTGTAAATGCCACAAATTTGTTTTCTCTGACTACCCAATTTCTTACAATTTTTCCCGTCTCCGATCAACAAATCCCATGTAACTCAATGAAGAAATTTGTTTATAGAATTAATACGCATTACTTAATGTATTTTTTAAAACTTCGTTTCCCCATTCGGACAGTTCACAACCGTTCAATTAGTATTTGATTCTAAAAATTGATTTTATAAAATTTTAATACTTCAATTTTGAGTTTAAAAATGGGAAAAATTAACTAAGTGCATTTTCTTTTTTTTCAATTTTTAGCTATAAAATGTAATAAAAAAATTAAACAATATTTTTTTCTTAAAAGCAAGTACTAATTTAACGATAGTGAATTTTCAGAATGTGAAAACGGAATCTATACATATAATAAAATAAGATGTTTGTGTGTGTGTGTGTTATTGTGTATGTATGTCCGGAACATTTTAGGAAAACGGCTGATCGCAGAGCTACACAGATTTGCATGGAGGTTCGTAATGACCTCTCCTGATGCACCTCGAAGACCGATTTTCGAATTTTTGATTAGTTTTCTTTTAATTAGAAGTTTTTCTTTTATTGAAATTGGATTTTGCCATAGTGATTCCGTGTCACGCTAAAAAACAAGGCGTTTACATTTCAAAGTAAATGTATTCTTTATGTTGATCAATGGCTCAGTTGGTTAAAGCGTCAAGTTGTTAGTGTGATGGTCTTGGATTTGATACTCGGTGGCGGATGTGTTACTTTTTTTTTTGTAAATAATTAATAGATAAGATGCCAATTGTAAAAGAAAACTTTTCATTGTCTGCACAGTATCCTAAGAAATTCTGATTAGATTTTTTAAAAGCTTTCTTTTAGTTACTAAAACGTACAAAATAAAAATTTAAGTGAAGAAAAAAAAAAAAAAAAAAAAGAAACAACACTGGAACCCTAAAAATCATAAAATAAATATTTATTCTTGAATAGATATGGCTATAAAAAAAAGCAACGTGTCATCAATAAGAAAATTGTAAAGAAAAATATAGATGTTTCACTTTTGCAAGAGATGAAATATTTTAACTAATCAAAATACCTTAAAAAGCATTCAAGAACAACATTCGACATTCTTTTTATATTTGTTAGTTTTTTATATTTGTTAGTTTTTTGATTTTTTTTTTTTTTTTTGTATTAATGAATTTTTTATTTATGAAAATAATTTTTTTATAATAGATTTAAAATTAGACATTTAAATATTAGTTTTAAATTTAATTGTTGCCAAAAAAGTTTTGCAGTCTATTGTTTTCGACAAAAAAAGAAACACATTTTCATGCGAATAATGAAATTTTGCTACTGAATAATAAAACTAAAATATTTAATAGATGTTGAGGTACAGTCATCTTTGAAATCGTAGTTCCTAAATAATAACAAAGCTACCTTTCGCCGATAAATGCCCAAATTGAAGTACCCGGAATAGACCTTTCTACAGGCAGTGGCAACCTGGTCGCAAAAAATAAACAGTGATTCAGTTCTTTTGAAAAATCATTTAAATATAGTGATCAGCGAAGCGGCGTAGCCTGCTAGTTTAAAACAAATACGTTAGGTAATGATTAGTTTACAAACAAGTTTCTCATAGAGTTACATGGGATTTGGTGACTGGTGACGGAGAAAATTGTATAAGGGAAAGATTAGTCTAAAGACAAAATGTAACTTTTAAAATTTCTTGCGGTAAAGTCATTAAAAGTTAGTGAATTTTTACATTAAATTTTAATATTACACATGCACTTCTATCCTTAATTTATGACTATCAAAACTTTTTTTTTTTTTTTTTTTTTTTTTTTTTTTTTAATTTCATAATATATAAATAAATAAATATTTATATGCGTGTTTATATTAGAATGTGCTTACGTAATAATGCGAATTTTTTTACCAGGCATTCAGGAAGGACAATGTAATTGATAAAACTTCCTGTAAATTGGATTAGAAATAATGGCTATGATATTTTGCTGTCAGTGAAATATAATTCATGGTTAGGAAAACCACTAAAAAAAAAAAAAGAAGAAAGAAAACGTATAGATATACTCATAAAGAACAATCAAATTTAAGAGATAAATCTTTATCTAAGAATAAAAAAAAGAATAAAAAGTCTAAAATTTCAACGGGGAAAAAAAAAAAAAAGATGAAATTCGTATAATACCTTAATACCTAAAATTTTGAGGATCACCACAGCATCAAATATTTTACAGTCAAATTATGAATAAAAAGTAACAGAGTTGCTGCTTTATCAACAGCTGATTTCATTCACCGAGATATCAAAATTGAGATATCATACGTGATGGTGATGAAGTGAAAGTGCCTTGCTGTAGACTAAACGGGAATCTTTTCTGATTCGGGTAGCGCTTATCATAGCATGGATGCTCTCCGTGATGAAAACCAGATTCATTTGTGTTCCCATAAGAGCTTTTTTCCGAAAAAATATTTCTATTGTACTGCATATGTTTTATTTGTAAGTTTCAGACAAAATAAAATGTTCATAAACATATTCAACACTTCTTTGTAAGGCGTTTTTAATATGAGATTAAAAGTAATTTTTAAAGCCTTTAATTATTATAAATATGATTAACTTTGGTAGGAATTTCGTTTTATTATTTTTACCCTTTAACGCCCACTACATATTTTATTTTGAAAACTTTTAAACTAATTTCGAAAAAAGACTATTAGGTCATTTTATGAGATACATAAACAAATCAAAAATCCGTTAAAAAGAAAAAAAAAAAAGGAAAGCGTTTTTATTTTTTAAGAAATCTTTTGTTTGAAACAATTACAACCTGGTTAAAATCAAATAAAATTAATTTACTAAATAAATAATTTTGTAGGTAATGTCTCTGTTTACATGAAGCAAAAATAATTTAATAGTATTGAACGTATAATACAATATTAATGTAAGATATATTAAGATGAAACATTTTAAACAGCTAACATAGTGATACATTTTATTAATATCACACAATCAACAGATTGGGAAGAAAATCATATATGTATTTATTAATTCCATTGTTTAATGGTGTTTCCATTACCTGCAGCTTATTCTGTCGAGCTATCTACATGATAGACCAGTTGTTCTGCCTAAAGGTTGTGTGAGTGAGTAATGCAGACTGGTTGTCGCCCTGGATAGCTCAATTGGAAGAGCATTGACCTTGTAAGTCAAAGATCCGGGGTACGACTCCAGGTCCAGGCATTATTTTCACTCAGTTGGAAAAATAAATTTTCAATAACATAATGATAATTTAAAAAACAAACAATGTAAATTGATCATCAATAAATGTAATTACAATTAGGTAGCGAGAAATATAAAACTTTACATTGCAAAAAATGTATTATAACAAGAATTTTCACGTAATTATATCCAATGTTCAGAAAAGAAGAGACTAGTTGAGTTCTTGAAAAGTACAAAACTTTGAATAAGCACCACAAAATGCAATAAACTCGCAGCAATTATTTCGGGTTTATAGAACACACGATTCTTTTTCCGACGAACAAAGTAGGCACGAGTGCTGCAATCACAGCGGAAACTTGTTGCGAGTTTATTGCATTTTATGGTGTTTGTTCAAAGTTTTGTACTTTTTACTTTAAAAAGCCAGTTCTGTTGCGCTTTCTCATTATAGTTTAGTTATTATTTATGTTAGATATATTTCATATCATCAAGATACTAATTAAAATTATTTTCAGTTTGATATAATACTATAACTACTATGTTACACTCCTTCATAAATAACCTTACTTTTTCATATATACAATTAATGTGATGTTTATTTAAATTTATGCCTTTTATGAATTATTTTTAAAAACCCTATTTTAAACCTGAAACAGTTTTTTAATTTCATAAATGTTTTATAATAGTGGTAATTATAAATAGTAAAATTGTTATAATATATTTCAAATAAAATAAGTATGCGGAATGAAATACATAGGATATAAAAAAATAAAAGATAATTAAAATATAGTAATTTTTTTTTTTATATTAAATTCAACAACCCACCCAAACAACCAAGCCAAATACTCCCACCCTACCTCCTTAATCAAACATTTGCTCACCCATCCTCCGTCATTTTTGTTTCATTTTGTTAAATTTATTATGTTTATGTTTTTTTTTTTTTTTTTTTTTTTTAATTTAGCAAAGACCAACATTCTACGGATAAATTATGAATAAACAAATTTATTGGGAAAGGTAGAAGTTGTTGCATCATAAAACAATTCATTGATGTTTTCAAATTTTGATGAATATGATTTTTTTTTTTTTTTAATTCTGAATAGTTGGTTAAAACCTCTAAAAACAGATAAATGAAGACAGGATTTAAAATGTGTATAAATATTAGTTTAAAATGTAAGCTATTTATCTTTGCATATAAATCAGTAAATATATTTTTTATTTTTTTATTTAAATCAAGAAAGTTAATAGTATTATGATTTAGATAATTTTTATTTTAATGTTAAATTAGAGGATAGTTGAAGTTCCACCGCACTTTAGAATGTAGAAAAAGAGGGGGGGGGGGAGCTAAAAACTTCATAGAAATAGCATGGGAAGAAAACCAAAAAAACTCACAATGTCAAGTGTGTTAAAAAAAAAAAAAAAAAAAAAAACAGGCTCACACCGGGAGTTATAAAAGGACAAAATTGACTAGAAAAAGACATCGAAGAGCGGGAACGGCCGGGCTGGGCCCTTAAATGCCGTGTGTTATCTTTCGGCACCATACCCAATTTTGTCTTCTAAAGTATTATTAGAATAATATTGGAGCTCTGATGCCTCATGTTTGCAGATTGACAACAAATTACTTTTTAGATGTAAACCATAGTTAAAGTAATGTATGATTTTTTAAAGCATTTTTTCCGTGATTTATTTAATAGAGGTAAGAATAAAATATTTTTTAAATTGATTTAAAAAATAATCAGGCATTTAAGGGTTGAGATCATTAACGTTTTTATTATACATAGATCTTATTGTTATATCATAAATATATCGATGAAATTGTATAAGGTAATTCGAATGAAGACGCAAGTTTGTTCCTAGCACTTTTGCATGTCAATAGGTAGTAATACTGACAAGCATGTGTGAGAAATTTTGTCCCAGTGTACGCGTGGATTGTGAACTTATCTTAATTTATCGCCTTTAATCACCGTTATTTTTGATCTCGTGAGCATTTAATCTTGTGAGTAAAGCTCTTATAATATTCGGTTGCTCATATTTAAAGTTCCTTATTCTATTACACGCAAGGTAAGCAGAAGCGGGCCTTGCAGTAACACGAAAATAAAGGTGTGTGGCATCTTCATCCCATACTTGGGGAAAGACGCAAAATGGTTCAGAAATAAATTAAATGACCTTTAAATTTTATGTTTTATTTTATATATTGTATATTATAGTGTAAAATATAAATGGAATTAATAATTATCATTTTTATAATATTATTTTAACAAGCTTTCAAGTCTTCAGTAAGGATCTCTCCTGAATATAGCTCGGAGCAAGGCAGTCACCGTAGGAAATGGAACTTCTAGGTTTTCAGTTACTGGGTTTTTACTTTTTTCCTTATAACCTACAGGCAATCCCAAATCATGCATGTGCTATCTCTGTTAGTTCCAGCAATGATACAGCTGTTAGATTCATCAACGGCGCATGTGACAATAGGCCTGGCGCAAGCAGTTACTTCCATCAGCAAGAGGCAGTCAACTTTCACTAGTAGTTATCTCCACCAGCACAGAAAAGCCATTGCATCCACTAGCCTTGCATATCGAATGCAAGAAATGATAGCATGAAGATTACAATGGTGATCATTTGCACTAAATTAAATGTTGTGCAGGCTAACATTCAAACTTGTACTC
The DNA here is from genome assembly GCA_963930645.1 of Salticus scenicus. NCBI lineage: Eukaryota > Metazoa > Arthropoda > Arachnida > Araneae > Salticidae > Salticus > Salticus scenicus. The sequence goes on from OZ005655.1 coordinate 166,330,723, forward strand.
TTGTTAGTTTTAGCAAAGTAAAGTTCCAAAAAATTATTTCAGTTTACAAATTTGTTTGTTTCTCCATAGTTATTCTCAATTCAGAGGTAATTTTCTAATGCCCAATATCTTATTACTTTCTTCTATATGTAATATAGAGAAAGTATTGGATTCGTAAAAATTTTCGACCTCGGGTTTTTGATGAATTTACACGTTTTGAGAGCTGTAGAACACGATTTGACCATTTTTAGAAAATGTCTGTCTGTCTGTCTGTCTGTCTGTCTGTCTGTCTGTCTGTCTGTGTGTGTGTGTGTGACAAAATTTTGTGGCAACTGTATCTCAAGAACTACTGCACAGAATTTCATACAAATTGGTATGTAGTTGTACCTTGACATAAATTAGTGCCTATCAACTTTTGGTAAAAATTGTCTTACAGGTTGCGTTGCCATCCCGCTTTTTCTAAATTTTTAACATGGTGATATAGGACAAAATTTTGTATAAATGTGCATAAAGAGAATTATTTTTTAGTAATCATTATGAAACTTACAGGAATTATTTAAAATAGAGATAGTCAACTGGGAAAAAAATTTTGTATGCGTAGGAGCCTCGCCACCCCCCGTGGGGGGGAAGTCCCCCCTCGAGGGGAGTAAATTTTCAAGATGGGTATCTTTCGAAAGGTCTCGTCAATACCTTTAAAACGAATGGTTGAACTATAAATCTGTGATAATTTAAAACAAAGTTATCGATTTTTTTTTACTTTTAACGAAAAAAAACTTAGAAAAAAATCGTTTTTTTTTTTTTTTTTTTTTTTTTTTTTTTTTAACGAAATTTAACCAGACTTGGTGTTTAGTTGGCCCCTGACATAAACTGAGGCTGATTAGATTTGGGGATCAATCGCTCAACAGGTGGCGCTGTGATCGTATTTTTTCTAAATTTTTAACATGGCAGTATAGGAAAAAATTTCGTATAAATGTACATAATGAGAGTTATTCTTAACCTGTGATTGTGAAATTAATATGAATTATTGCTAATAGTAGTAGTTAATTAGGGAAAAAATTCGAGGCATCGCTTCCCCCCCACCCTAGGGGGAAGTACCCCCCCCCGGGGGTGTAAAGCTTCAAGATGGGTATCTTTCGAAAGGTCTCGTCAATACCTTTAAAACGAATGGTTGAACTGTAAATATGTGGTAATTTAAAACAAAGTTATCGATTTTTTTTTTTTTTTTTTTTTTTTTTTTTTTTTTTAACGAAATTTAACCAGACTTGGTATTTAGTTGGCCCCTGACATAAACTGAGGCTGATTAGATTTGGGGATCAATCGCTCAACAGGTGGCGCTGTGATCGTATTTTTTCTAAATTTTTAACATGGCAGTATAGGAAAAAATTTCGTATAAATGTACATAATGAGAGTTATTCTTAACCTGTGATTGTGAAATTAATATGAATTATTGATAATAGTAGTAGTTAATTAGGGAAAGAATTCGGGGCATCGCTTCCCCCCCACCCTAGGGGGAAGTACCCCCCCCCCCGGGGGTGTAAAGTTTCAAGATGGGTATCTTTCGAAAGGTCTCGTCAATACCTTTAAAACGAATGGTTGAACTGTAAATATGTGGTAATTTAAAACAAAGTTATCGATTTTTTTTACTTTTAACGAAAAAAAAAAAAAAATGAAAAAAATCGTTTTTTTTTTTTTAATATTGTTACTGCGTGAATTTGTATAGGAAAATATAGAAGAAAGTCTTGTGGTGGCCACAACATACTAGTTTATTGTGGCATTGTATCTTACCTCATAACTGGCAGCATATTCTCCGTATATATGGGGGAAGATGCCACAATTACACGAATTTGTTTAACATTATATTTCTCGATTGTGTACGCACATAGACTGTGAAAGAATTAATAAGCATACATAATTAATTACACATTAAAGAACACGGTGTATTTTTTTTCATTATCATATCAACTTTTGTCTGTACTAAGCAAAACATCTTTAAATATGGCGTCTTTCCCCGATTTACCTTATTGTGAAAGTTAAAATTACTTTTATAGTAATAAAGCTAGTCATGATAGTCATTTATTAAATTTGTATATACATAGAAATTTAATAAATCTAGGTATGAGAATTTAACCTTTAAAAGAGGTTGTTAATTTTGAATGACATACATTTAATGGATGTTAACTTTAAAAATTGTTTAATGTGCTAAATAAATAAATAAATACTTACGCAGCAGCTGCTATTCGTAATACATTCCGGAATTCCAGTGTTTCTGACAGTAAATTTTTCCTTGCAAATTGGCAGAATTTTCTTCTGGCACACTTTGGATCTTTTAGAGCTTGAATCCCGAACTGGCTTGCGGATTTAAGTATTTCATTCATCGAAGCAGGATCCTGTGGCTCAAAATTTCTACTACTCATGGTAGTGGTATCTCCCATGGCAGTCGTCGATACCATGGGGGGCATCATCATAGGGGGCATCATCATGGTATCGCCTTTATTTGAGTTCATGATTTGGTTCATAACAGATGGGATAGCAGCAGCAAGTATGAGACTTGCCGGTATAATACCAGCAACAACGATTGTTACAGGATCAACTGCTGAAAGCTTCTGTAGTATTCCTGAAATTCCTTTTTTCTTTGGCTGTGACATAAGCATGTCTTCAGGGATCATTCCTTTCATCATTTCTTGCATCATTTCCTCAGGCATCATGGGCATCATTTCTTGAATAGGCATAGACATTGGTGGACCTGTTTAAAAATTACTTTTAGAGCACGAAATATTAAAAGATTGTATAAAAAATAAGTTTTAAAAAGAAGAATAAATGACTAGAAAGATTAATGTATTTGTCTACTTCTATATTTTATAAGAGTTACAGCACATAATAATATCAGTCAATGTAAATAAGAAGCTTAAGATATTAATTCCAAAATCTTTCTTTGGACGATATTTCAAGAATTATTTTCAAAAGCCCAATAAACTCTAAACTGAAAAGGTGAAAATTCGTGAACTATTGTTTTAGTGAGATCGTTCTGTTATTTGAATAGCGAGAATTAAAATTAATGAAACCAATAATATTAAATTATGTATAATTTGTAGCTTGAAATGATTTATTATTTTTTGAATATCGTTCTTTCATGCTTTGTCCCAGTTGTTAGAAGATAACAATTTCCTATTTAAATTCAATTAATCTTCTATGGAAAAAAAAGAATTTTTTTTTTTTTTTTTTCAAACATTCAAACGTATATACTTAAACATATGTTAAAAAATGTATAATACAGAGATATGATTTCGCGTGTGTTTCACACAAATGTTTTCTTACAATAATCACTACTCCATTCAATCACAAAAAATTACTTTGAAAATAAGAAAAAGCTTTCTGAATAAAAATTGTAGCATAAAAATTCTCGGAAATCACATGTTTAATAATAGAGAATATGATATAAAATTAATATTTTTTTTATTTTTCATTAATTCATTTCAATATCCTTTATAGGAATTTAAAAATAAATAAATAAATAAATAAAACATTAAATAATTATTGAATCGATGCCTTTTCATTCCTTTCCCTTATTTTGAAATTTAAATGAAATTTTCGCAACATATTGTGAAAAAATTGGTAATCACAAGCAATATTTCAATAAATAAAATAAAATAAATAAAATAAAATAAAATAAAATAAAGTAAAATAAAATAAATAGAAATAAAAATAAATAAAGTAATTGTGAAATTTCTACAAATTTAAATTTTGTATTTACATTTCTATACCGATAAAGGAATTCATTTAAACAATGCAATTGTGCGTTTATTTTCCTGCGTGCAATCCACAGATTAGTTAATCCAGTTTTATACGAGAAATTGTTATTAACAAACAATGCTATACTTATAAAGAGCAGTATCTCGAATAATTATAGTTTTGTTTGTTAGTTAAAATTTATGGTGTAAAATATTTATCTTATCTGCGGATTATATGCAGAAAGGTACGGTATTTTGGAAACCTGGTCTCTGGCAACTAAGCCCTATCAGTTAAATTTTCCAAACTTTTTAATGAAATAATATATATATATATATATATATACCGGGTGATTCAAAATAGATGTTACAGCAATTATATCGTAAACTAAGAAAGATAGAAACATACTTCCAGTTACAAAATTAGAGCAAATTAAGAGTAGATTTCAGGTATGGCATTTTTTTGTCAAAGGGGCTGTATACATATTAAATACGAAATTTAATTTTTATACGGTCCCTCCTATCATGTGACTTATATTTAGAAAAATATTCTCCTCGCTCTAATAAGCAAAAAAAAAAAAAATCATCTCTCTAAGTCAAAATCTCGCTGAGTTATTGCAATTTGAAAATGACGACTTACACCACTTTTTTTTCAATTTTGGCATCTATTTTTTGACGCCAACGGGCTAACTTTAGGGGGTTATCTATGAGTTGAAAAAAATTAAAAAAAGATCCTTTACTTTAAAATAGCAACTAAAATCGTTCAAACGCTTGAAATCAACAATTTTAAGAATTTAATGCAAATTTACATTATTTCGTATTGTTAAAAAATTTAATAGTTAAATTTCTGAGGGGTCACCTGCAAATTAAAACACGTTAAGAGAGGGAAAAAACTAAAAGACTAGCAAAACCGTGTGAAATTTTCGCACTTTATTTTTACCACTTTCCATCATGGTTGATAAATTTAATGACTTCGGCTCTTTAACAATTCCAGCAAGATTGAAAAGTGTTAATGACTTTGATTTGTGTGTCTGTCCATCCGTCTTTCTGTGTGTCTGCACTCTAACTCCCGTGAATATTCATAGAATTTCCTGAAACTGATATATGTTATTTGAGGTCACTATCGGATGTTCCTTATTGAAAATGGAGTGAATACATCTGCTAGCTTGTGCACAGGGACACCCGAAAGTATTCCAAAGCATTGTGTTCTATGAGAGGTATTTTTATAAACCATATATTAATACCTTTAATTTATGCATATATTAATAAAATTGAAATACGTTATTATAGTTTTCTATCGGATATTTTCTATAGAAAATGGAGTAAACACCATCACTGGTTTGTATACAGGGACACCCGAAAGTATTCCAAAGCATTGCGTTCTATGTGAAGATATTTCTATAAACCAAATTTTAATTACTTTGCATAAATCTTAATGAAATTGAAATATGTTATTCATATGCACAAAAGAATGCTTTCTATACTGTACAGTACGACTAACATTAGATTTACAGGGCACGCAAAAATATTCAGTTACGTTGAGGGTTATTATTGGATATTTGCTGGAATTGTATTTTCGTTTACATTAAACATTTTCTAAAAATTTTTAACTGTGAATAAGATTTCAATTTGCATTTTTTTTTTGTCTGACTGTCCATCTGTCCGTCTGCCCGCCCCCAGCGTCTGTAAATATTTTCAGAAATTTTCAGAAATGATATACGTTATTCAGATTTACTATATGATATTCCCTAATTAAAATGGCATTAATTAATTCTTTACAAATGGTTTATGTACAGGAACGCACAAAAGATGCCTATGTATTGCGTTTTGGGACAGATATTCTTATGAATTACATTTAAATAACTTTATACTGTAAAAATCATAAGGAAATTCATATTTATTATTAATATTCTAAAATAATGATTTGTATAGAATATGATATGGTATAGATGTATAATTCTATGCCAGGGGGTTACCGCCCTTCTCAACCCCCGTTTAATTATAGTGCCTATCCTTATCAAAACAAAAATCAAGTCTGTTATCAATTTCCTTGAAACTTGCAAACCTTCATCAACTTTTCAAGTGGCAACTAGATATGGAATCCAAAGTACCAAATTCGCATTTCCTGTACTTATTACTTTCTCATACCCATAAGGTAGAGAAAGTATTGTTTTTGGGCCAAATTTTCGAAAGTAAGTTTTTGTTATATTTAGACGTTTTGAGGTATCCTGAATATGAAAATCGTGTTTTTAGCGGTTGGTCTGTGTGTGTGTCTGTCTGTTATCAGTTTATCTCAAGAACAAATAGCAGCAGACATTCCAAACTTGGTATTTTAAATATGTATCATATAGGGATGCTACACTAAGCTTTTCATTGAGATGAAGCGAATAGTTCGTGTACAGAGACACTCAAGAATATTCAAATACATTACGTCTATGGGGAAAATTGCAGGTAAGTAGAGTTTAACACCTATAGACTGCACTAAACCAAATGAAATGAATATATATTTTTTATATGCATAAAAACAAGCCTCATGTAGAATATGGCAGGGAAATCATTCACTGTTCATTTACAGGGCTACACAAAATAACTAGATTATAATGCGACAAAAACTGAAAATTGATGGAAGTGCATTTTAGGTTGTGCCGTATATTATTACTATAGGTTTATATTTAGGTGCACTTTGTGGTTTGTACATATTCTTCAAAAGATATACAGGGTTGCAAATATTTAAGCTATAATATTCTTTTTTATTGTTAGTGAAAGTGCTTTACTATAATATTTTACCATGTCCAGGAAAGCTGCTCAGGAATGGAAATGAATTCCTCATAGACATATGATAAATAATGTATGTTTTTAAGCTAAATATGCATCGCTTGTGTTTTGTGTATTTACACGTTTTAAGGCTTCCTTATTACCAAAGCCATATTTTTTAATGTTTGATTATTGCCTGCGTCGAATAATTTCAGGAAACGAATAATTTCCGGAGATCCCCCTCACACAGAAGTAATTATCATTAAAACTCTTCCGAAGCCTAATTTGAATTATTTTAACGTAGGTTTACATAACAGTACTCTTTATGTTACCTCTTAATTTCCAACCTGTATTTATGGTATTAAATTTCAGGGTAATAGAAAGTCGTGTGAGTGGCACACCAGATTATTTGTTGTTAAATTATGCTGATAATTCATATATATACAGATCAACGAATAAAAATTTACCTTCCGTATTCAGGAGGCCTCAAAATGTCATATTATACAGAAAAAAAATCGCTCTCCAAGAGCTACTTTGTTTACAGTATGGGTATGAGAAAATAATTTTGCGTTCTGTGTCAGCAGTGTTCTTCGAAAAAAAAAAATGCAGCAAACACTTACACCAATTACATTTAATAATAATAAAAAAAATTGTTTACCTTAGTTTTGGGTAGCCCTGTATATTGTCTATAAACTCTATACACATGACTTTGTGTACGTAAATTTAGTGTTATATGTAAAACAAGTAACACAAAATGAAATACACTTCCAGCAATTCCCAAGTATAGCTCCAATATATCGAAATACTCTGGGTAACCCTGTAAATGAATGATGAATGGTTGCTATACCAGAATCTACATAAAACATGCTTTTATGCGTATAAAAAATTTGTTCTTTTCATTTTGTTTAAGGCAGTCTGTACATGTCACACTGTACATATGAGAAATTTTGCTCACAGACGTAATGTATTTGAATTCTTTTGGATGACCCTGTAAACAAACAATTGTCTGATCATAACGAATACTTTATTGTAGCACCGCAATATGATACGGATTTAGAATGTCGAATTGGATTTTCTTCTACTATTTGTTCTTGAGATATTCTAATAACACACAGACACACACGCACACACAGAGAGAGAGAGAGAGAGAGAGAGAGACCAACCACTAAAAACATGATTTTTGAATTCAGAGGAACTGAAAACGTGCAAATATAAACAAAAGCTAATTTTCGGAAATTTGACTCAAAAACAATTCTTTCTCTACACCGTGTATATGAGTAAGAGAATGTATAAAGAAAGAAAAATGAATTTGAAAATTACCTTTCAGTACATAAATTATTCATAAATTTTATTTGTTAAATTATCAATGAGTATTCTCTTGTGTATTCACCAGGGAAAAGGAGACATAACAGGTTAAAATAGCCGTCTTTCCCAGAATGATTTCTTTTTCTTCCCCCCCCCCCCACCCAAACGCTGATCAACCTGTGCCTTATTACAAAAGCAATAGTAATTCACTTTTGATACAACCCCTTAAGACTTGGCGAAAAATGCTAGAATTTTCAAATTGCAACAACTCAGCGAGATTTTGACTTAGAGAGATGATTTTTTTTTATTTTGATTGTTAGAGCGAGAAGAATATTTTTCTAAATATAAGTCATATGATAGGAGGGCCGTATAAAAATTAAATTTCATTTTTAATATGTATACAGCCTCTTGTCCAAAAGAATGCCATATCTGAAATCTACTTTTAATTTGCATCAATTTTGTAATTGGAAGTTTGTTTCTATCTTTCTTAGTTTACGAGATAATCGCTGTAACATCTATTTTGAATCACCCGGTATATATATATATATTGTTTATATATTGCTCTTTTGCTAAAAATAATATGCTAAAAATTTTATTTATTGTATTATTATTATTATTATTATTATAAATATTATTATTTTTAACCTTTGAAACACACGTAGCCCTTTAAAAAGTATTCTCTGAGAAAAACAATATGTATATACTGCCTTTATCTAGAATGAATAAGTGGTCATTTTCTAAATCCCTTAACTAGAAATATAGATTTCCGAGCTATGCGCATAAGGCGTGCCAATAAACTGAATAGACGAAGTGATCGAGAATTTTTAATATACACATTTCTAGATGGTGAAACAATATTCTGAATATTCTGAATCTTTTGTATTGCGAGAAATTCTCGCTTGATTTTATAGAATTGGGTCATAAACCAAGATTATAGTTGCTGAAACCCGTCTCTTGTATTCGCATTTATTTGCAGAGATTTTTAAATAACTTTGCCCTGGAGAATAGAGGTGAACTTCTAGAATTCTAATAGAGGTTTCTAGAACTCGCTTTCAATAAAAGGATGACATGGAACTATTTTTTCTAAAGCCACAACTAGATCCTAGATGTCAGTTACAGAATTTTTTCCCAGTGTTTTATGAATTTCTAAAAATATTTCAGAAAATGGAAACACGAACGGGCAGAAAGACGACTTGGGGCCATAAATGCACTTAAACTTTGTTGAAAAATTAAAAAAAAATATACAACCTAAATTATTATTTTTATTTTAGAATTACTGTATGTATAAACAATATATAAAATAAAGAAATAAAATAAAATAAAATATTATACATGATTCTCAATTATTCTAATAATTTTCACACGTCTGTAAATCTTAAGACAAAAAAGGGTGTTCCGAATAACATTCCATTAACAAACTCCATAAATTACAAATTCTCAATATTTGTTTTGGTTCGAAATAATATTGAGCATGGCTCTTCATTAGGATATAAAAGTATTCATGAGTGCAGTATACGCAACCATGCTGCAGAATTTTTGCTGCACTTTTGAATATTCACTTGATGAAGGGTTGCGCTCATTATTTTGTCCGACGATAAATATGTGTTTTTGAAATTTATGGTGTTTGACTACAATTATTTTTATTCCTCACCATTCTACAACAGTAATTCGGTGCATGTTACTGTAATTTAGGGTATGCTTACTTGGCCAGGGTGCCGCTTTCTTGAAGTAGATGTAGTGCTTATGCACTGACGCTGGTCCTTTTGCTTCCTTACTGATTGGCTCTTTCGTGGTTGTTGTAGTAGAAGTTGTCGTCTCCTCTACTGCGGGTTGGCTGTCATCTGCATCATCCGGCCAAGACTAAACATGGAAAAAAAAAAGTATATTTTTACAGTTTTTTGAAGTAATTCACGCAACATTGTTATTTCATCCGCAAAAATCGGGTATTTTGTAACAAATTTAAAAAGATGTATGTTTAATAAAAACGAATTTAAAATATAGATAAAACATTTTTATTATGCTTAAATGTCACTGCGGATAAAACTTCGTAATGCAAGAAATATACAGTTAATATTTTTTTCTGATAATAAATGAATATTTATCATTAAATAATAATAATAATAAAAAATAAATAAAGAAAATAAAGAAAGAAAGAAAGAAAAAATAAAAAAAATAAAAAAAATAAACCATACACATTAAAAAATAAATAAACAAATAAATATTAAAGGGAATGCATATTATGTGCACATATTTTACTGTAATATACCAATTTAAGTTATAAAATAATATTGTCTTGATATTCCTCCTAATTCTTCTTCTTGTTTACGTTTTAACCATTTAATGGTCACGATTTTTTTTTTCTTTTGAAAATTGCTCAAATACTTTCAAAAATGGCTATTAGACGCATAGATAATCATAAATATCTTTAAAAAATAAGAGCATTTTTAATATTAGAGAAATTTTTCGTTTGGAACATGTATTTGTTAATCTGATTAAATTCAAATAATATTTAAATAAATAAATAAATAACTTTGTAAGTAAACAATATAAATCGAAAAAAAAAAAAAAAAAAAAAAAACTCGCAACAAGTGTTTCAAGTCGGATTAATAGCATGACCTTTCATCAAGTGAAAAACACTATTATCAAAGCGAACAAGGTTCACTCGCGCCTACTAAGAAGTTGAAAGTGACTTCTGCATATGGCTTCCTCTGAAACATTATTTGTTAAATTTCGGAGGAGTGCTGCCATATCGAACAGCAAAGGAACGAAGGTTAAAAATCAATTAAAACAATGAAAAAAAATTTTTTTTTGCTTATAATTTTTCTTAAAAATACATTGAGAAACATAAAATACCCCCTTCATTTAGAACGAATGAGAAGTTATTTTCTGAATCTCCAAACTAGAAGTATACATTTCTGAGTTATGAATATTAGATAAACAAATAACCTGGATAGACGAAATGATCGAGATTTTCTAGTCTACATTTTTGTAGATGGTGAAGCAATATTATGAATAATATGATTTCTTTGTAATGCGAGAAATTCTGGCTTGACTCCTAGAATTGGGCCATAAAACAAAATTATAGTTACTAAAACTCGCATTCGCATTTATTATCAGAGATATTTAAATGATATCGCTCTCGATAATATAGGAAAACGCTCTAGAATTCTATTAGGGGTCTTTAGAACTTGCTCTCAAAGGGAACTAGAATTTATAAGGATGACATGGAACTATTTCTACAGAGCTATATTTTAGTTTCTAGGTGTCAGTTTTAGAATTTTCTTTTTCTGAATACTTGGTTTCATTGCAAAACCAATGAACGTTACAGGGCTGTCAAAAATATGTAATTAAAATTTGAAGAAAAAAAATCCCCTGAAATTTTCACTATAAAAACAGTACAGAATTGTTGATCAATGATTTCGTCATTTTACATTTCAACCATTATAAAATTAGTAGTTACCTCACTATCATCGGTTTCCCAGAAACTCCAAGAAATCTTGGAATCACTTGGTGCCATGGGAGTTTTCAAGTAATCAGGCATATTCCAATTCTTTGTTTTCTTTTTAGATTTATCTATGGAGAAAAATCATTTAATAAAAGAATATCTCTAAATAGTAAAATATACCATATATATACAGTTAATTACTAAGTTCAGTTATCTATAATGATAATGGGATCTGGATATAATATCGTAGGACAAAATATCGAAAAAATAAATAATAATGATATGATCTATTTCACGTATAATCTCTGGAGGGGGCCGCATAGAGCCTTATAATTATATATATCATGGAGTTTAATTTATTATTTTATCTATATTTAATTTTAAGTCATCATTTGATTTTCACCATTCAAAATACATTTTAAAAATATTGTACATCACTACTGACATCAAAGCTCGACATATTCACGAACCTGAATTTAAAAATATAAAATTAATAAGCACGATAGAAATCCTTATGATTAATCTTGATTAATCTTTAAACTCTTTTAAGCAAAATTCATTACAATTTTTGTGATGGGTTTGTCTGTATGTCAGTGCTCTAAGGTGAATATGCATGTGTTGCCATGGAATTTTTTATATTTTGCTTTCCATTCATTTATGTCGGCGATATTTTGTCCTGCGAGATTTTGTTTCCAACCCAATGATAATGTCCACACAAACTGTCTAAACATTATCAAAATTGCATGGGAAAATTTGAAATAAACCCGTCTTGTTTATTTCTTTTAATTTAAGGTTGTCCTTATTTTTGTTTACTGCTTGATAGCTTTAGTGGCATAGCGTGAGAAAATTTTGGAACAAAAACAAGACAATATAGCCTCTAAAGTTCATGATCACCACTGAAAAACAAACCAGTCTGATAAGTTAACCCCTGGTTCTGTTGATAGATATTCCCATCTGGATAATTATACGAAAAATTTCGTAGCGAACCTATGTTATATGAATTTCCCATTTGTACTATATTTATTCTATATTTATAAGGTATAAGATATTCCCGAAAAACTTCGTAGTGAATCCATGCCAGATGAATTTTCCCATTTGAACTAAATGAATTCTGCATTTATAATGTTTAGGATATTTACTAGTAGCAAAAAAAAAAAAATTTTTTTTCATTGAAGCAATACCGTTTTCCAAAGTTAAGGTTACATGTTTAAAATTATAAAGGGGTCTAAGGGATTTTAATCTTTAAAAAATCCATTTCTTTAAAGGTATATGTTCATTTATGAACAGTTATGAACATTTTGACACTCCATTTATGCTTCTGTGCCCTTTTCTTCAAAAGTTATGAGCAAAATTGTAACTTACGTTGAAATTGAACTTCGTTGCACTTCAAAATTTTAATTCTAATTTTCTCGAAAGTGTATTTCTTTCTTTATAATCAGGGCTGCAAGAGCTTCCGTCTGAAGACGGAACACTTACACCAGTATATTTTTATCAGTAATTTGTTTCATATTCGGGCAGTAATTTAGTGATTGATTATCATGGAAATTATTGATGAAGAGTACTGGTGCCAGTTTCTTATTTTGAGACGAGAACTTTTACACCCCTGTTTCTAGTATCCGTAAGATTAAAAAAAGTTCTTTATATATTGATTTAAAACTAGCACAAACGCGTTTGAATAAAGTAAATTTATATATATTTTGAAATCTTTAAACCTTTAAGTTATTTTGTAGATGTCATTAATATACTGAATGTGTGCGCAAAGTGTCAAAGCAATAAGGGTAATTTTTCTTTTTCTTTCTTTCTTTCTTCTTTTTCCTTTTTTTTTTTTTTTTTTTTTTTTTGTAATCTTACAGATAATTGAAAAAAAAAAAAAAAAGTCCTTTTCAAAAATTAGAATTAAAATCTTGAAATTCAATGAAATTCAATCTTAATATAAATTACGATTTTCCCCATAACATTTGAATCAAGGAGAAGCATAAACGAAGCATTAAAGTATTCAGAATAATTTATATATATAAATTTTTTAACTGATTTTTTAGAAGAAAACTCCCTAGAACTTTTAGTCCTATGAGTAGCCGTGAGTTTCTGCTCTCAAAGCTGGAAGACTGGAGATGCCGGGTTCGATCTCAGATCGCACTTGTCGGCAGCCTATCTGTTCGGAGTTTTTTCGTGTTTTTTGTTGAAACGCGCGTAAATATGAGCGAGGACCCCCGTTGAGGGCCTACCATCCAGGCCTAAGAGCCTAGTGTACTCAATCGGCCTTAACTCACAAAATTACAACACTAAATCACTTAAATATATCATTATGTGAAATTGGAATTAGTGTATGTTTATTATTTTATTATTTGGCCTACTGTTCAGTCAGAAAGAATATTTATTTATGAAACTGTTTTAAGAATTTCTTTCTTTCTTTTTTTTTTCTTTTTTTAGCAGGCTGTATTTTATTCTCTTTTACAGCTGAAGAAGAATAAAAGTTTTACGTACAGGGAGTATATTACTTAGTAATAAAAAAAAAATTATCATTAGACAGTCTTTATTTTCTCAAGTGTTCCTTCTAAATGTATTCAATAAAATAATTTTGACACAGTCACTTAAAAAAAAAAAAAAAAAAAAAAAAAAAAATCGATGCTACGATTAAAATTGACCGCATTGTTTAATTTCAAAATTTGCGATGATTTTAATCTATATTAATAAAATCAGAGTTTTGTCTGTAAATTTGTCGGAATCGAAAAATTTTGCGATATCTTCACGTTTCACACCCCATGAAAGCCGAAAATGACTTCAGAAAATTTTGCCTGTGTGTGTGTGTGTGTGTGTGTCTGTGTGTATGTCATCGTGTCCGAATGTCGCTTTTTTTGTCCGGGCATCACTCGAGAACGGCTGGACGGAATTCAACGACGCTTGGCAGGAATTTAGGTCTTCACCCAACTTGAAATTATATCTATCAACTTTTCGGAAATTCCCCCCCGTTCCCCCCCTAGGGGGTAAAACACTAAAACACGTTTGTCCGGGCATCACTCGAGAACGGCTGGACGGAATTCAACGGCGCTTGGCAGGGATTTAGGTATTCACCCAACTTAAAATTATATCCATCAACTTTTCAGAAATTCTCCTCCGTTCCCCCCTGGGGGGTAAAAGACTAAAACACGTTTGTCCGGGCATCACTCGAGAACGGCTGGACGGAATTCAACGGCGCTTGGCAGAAACTTAGGTCTTCACCCAACTTAAAATTATATCTATAGAAATTTTCAAAATTCTGATTAGTGTTTAAATTGTGGGTAAAAAACGCCTGCGCATGCGCCATAAATATTTTTTCACTAAAACGCTTTGAATGGAAAAATAAAATGCAAAAATACATTTTTAAGATAAAGACTTTTTTCATTCGCGTGAATCGCACTACAAATTATGAAAAGATTTAAATGAAGTTTTGCCATCTGAGTTTCATACTTTAGTTAATTTTAAAACATCTAATTGTCGTATCGAAAAACTGTTTACACCCCAGGATTCAGAAAAATCATCTCTTTAATTTGGTACTGAATTTGTAACGATAGGTCTGATACTTCTAATTTATTTTCCCCTTTTTCCGTTTTTCCGTTGCCACTTAAATTTCATACTTTAGTTATTTTTTTAATATCTAATTGTCGCATCGAAAAACTGTTTGCACCCCTGGATTCAGAAAAATCGCCTCTTTCATTTGGTACCAAATTTATAAATATAGGTCTGATATTTCTAATTTATTTTACCCTTTTTCCGTTTTCAACCTAGATTCGATATGGAACAGCTTTAGTATTGGATCCCTTTGGCAAAATTTGAAATTCGGAACCGAAGTAGCTCGGACGTTTCTCGCCAAGATCTTTGATTGCACAATTGAGATAGCCAATTCAGTTCATCGCAAAAATGGCTTAAAATATTTAAAGTCACCAAAGGGTTCCCATACTAAAGCTGTGCATTTTGTACATATTTATTTATATTTTCTATTAAAGACTTCTGTGGTCACGAAATTTGGTGCGTAAATTGTTTGTTTGCATCCGGCACTTATTGTAACTGGATTTCACGAAATTCGAAATTTCCCCCCCCCCCTTCTCGGAGTCGGAGGGCAATAAACGGTATAACTTCTGTATAACCCCACAGCTGAATTTGGCGATTTTTCTTTGGCGTTGTTTTGAAGGATAACGATGTCGTTCTGGACTGTTTGCGATATAATATGGGAGCCTAATATTTTGTTTATTTTGGATTTATGATTTAGATTATGATTTTATCATTTATCATATATAATTTATGA